>VZRZ01005074.1:524011-606511 GCA_013398175.1 Climacteris rufus | reverse complement strand
AACACACAGAAGTAAAAAAAAACAAAAAAAAAAAAAAAAAAAAAAAGCTGCTATAATGCAACAATACTACAATACTACTAGACATTACCAAGGCATTGTGTGAAGAAAGATTAAATTCAGGAACGGTATTGCAGCCCTAATGGTTCAGTGGGTAGGATAAGAACTGAAAATTCCTCCATAGAGACAAAACACGGAGTCCCATGGCTTCAGCTTTATTTTTAAATACAAGGAGATTACACTATCAGGACAAGGAATGCACATGACTATACACAGAATTAAAAGTCAAATATTGTTGGGCATTTTCCTGAATAATTTGAAAAATGAATAAAACTATTCAAAGCTTTTATAAATACTATGGCACAAATTTTGCAAGGAAGAGAGTAATTTCTCATCCTCCTGAAATAAAGTTTTATGACAGTGACTTTTACAGCACAGAGCAATGGAAAGCAATTGCCACAATCTAGGTAAATTTGCTGACTTAAAATAGAAAGGGATCTCATTTATAAAATAAAGTGATGTCTGAATACCTGTCAGCAATCTGCAGAGACAACTAAGTCACACTGATGTATATTGCTGAATGATGGGTAGAAAGAGAATAAATAGGGTACAGGTAGGGGGACCTGTGCTGTCTGAGTGAGGCAGTGATGGAGATGGGATAGAATGGCCTGTGCACTGGAACGAAAAGATGCAATGCCACAGCAGAGAGGGCAATATTCTGATTTGAGACTTCTTTGCCTTCTGTTTAATTCTCTTTTATTTCATACAGAGAGGAGTCTATTGGTCATAGTACCCTAGGGCACGTTTGAAAATCCTATCATGCACTAATTAGAAAACAGATATCCACAACAGCACGACATTCCTTGACTTAATGTGATGACAGCACTGATCTCTAACTCCATAGGCACATTTGTATCCTCCAGACCATTGGTCTGTTTAGGGTTTCTGAGCATCATGAGTATTTAGGTCCATGCCAGGTACTCAACAGGGACATACAGAATGGCACACAGACCATTTCTCTGAAACACTGCAACACTGTTTTTGAGATAACACACAGAGAAAATACTGCAGTCCTTTAAAAAAACTATCCTCCAAATTATTTTGGGGTGAAATCTAAGACAGTGAATCTGACTAGCCAATCTCATGTTGATCTAGGCTGTTTAACAGCTTTCAGTCCTTTCAGCTATGCCCATCTCATTTTCTTCCTTCTCCCTTTGTTCCAAATAGTCTTTCTTTTCTAGCTTGATCACATTTTTCCTTTGCTCTGCTGTCTTCTACATAGTAGTAAGAGTGCAAATGAGAGATCAAACAAGACCCATTTTATTGTAATATTTTTCATTTGAGGACTGCTTTATAAATTTATGTTAATGAACCTGAAATGTAAATAAAATTGAGTGCGTTTTGCCTTATTTTATAGAAAGAGTCATGAAAATAATTTTCATGTTGACATAGCAGGTCAGAGCCAGAGATTTCAGGTTCTCACACATGAACCTTCACACACCTCAGAGAGAATGATTTTCCAAAAGTAGATTCTAATGCCTGTCTGCAAAACCAAACAAAAACCAGAAAGAAAAGGTCTTTTGCTTTCCCTCAAATGGAAATATTGCAATAACTGGACATTTTTTAAAGTCTTAACACAGATTTCTACTGCAATTGTTATATAACACTCTTCCCCAATATGCATTCCAGTGTGGTATGTGAGAAACAGACATAAGAGCATATATTGTAACACACAGTTGCTGGGGCTGCAAAGACACAGGTATTTTCATGTGATCTCAGGAGCAGTACCAACATTGCTTGCTGCAAGATAAACAGATAACTTCTGTAATAATAATAAAAGTTCAAGATGTTTCCATTCTAAAAAAACAAATATGCAAGATGGAATTTCCTCATGTATAACATCTGTTAAAAATAACCACTGAGCTCTTCTGTTGCCATGCAGCATGAACATGTCAAAGAGGTCCAAGAGTTGAGTCTCTTGCACAACCACTTTCTGAAGCAGTAGGATCAAGGCAAGGACCAAGAGTCAAACTGAGCTTCACAAACATTTCTCTTGTTAAAAGCAACTGGCTGGCAAAACACCATAGCATCATTCTTTACTGATGACTCCATTCACAAAATGATGAAGTGTCCCAACAGCCCAGTAAAATACCAGATAAAGAAGTTTGCAACATTTAAAAAAACCCAAAAAACTCCTGCCCCCAACCAAAGCATTTGGCAACTTCAAGGATTTTTCATAATGTAAATATTCCATAGGCAGTACAATTTCAAATGCATTTTTTAAAAATAATATTACTCTAGTTTTACAGCAAATAGGATTCTGGCAAGTAATTTACAGTTTCTGTAGTGCTCTACTGTCTGTGTTGCTCTTAGGTAATAGCAATATAATGTGTTTGTTTTTTCCTGTGTATCTGTGTACTGAAAGTGAAGAAGTCTATAATATAGGAGCTATTAGAGATCTATAAATTATACAATATATATTCTAGGAGGGCAGATTTTACCTCTACTCTAGTGCAATACTAAGTTGAATAAAACCAATGTTTTTATTATGAATCATGATATTGTTTCACAGCAACAAGCATCAGTTTTGTACTCTTAGCTGTGTGAAATTGCTTGTTGCTTGCTTGTTTTTTTGTTGGTTTCCATTTTTTTTTTCTTTTAAAGACATTAGGAAGTCTCAAAAGCTTTAACTGAAATGAACAGTAGCTTAGCTATTCAAGACCCATCACCTGGCCTTCAAGACTGGAAACAGAAAGGCACCAACAGCTTGGGGTGTCCATGTTGGACTCAAAGCATTCTGAAGATTTAAGAATGCAGCACCTTTTGTTTTACTAAAGAACCAGCAGTTAATATCCAAAGCAAAAGTTCTAACAAACATGTTCTTTCACATGACCTAAACTGAAGGCAAATGATGACCTTGCCTTAGGACATGAGTAACATTCCTTTTTCTCTAAGACAAAAATAAAAATAGTATTGCCAGTTTTACTTTCCAGAAAAGAATGAACAGCAACTGCTGAAAACCTTCCCGGTCTACACGTGTGACATAAAGTAGGTCAGGAAGCAGTCAATGGCAAAGCCTTTCAGAAAAGCTACCAGTAAATGAAACGTGTGGGAAGGAAAGGAGTGGGCCTGTGATTTCTCATCTGTTCAGATTTTCAAATCTATAGGCTGCTGTTTAAGGCAGACCTGAGGCAAACAGCTACTTAGACATCAAATTCATAGCTATGTTCCTTATTGAACATATGTCTTATGAACTTATGAACACCAGTCCTCAGATCAAAACCAAGGATAAGAAAACTGGAATAGCTCTCACAGAACCAAGACTGCACCCTGCCTCAGCCTCTTGTCTTCTTCATCCAATGTGAAAGAGAGAAGACATAATCACGAGGGACCCATGCCAGTAGCCCTCAATTTGTGCTCCCTCCTAAGTACATCAAGGCATGTCATCATAGCTTCCTCCCTGCTGATGGATTTAATGTGTTGGCTGCAACCAACTCACCTGAGCTGCATCCCACCACTGTGCTGCACTTTTCTATCAGGCCAACAGAACAAGAGAAGAGCCTGTGGCACTGCACTTCAGCTACAGATTTACAGTCCAACAGGATCCGGTTAAAGAACACACTGTCCTACTATGAGACACTTTGATCTCAGTACTCTAATAGAATTTTCCCTTTGAGCTCATACATGCCTTGATTTCCAACAGCCCGGAGCAACTTCAGAGTTGCACTAGAGCCTTCTGAGCCAGGACCTTGCTGGTGACCAGGATATCATGCTGGAGAGTGATTAGGTTTATCTATAGAAAAGTACTTCTGCAGCAGGGAAGAAACCTTCCCTTTGTTCATCCACATCACATGGTGACAGAATAAATGAAAATTATGTTACTTGGCTTCCTACTTCTTCAGCCTACAAAAGTGCAAGATTCCCCAGTCATCATCACATCCCAACCATGTAAAAGTTTCATTTTTTCTTTTCCATAGATGAAAGACACACACTTCCTACCCTGTACCATTCTAGATTAAAAGGCAGTTTTGGGGAAGTTCTAGTATTATTTCTTGTCATCCACTCAGCCATGCAACTTTTGCTTTTGGATTTAAACTTCATTTGAGGACTGGCTGTTGTTTATTTGTTTATTTGTTTTGGTTTTATTTGGGTTTTGGTTTTTTTTTTTTTTTTTTTTTTTTGGTTGGTTGTTTTTTTGTTTGTTTGTTTTCTTTGAAGGATAAAAGGTGTTCAAAGAAACAAATAAAAATCCCACAATCCTCTTAGATAAATACTTTCGAGGCTGGCCAATGAGAGAGAGACATTTGTTGCCCTTTCTTGAATCCAGGAAATCCAGAAAAACTACACTAATATAGCAAGATTTTCTTTGGAAATATACAAATGTCATTTAGTCACTAGGCCTCATTTTGTTTACTGCTCATTTTTGTAATGTATGATCCTTCCCAGGCTGCCAGTGGAGCAGCTTATCCAGTGGAGGAGCAAGAGTATTAAAATTCTGGGGTTTTCTATGTCCCCCAAACCCTGCCACTTCAGAAAATCTCTCAGCACGCAAGCGAAATAAAATCCAAATACAAAGCACACAACTGTCATCTCACGGGAAAAATCAGCTTCCCCTGTTGCTATTCGTATGTCGTCCTAGGACAGTAATTTCTAAGTTAAGTAGCCACAACACCAAAACTGAAACCAGTTCTAAGAGCTCTGGAAAACAATAGGCTTAAGTGATATTCCTTGTACAGTGAATGCTATAGTGCCAGTGGCCCAGAATACCTGGGATCTCTCTTGGTTCTCTTTTGTTAAACTCTGTGGTCTTGGACATGTCCCTGTGCATTCTGGTGGTAACTCTCTACACACTACTTAGACAACAAACCTTCCAACACAGTCCCAACCCATGACAAATTTGCACAGGGTCCAGTTCAGCAGTTACATCTCTGCAAAATACTGGAAATCATCTCTGATTGAAAAATGTAAGCATCTGCTTTCAAAGCATCTAAGTCAGACTTCAACTTTCATGCTACTGATGATGTGAGAGTGGGAGAACAAAGGTGGTTTTTTTTTTAACACTGGTGTACAGGAGTGGAAGACTGAGCTGAAACAAGGAGATGACATCCTAGCAGATTCCTCACAGGAGGAACACTTCAAGTACTGCCATATCTCCCACACAGTGGACATGACTGTGGGATGAAAGAAGGCCTAAGAAGGCAGAAAAGAATGAATGGGGGTTAAAAAGTCTGAACAAAGCCTCTCACATTGAATACATGATACATATTGGGTGTCAGTGCAGTCAGTGGGCTGCATGGCACCAGATGCTGGCAAACGAGGGCTGTTGTTTTCACAAGCTAAGGCCAGTGTAACTCAATTGAATGTGTATCATTGTCTCTTTCCACAAGCTGAGGATCTGACCTGACCAGACCAGAAAAAGAGCTGTAAGAACAATGTAACTTTCAAAGAAGGAATTTATTCTATTGATTTAAATGCATTACATGGGCACATCTTTGCACATATAAGAATTCAGAAGTCCAGATTCCTTGCTTTCCCAAATGGTAAATGGTGTACCTGCAGTTATATGAAGCAAGCATAACTGTAAATCAGAATAACCTAACTGTTCAGTTTATGGTTGCATTTTTTTTTTGCTGACTTCCTTGAAAGCAAAGCAGCTTTTGTCAGACTATGGTCTTGGGTCATAGAAGTTACATAAATAGGAGATGAGTATGCACTGATCTGTGGGCAGTCTCTGGCTGCCATCTGGTGGGTCAATGAAAAAATGCATGAAAATAAGGAAATGCTTCCATTTTCGATCTTGCTTTTTAAACAGCATTTTTAAAGAATATGTGTGTATTATCACAGTTTCATTTATTTCAGGGTTAGGAACTTGTAGAAGATATTCCAAGAGTCGTTACTCACATATGTAAGTTCTCAGAAATTTAATTCTTCTCTTTTACCTTTTGCTTCCAGAAACCATTATTGTGTTCTTCCTCCCTCTCCCTCATGTAACTTAGGCTCTGAAGACTAGCTTAAGAAAATGTTGCTCTAAAAAGCTCTAAAAAGCAGTTGTATATAGAAGAGTGAGAGATTTTCATGTGGTCCTCATCCTTTGTCTAGCAGAACACCAACCCTGAAGGCATTGCCACCCCCACCACCCCTGTACCAGCACATCCCAAGATCCTATAGAATCTAGATAATATTGTCAGTAAATAACAGAAGGTATGGATTGGTTATGATGTCCAGGAGGAAGATATTGAAGAGGTCAAGAGCACCAGAAAAGGGACTAATGACATGCACATTGTGAGGAAGGCTAGTGACTGAGGTTCAATGCTAGTCAGGATGCAATTCTATAAAGTTTACGTAGGATAGATTGTTCAGTTTCTCTTCCCCATCAAAACCCTCACAATTTAAGGCTGTTCCATTTACATTTCCAAAATACCATTAATTCTCCCCAGCTTTCCTATTTCTGTGCTGTCTTTTCAAATAACTTCGGCTTGTTCAAACAGAAGAACAAGTTGCTACTGGCAACATTTCTTTTTTAACCCCCCTCTGTAGGACTGTCTAAAGGATTCACGCTGGGGTTCAAAATGTAGAACACAATTTCTCCAAGGACCCAGTGAAATACTGTAAGTAAGTCAGACTGACTTTATTTAAATGCTTCAGGTGAGGGAGAAATTATTACACATTTTGATAAAATACTCATGTAAAACCTTCAGTCAAACATGTATGGTTACAGTGCCATATTTCACAGGCATCCTTGCATGTGCATAGCACCAGTCCCACCTAAGGGTGCCAGTGCCCCTATAACACAAATTAACAATAGACCATATGAAATATCACATATGTTTCACATATGAATGCTAATTTTATTCCAATGACCACATTTACAGATTTGGATGCTGAATGTAGCCAACCTTTGCAGTTCCTTCTTAGCATCCAGGAAAGCTCCAGTAAGTTCTCATAAACTTGTTTATTTTAGTAGTCTTTTAGCAACAAAAACTAATCTGCATCAATTTCAGTGACCATCATCAGCTGCTGATCATATTGACCATCATACTGAACTGATCCCCATATGTACCTACCGCCATACATCTTTTGTCTTCAGTCTTCCACTATGGAGGTGCAGGATATATGTTTGGTTTGCATTTCTCACATCTGTGAAGAGATCTTTTTTCATGATAGTTATATTCAGCAACGAAAACATGACTGAGATGTGAATGAGACCTGAGCTCTTGTGCCTGCCATTCACACAGAAAGAAACAAAAAGATAGACATGGCAGGTCTCCTCAGAGTCACTATTTTCTTTTACCTCATACTTGAAGGTTCAGAGGTAGATGTAATTTTAACTGAACCACAGAGGCATTGGAATTATTAAGTTATCTCTTAATAATAAGAAGTAAAGGCATTTACAACTGAAGTAAGTAATCTTGTACTTACTGAGGAAAGAAGTGGACCCCACAGAACCAATTTCATTCACCCTGGAAGCTGACAGAATTTAATTTCAGTCAATTTAGTTTAGTGCTTGTTTCAAGCTGCACTAGAATGATGTATTTTCAACATAAAAAGGCTCAGCAGAAGAGGGTTTTCCTTACATTGCTGGGTAGGACAGCCAACATGACTGAATTCTTGAAGTGAATTTTTTTCTTCAAACAATATCAAATTCACTGACTGAACATGGAAAAACAGATGTTAGCACTTCCTTTTCACATAGAATTTCAGAGAACTGATGACTTAACTTTAGAGGTCAGGGCAGGAGAAGCATTTTTCCCCTTACGCCGCAGGACTTTCACAAGAGTTATTTTAAAGAGTTGTTTATTTCTTGCCTTGCCTTTCTTCACATTCTGTCTTTAATCTGAACTCTGGCCTTTGCTCACATTTTTTTCTACAGCTGCATATATTTTTATTGCTCTTCCAATTGCTTTTTTTATCAGGAGGTTGAATGCACTTCAATTCGTCCTTCGCATGGTGATCACACAAAGTTCAGGAGTCTGATTTACTTTTGTATCGTTCCAATTTCATGCCAGTGCAGTTTCTTTTTAAAAAGACTAGAGAGTAAAACCGCTGTGATTCAGGCCAACACTACAGATTTGTATGCAGTACTGAAAATCTTTCAAGTATTTAGGTGTCTGTTTGGGGGACAGTTCCCAGGCCACCGGGATATTCCTCAAAGAAAGACAGTGTTTGAAATATGCAGACAAATGAAGGGGGGGAAAATCCTTCCCAATTTTTAATGACAGTGAAAATTAAAATACAGTACGTGGAACTTTCCCTGGCAGCACTTAATTATTTTACATGCACACAGTGCATAACTGTCTTTGTCAACATGATTTGCCTTTGCAATAGCAGCAGCTGCAAATACAAAGAACTAGTTAGCTCATCATCTGAAAGAAGAGTGTAGACTTAAGGAATACTACAATTTGGCTTTGGAATATTGTAGTCTTGCGGCCAGGACACAGGGCTGAGAAATCGGAGAACTCTGTGCCTACTGCAATGACCTCAGATAAGTCAGAAAGACTCTGCACTTCAGACTCCACGAGGATTAAAAGAAGTATCATGCATAAAGTGTTTTGAACTGTCCAGAAGGAATGGTACTAAGGCCAAGTATTCTAATTTCTCTGTATAATGAAAGAAATAAAAAGAAATAAAGGACCATGAAATCTTCAACTACAGGATTATCCTGACTACGACAAAAATTGAAATAGACATTGCAAACTTCTTGAGCAAATACTTGTTTCTTACATCTGACCACAAAAATCCCACTGAGAATTATTAGCCTCTCATTTCTAAGAAAATAAAATTCACAAGAGGAAACTATAAAAAAATTAAGCTTCATATTTTGCATTACGATGTAATCACACAACAAACATAAATGTCCATAACAGCCATGCCTATTTTTTACTTGTTTTCAAAAGTTAAAACCACTATGTCTTGTTCACAAACAGAATTGAAATGGTTCCCTGCTTCTGTCTACATATACTAAATCTCTTCCAGCTGCAATAGAAAATTTTAAAGAATAAGAGGCTAGGAGCAGATGAATAGCCAAAATGCATACAACAGTGATAATCACAGCAACCAAACTATTCTGTAAAATTCCAAGAATACATGCTGGTTAACTGTGACTCACCACCAATAAAGAGGGGTATTTAACAGGCAGTGCAATTTTAGTCTGTGCAAGTAAGAACAGAAAAAAACCTCCTTTGCTCCTGTAGCATGAAAAAGGTAGCATCTTTGTAGGCTTCAGAGCTCTCCAATGCAGCTTTGAGGGAAGCAAAAATGGTCAGGATGCTCATCTTAAGGCAGCTGCAACATGACTAAACTGGACTTTATCGATTTCTCAGAGAGGCACATATTTTGATATCAACTATGCTCTAACATCTGAGAGAATTTTCATGCATACATTATTCCGCTCCATTCTCCTTGCTTTCTACATTGGCATCCCAGTTATTGGTGCAAGAACAACAAGAATATGTGCTTGGTATATGGGAAAGATCTATACCCTGGGAAGGCAAATTTTGAAAAGACACAGAAGAAATGTTTTCAATTTCTGTAAAAACTTGTTCTTAAGTTCTAGAATGATTCAAGGCAATTCAGCCATGGTGGAGTTAATTCTGCAGTAACATCGGGCCATTTACGTTCTCATGGTGACATTTACTCAGGGCACCTTGAGCTGATTTAACATTCTGCTGCCAGAAAATGGACAGATACTCCCTGGATCACATTTTGTCATATATGCAGCTTGTCTGACTCCTCCACAGACCAAAACAACACCATAATCCAGCAGCAAACTGAAGCAGAGAGCAGTAAATACTCTTCTGTGCCATACTGATGAAACCTAATCATAAGCAGTTCAGTGAGTACAACAACTGGAGGAGAACTGAGTTGTGAAGCCAAGAGCAGGAGTAACAGCAAAAGCTCCCCATTCAATATGACAAGCTTTTAAATCAGCACAGTTAGCTTTCACCTCTGCATCTTGCAACACTGGGGCTGATGTTACAACTGGTTACAATTGAGAATTTCCTCAGGTCTTTCCACAAGTAGCCCAGATCCTTACCTGCCTTTACACAGTTCATGGTATCTTCCTCTTCCTTCTTTTACAGTGTACTACTCAAAGCCTACTTTTTTTAGTAGGGTCTGTTCTGATACGACAAAAGATAATGACTTTAAAATATATAAGGGTAGCTTCAGACTAGATATAAGGAAGAATTTTTTCACAATGAGGATGGTAAAACACTGGAACAAGTTGCCCAGGGAGGTGTGGATGTCCCATGCCGGGCTAGATTAAGGCAAATTTGGCCAGGGCTCTGAGCAATCTGGTCTAGTTGAAGATGTCACTGCCCATGGCAGGGGAATTGGATGTGGTGGAATTTAAAGGTCCCTCCCAATCCAAACTATACTGTGAACCTGTGATTCTAAGATTGCTTAGTGCTTTAATTAGGCACAGAGACAGCATTCTGACTTCTTTATACAGGGACCTATAGGGAGGAAAATATTAAGAAAGCTGACATTTTCTTTCTGGTACATAGCCATATGCGGCACCTTGAAGAATGGGATATTTCAGAAGCACTGCAGTGACTTGAGAAAATCAAAAGCAGACTGGTTTCTAGGCACAGTCAAAGTTTTATCTATGCAATTTCTAATGCAAATACAATGAGAAGAGTATATAGTAGGAGAAAGGAAAACATGAGCTATAAACCTACATATTATTTGCACACCTTCTATGAATAAAAAGTGTGAAGCTGATATTTTGAACTGTTTGAAAATACGAAGCTAGAATAAAGTGTAAGAAAAGGTTTCTAGGTGAAAAGTCTTCTGGGTTTCATTTAATGCTCTTCTATTGACACTGTACAACAATATATGCAATTATTTCACTGATTAAGTATACAACAGTAAGTTCTATCCAAAACACTTAAAATTTAATCAGTGATTGTTTCTATAGCATATTAGAGATTTAGAACTCATAAGTTTCTTTAGGTTTTTGGGGTTTTTTTTGTTTTTTTGGGTTTTTTTTAAGGAAATTATTTAATCCTACAGAAGCCTTGGGAACTAGGCAAGTCTTTTCATTTTACTATCTGTACCTCAAATTTTTAACTGACAAACACAGATTTTAACATTTACAAAGCAGACCACATATTAATCCACAAGCAACTCTCTATTAAAATCACAGAATCATAGGAAAACACCAGTAGGTCAATCCAGACCAATTCCTCCTCAAAACAGAGCTAAAATCCAAGTTAGATCAGGTTGCACAGGGCTTTGTTTGGAGAAGCTCCAAGAATTTTTATGCTACATCCTCGGGCAGCCTGTTCTAGTGCTCCCATGCTGAAGGACCTGTAATTATGAGACTTCTACTCATTTAAAGAAGGGTTGATCCATTTTCTCAGCTTGATAGAACAGTCAGTAGCAGATGACCCCCATGATGTCCCCTTGCTGGCCTCCTCTCAAACCCTGACACATAATTCCACAGCAGAACTCCATGCATTTAAGCATCTCCTTTTCATTCACTCTCTCACAGTTAAAACTGCAACAAAGACTGGCAGCTTTGTTCGACACACCTTTATTTGACAAGCTATGAAAGCTGGTCTCAGACACCACAGTGGTGTTACCTCCACACTAAACTTGCTGTTCCTCCAGTGGGTTGTAAGTGACATAGCCAGTTCCATCTTCTTTGCTTAGTTACCTAAACAAAAGAATTTGGAAGCTCCTAACCCAATCATCTGTCAAACTAGCTTTGTTACTCAGAGTAATGAAAGGCTACTGCAAAAACCATTACTGAGGCAACTTTTCCTCACCCTTTTCCAAGTCCCAAACATGAGTAAACTCAGAGCATGCACTTAGTAGGTACATCAAGAACCCTCCTCAGAAATATTTCCAAGTATTATGTGCAGTAAATTACTCTGACAACATTCTCACATGCTGAAGGGCTAGCAAATAATAAAGCAGTTATCCTGTGGGTATATAAAAAGAAAGGAGCACAGAAGTTGAACTTACCGTATCTGTGTTTGAACAGCAACTTAACATGTAAAAGGGTTCCTCAACACTTTGCAAGCAAAGATCCTACCACTGGTTACAACTGAACCTAGGGAAAACTGTGTCATGATAAATGATATTTAAGTGGGTAACCCTAACCAAAACATTGCCTGAAATTTGCATCTCAAAACCCAGCAAGTCTGTTTCTTCAGGCAGAAGAATTGAAAAAAAAACAACACACATTCCTTGAATCTCAGAGATAAGNTCTCAAAACCCAGCAAGTCTGTTTCTTCAGGCAGAAGAATTAAAAAAAAAAACAACACACATTCCTTGAATCTCAGAGATAAGAAAAAATAGGTATTACTATTTTGATTAGTAGAAAATTTTTCACTAAGGCACAAAAGCAGGAGAAGCATTAATTTTTCCTACTTTTCATTTATTGAAATGGCTTTACTTGCTAAGTTACCTATATGATTCTGTACAGAACATGCATAACATTCTATGCATTTATCACAACTGCCATTTGTTCTTGAATAATTTTTTTCTGTGACCTTTGGCTGCTGCTGTTATATATTTAAGGTTCATAATGTCCTGCCCAAGCTTCAGGCACACTGGAAAACTATATATAAAATCTCTCAAAGTGGTAATTCAGAGCTTCTAGTGGTGAGGGCAGGTCAGTTAGTTTTAGAGTACTGAACAGCACCAAACTTTTGACAATATTCCCATCTCAATTTCTTCACTGCTCCTTTCCATCTTATTTTACTTGAGTAAGGGTGGCTGTAAACCACTGGGATTGATTAAATTCCCCTGGAATATTAATCAAGAGATAAAATATATTTTTGTTCAGTGCCTAGTCCCATGGTGCTTCATTAACCTAATTTCCAAGTGCTTCAAACAGAAATTAACTGATCGAGGAGCTCTCCCAAGTGCCTTATGCCCAAAGGTGCCCTAGCAATATTAATCTTTCTAAGAATACTAGAAGACAGGTCTATACTTCAGCCTACTCAACACTGCCTTGATTTCATCATCCACAAGTGAATAGTGGAGGAGTAGCAAACACAGACAAATTATGCAGGTACAGGATGGTGAAGGAAGGACTGCAGGGAGAAGTACAACTTTCCACCATGCTCATTTCCAAACTTATGTTCCCTATATATTAAGGGGGAAAGCTGGGGATTCCAGAATGGTATCGACATCTGCCAATAAGCTGATGGCAACTTGTCAGGCATCTGAGTTGCACTTGACAATGTGACAGAGTGTACTGCGCTAAGTATCATTATAAGCAGGGCATTTGCACAATAGGATCAGACTGCATAGGATAATATAAAGTAGAAGACAGGACTAATATCACAGATAAAGGCTATTTTTTAACCTTCTGTCTGGTCATTTGCAGGGTTTTTTTTGTCTTATAAAATTTCAAAGCATGCCACTGCTGTGTCATTGCTTGTCATTGCTCTTTGGAGCCAACATGTCTGCTTTCCACAGTGGCCGTCTAGTGTTCTTGCATCAAGATTTCCTAGTGCAACAGGTTCTGCAGATGAGGCAAAACAGAGTCCAATGTCTGGAATGCATCCTAGGTCCAGGTTTTGTCTGCATCAGCAAGTAGTGTGGCTCAATAGAAGCAGTCCTGTAGAGTGCACAGTTTTTGCACCTGCTGCTGAGTACAGACTGCCTGCACTGTATGTGGACATGGGTACAACACAACTACAGATTTTTTCTCTTAAACATCAGCTGACTTCCTAGTTGGCAGCTGAGCAACGATTCTGAGGATGAAAATCCATGCAGAGCCCGTGCGAACACCTCTGCAGCCAAAGTTCCTCACTGTTCATGGCCTTAAAGGTATAGTGTCATCCCAAATATGGTGACTGAACTGAATTGAGAGTTTTTTCCAAAATCCTGCAGTGGAAACTTTAAGAGGTGGAAAAAAAGAGACACCAGTAAAGTCAAGAGCACACAAAGTTTAAGCCTTGTACTCATAGCAGCAGCTGGGTGCACCCACTCTCTGTGGGGCCTCCCTAAAATGGAATGAAACACAGGACATGGAGATACATGGTTGTCAACCCACCTCCACAGGGGCACACATCTGTTTGAAGAGTCTTTATAGCCTGTCAGAGTGTGTTGTGTATTGGAGTACAATATTTCTTAAAATATATCTCTTAAAACAATGGTTTTTACATTTCTTCTCCCCCAGGTTTGCCCTGCAGGCGTTGCCAACTCTGGTGTGTGGACTATGCAGGTTAGCATGGCATGGCACAGTGTGAGAAATCCGCAGCAAACCAGTCATGGAAGTATTTACCTTCTCAATGCCTTTTGTAGTAAATCAAAAGAACTGTGTGCCCAGGTGGCCAAGAAGGCCAATGGCATTGTGGCCTGCATCAGCAATAGTGTAGCCAGCAGGAGCAGGGCAGTGACTGTCCCCCTCTACTCAGCATTGGTGAGGCCAAACCTCAAATCCTGTATTCAGTTCTGGGCCACTCAATTCAGGAAGGGCTTTACAGCGTCCAGAGCAGGGTAATGGAGCTGGTGAAGTGTCTGGAGTGCATGTCCTATGAGGACCAGCAGAAGGAGCTGGGGGTGTTTAGCCTGGAGAAGAGGAGGCTCACGAGTGGCCTTATGGCTCTCTACAATTACCTGAAAGGAGGTTGTATTGAGGTAAGGCTTGGTCTCTTCTCTCAGGCAACCAGTGACAGGACAACAGAACATAGCCCCAAGATGTGCCAGAGGAGGTGCAGGCTGGACATTAGGAACATTTTCTTTACAGAAAGGGTGATTAGACATTGGAATGGATGCAAGGAGGTGGTGTAGTCACGATTCTTGGAGGTGTTCGAGGAAAGACTGGATGTGGCACTTGGTGACATGGTCTAATTGATGTAGTGGTTGGTGTTTGGTCGTAGTAGGTTGGACTCAATGATCTCAGAGGTCTTTTCCAACCTAGTCGATTCTGCGATTCCGTGAAACACAGGGAGGCAGGATATCCCAGGAGGCAGGCAGAAGGGAGTCAGTCACACCCGGACCGGCCGGCTGCCCTCATGCAGAGGGCTCCCAGCTGTCGGTCAAAGGCCGGGCGTGCCGGCGGGAGTGCCTTACCCCGGCGGGGCGGGGAGAGCGGGGCCCTTCGGCCCGGGCCGCGGCGGGAGCCGCCAGGGGCAGTCGGGGCGGCGAGGCGGCTGGGCTGGCAGGCATGTCGACGTCGCTCGGGGGTCTCTCGGGACGGGCCGGCGCCAGGGCAGCCAGCGGCCGCTTCTGGGCTGTCGTCCTGGGAGCAGCGGCGGGGTTCTTCCTCCTCGGGTTCCTCATCGGTACAGTGCAGACTAACCCTCCTTCGTAGCGGGGGCTCGTCCAGCTGGGCAAGGTGGCTCGGAGCCGGACCGAAAACGAGCTGGGGTGGGGGGAGAAGCGGCGGGTTCCCAGCGCCCGGGACTTTGTGCCAAGGGTACCCGAGGATGAGCCCATGCTCAGCCGGCCGGTACCGCCCTCCCTGCCTCCCTCCCTTCAGCCTGGGCAGATGCAGTCACTGAACGCTCTGGGATTTCCAACTCTTCCGCAGAGGAAGGGTTTTTGGTTTTTGTCTTGTTTTTTCTATTTGCTTTTTTATTAAAGTAATCATGCTTTGTGCAAGAGAAGAGGTGCTGGTTTGTGAGGGGGGACTGAAAACATACCTCTCGACCTTGCTGTCTTGAAATTGCTGCAGCCCGAGCCAGAAAGGCAGGAAGATAAACGCGGGGCTGGAGGGGTGCGGACAGGAGGGGAGAAATAGTCTTTAATTCAGTGTCTCACCTACCCCTCGTCCCAAGCAGGCAGACCTGAGGGTTGCTGCCACAAGAGATTCCCCCTCCCTGCCTTCCTTTTGGTTTCATGTATGAATCAGGGTTATCTTAGGGGAGAAAGGAAAACAGAAGGGCCACTTGTATTTTACTATGCCATTTGGTATGTACTTGGGATTGGTGCCATTGGGAAGACACGACTGAATTCCTCTCTAACGTAGAGCCTTTCACTGTGCCAGTGACCAGTGCCAGCTTATTAACCGCTTGAACCCACTGGCTCTCTCATTCATACTACCCTTGTAGCTGCTGCTTCATATGCACTGAATATGTCCAGTCTGACTTAAAAACAGATGTCAGGAACACTTTACCTTCTAGCCAGATGTTCCTCTCATCACTTACTCTGGTAGTTCCTGCACAGTAAGGGAAGCATTCCAGAATAAGGGCCAGACAGACCAGATAGTCAGAAAGGCATTACAAGACATCTGTTCCTTACAAAGTGTGTCTGTGTTTCTGTGCATTTTTGTAAAGTTGCTGCCTTATTACTAAGGTAACTGTATGACTGACAGCATGATGTTCTGGTGTTCAAGGAAGAGAGGTAAAGTCTCCTTAGCATCTACAGGAAAGTAACAGTGATGAATAACTTTTACACAGTATTTTATATTGTTCAATATCTTCCTTGGCAAATAAGTTCTCTTACCATTTGTGGGACTAACACTGCCATCACTTTGCAGTCTGCATTAGGTTGTGGCTGCTTGTATGTGCTGAAATAAATACAATTGTAAAATGCATAGTGAAAATCTTACGGTTAGACCATAGGGAAGTGGTGTGTGTCATGGGAATATAGCTCTCATGTTTTTACTGTTGTATTTTCATGTGTTGTACAGGTTGGTTTGCAAAACCTACAGGAAAGAAGACATCTCTGAGTACTCATGAGGACATGAGGACAGCATTTATGACTGAAATGAAAGCTGAAAATATCAAGCAGTTTCTTTAGTAAGCAGTGTGTAGACTAATCTGTTCAGACAAGAAAAAAAAATCAAGTGGGAACCAGCCTAAGGATCACAGAATCATAGAATGGGTTGTGTTGGAAGGGACCTTAAAGATGCTCTAGTTCCAGCATGCTTGCCATGGGCAGGGACACCTTCCACTAGACCAGGTTGGTCAGAGCTCCATCCAGCCTGGCCTTGAACACTTCCAGGAGTGGGACACCACAGCTTCTCTGGGCAAACTGCTTCCAGTGCCACACCACCTTCACAGTAAAGAATTTCTTCCTGATATCTAATCTAAATCTCCCCTCTTTCAGTTTAAAGCCATTATCCCTTGTCCTGTAACTACATGCCCTTGAAAAATGTCTCTCTCCAGCTTTCTTGTAAGCCCCTTTTAGGTACTGGAAGGTGCTATAAGGTCTTGGAGCCTTCTTTTCTCCAGGATGAACAACCCCAGCTCTCTGAACCTTTCTTCACAGGAGAGGTGCTCCAGCCCTCTGATCATTTTCATGGCCTCCTCTGGATTTGCTCCAACAAGTCTTTGTTCTTCTTGTGTTGGGGCCTCAGAGCTGAGCACAGCACTGCAGGTGGGGTCTCATGAAAGCAGAGTGGAGGGGCAGAATCACCTCTCTCAACTTGCTGGTCATGCTTCAAACAATTCAAAAAATGGAACATGACAATATTGATATTTTTAAATCCATTAAAATTTAATCAATGTAATTAATTCCTCAATTTCATTAACTTAGAAGCTTTAACTGCAAGTAAGCTGATTTACTTGATTGGTTTAGGATCTTGTAAATTGATTATTTTTTTTCTTAAGAGAATGTAGTATTTGTTAAAATCTTGTGTTTGTTCCATTCAGTAATAGACCACAAGTCATAGTTTATTGATAGAAATTTACTTTCTATGTAAAGAAAGAGCATGAACTATTGTAGGAATAATCAACAAATTTGCATTTGCCTTATACTCCCAGTCTGGTTACATAGCATGGAGTTGTACAAAACTAAATTACTAAGACACTGTTTTTAGTTTATAAGATTGTGGCAATGCCACTGATTTCATTTTAAGTTTATTTGCCACAAACTGTTGCAAATAAATTAGCTGGAAAGTATACTTTACTACATAACAGTCATGTACTGGACTATAACATAAACATTCAAAACTGAAGATTTAGGAGTTTATTTAGTGTCTTAACGTGTGTTTTGGCTCCGGAAAAGTCAACTGTTGTTAAACAGCTCTGTAAAAGGACCTTATTCTGCCCTCTAGACTCCCTATCTCTATGCAAGCAGAAAACATTGTACCTCAATTACTGTAATGTGGCCAATTCTGCAGTGAAATATGGCAGATGTTCAGTCACTGCTCAGAACTACCAGTACAGGCAATCACATTAGAAGAGAAAATTAAGGAAAATGTTATTGCATAAGTCAAATTTAAATGAAAATGTGAGACTTAAACACTTGTAACTCCTCTAGAAAACAGCCATTGGCACTTGCAATAACATGTAAGAGTGCTCTTGGTTCAGTAGTTGTCATCCAGAAAATGATGCTGTCACCATAAAAGAGACTTTTAGTACAATGTTAGTCTAAAGTCATCAGTCTTGGTATCATCAGAGGAACATGGTTTTATCTAGCAGTATTTGGCTGCTAAGGACTTTGGGTTTGTCTAGTTGGAAGAAAAGGAGGCTGAAGGGCAACCTTATTGCTCCCTGCAGCTTCCTGAGGAGAGGACGTGATGAGAGACGTGGTCATTTTTTCTCCCTGTTATCCAGTGACAGGAAGCATAGGAATGGTTCAAAGCACCAGAGCGGATTCAGACTGGAAGCATTTCTTTACCAGCATTCAAAAATTGTGTTCAAAACTTGAAAGAGGTGTCCTAGAGGTGTTGGGTCAATGCCCCAACCTTTTCAGTTTTTAAGACGCATTTGGACAGTGCCCTTAACAAGACACTTCAACTTGATCAGCCCTGAATTGATCAGGCAGTGGGACTAGATGATTGTTGTAGATCACTTACAACCAAACTATTCTTTTCTGTTCTGTGCTGTTCTAATGTATAGTTCTTTCAAAGTGTTTCCTTTGATGGCTTTGTTCTCATTTGAACTCAAGAATTTTAAGTTTCTCCTAATCTCACACCTCTTTATAATCAAAGATAAAATTTCCTTCATTAACACCAGCTGGTGCCACACATGCTTCTTTGGCATGTTAATGGCATGGTCATATGATAGAATGAGGACATCATGATGACAGCCTCATTCAGCTGAGGGTTATTTCAGCTGGCTTCACCACTGGGCTTTCACAATGGTCTGGACAATTTAAAAATTTTTTTTCAGACAATGGGCTGTTCACTATTTGTGCTCTCTTTTGCTGTTTGTTATTCATGCTGCATGACTTTTAAGTCACAAACTGTTGAGTTTTTCTGTTCCTTGTTTATACAGTACCAAGAACTGTGTTTTACTTGCCAACAAGACACACTAGGAGTGAACTCTTAGTTAAATCAGTATTTGTGCCAAAATTAATTACAATAGCGTGATCCAAAGAGAATATCCAGTTAATTACCAGTAAGTATCAGAGTAATTATGCACATTTCTAAATTGCATATACAGAGATAATTCTCCTCCATTCTTTCATCACAATGATAAACTCTCATTGTGCATAAGGCTAATGTTACTCAGAAGAGGAGTAAAGAAAGGGCATGACCCTGTAGCTGGTGTCGTCCCACCCTTCTTGCTAAACCATGCTGCAAGGAAGATATAAATACTTGTGCTAGATGAGGACAGCCTGAAACCCTTTCCCTCCGTTTATGTATAAGACAAACAATAGATGCCAAGATGCAGAGAAGACTTGGTCCCTGTTTTGCCTGGGTATATCTGATCATCTCTATGGGATTTATTTCCAGGTAGGCTACAAGGAGTTCTGATTATGACCTTCAATGGCTGACCATGCTCTTTTCTTCCTTTTCTCTAGCAATTTTACACAGCTTCCTCACCTAGCAGGAACAAAGGAAAATATGCATCTGGCACAGCAAGTCCAAGCTGAGTGGAAGAAATTTGGTTTGGATTCTGTTCAGTTGGTTCATTATGATGTCTTGCTCTCATACCCTGATGACACTAAACTCAACTACATCTCAATAATTGATGAGCATGGCAATGAGGTACAAAAATGACCATTTTTTCCAACCAGGGAACAAAATCACATTCATACACCTGGGAAGACTGTGAGGGAAAGCTGTCCTCTGGTCAGTTAGTGGTGTTGCACCTGATAAAAAGTACATGGAAATCAGGGGTTCCAGTTAGCCTTTATATTTTGCATCTTTGTTTCATGATATATGTGCTAGGAATACTAATATTTACTCTGATTCATACAGCATAGTGACATATGGATTAAAGGACAATTATGTAAGAGAATTACTTAATGCAATTCAATTGTTTGAAAATGACTGTTATTTAGAAAGAGGAAAGAAACTGTGGTCAGCACCATTTTTGCAGTGATTCATTTTACAGTACTGATGATTCTGCTAAATTCAGATTCTGGAACATTAGAGTCTAGGCCTCAAGATGTGGTATTACTAGAGGCACAAGTTCATTATGTACTGGCTCTAGTACATGTAGAAGCTTCAGGAATGAGCAGTATGCAAGGATTTTTACCACTGTGATCTAACCTGCTCTTATCTGCTGTCCTGAGACCATTTTAGGGAACCTTGTGTTCATTTGTGCAGGATTCTCTGAAGACTGGAGATGGGATTTGTAAGATCACACACTGAACATGCCTAGTGTAAAGGATGCCCAGTGCTTGCTAAAGTTTTGGCCGCTTCTCATGTAGAGTTCTAAAACTAGAGTCCTTTAAACTGCAAATGCTTGTGAAATGTGCTTGTGAATATAAAGTACTTATTTTCCACAGTGCCTTGTTTACTTTATTCTTTTTCTCCTTTCCCATTAGATTTTCAACACATCATTATCTGAGCCTCCTCCTCCAGGATACGAGACGGTTAGAGGTGTGGTGCCACCCTACAGTGCCTTTTCACCCCAAGGAATGCCCGAGGTAACATAGTAGAATGTTACATAGTAAAAGAAATAGGAGTAGAAACAGAAGGAGAAATAGAAGTAGGAACAGAAATAGGAAAAGAAGCAGAGACAGAAATAGAAAGAATAGAAATAGATGGAATACCATAATGTACTGTGGAGTAGCAAAGAATATCAGAAGCAACACAGAACAATGTGAAATTCCTTAGGCTTCAGTTCAAAACCTGACATACCACCACTTGGAAAGGTGACCTAGCTCCAGTGTTCTTGGGATTATTGTGATGAAGCAGTGTTCAAATTGAGCAGTCATACATATGTCTGATTTTTTTCTCTAGTTTGAGTTGGAACTGGGTTTTTTTTTTTTCTTTTCCTTAAAAATTACTGTAATAAATCCTTAATATCAGCTGCTATAAACTATCCTAGCCATTTCTGTAACTATGCACTATTGTTTCCCATCTTGGTGAACAAATAGACTGTTACATTTGCACAGCCAAATGAACAATCTCACTTTTCAAAATGCTGCTTGCCCAAGGCTCACACTGATAGATATAGCTGCACAGTGTTGAGTATGCTTGAAAAAGGTCTTTGGTGACATTTCTAGCTGGTGATAAAAGTGTTACTGGGATCTAAATTTAATGCTCATCCTTTGTGTCTTGTTGTACAGATGGTGTCAGCTGATGGGCTTTTTTTTATAAAGCTGGCCTGTATAACAGGAGTTTTCTGTTCTATGGTCATTAGGGATTTCAATTATTTGTAAGATTGGAATTTTTTGTTATTGTTCTTGATATCTTTCCTGTCTATACATAGAATAATTTAGGTTGGCAGAGTCCTCTGAGATCATCTGGCCCAGCTTTAAAGTTCAATCTGGAAACATGCTAATGCTTCTACTCACACAGCTTGGTACTATATCAGTCATGTACTTTGTGAAGTTTGTTAATAAGCTTTTCAAGTCCAGAAAACAAAGGGTATACTGTGTTGATTTGCATTAAGAAGATGGAGAACCAGGCAGATAGTCTATACTCTAGGATATAAGAGCTTTGAATGTTTTAAGAGTTGCAGTGGGAATTTTGGAACATAGTGTAAGAGAAAATTCATGGGTTTTGACCTTTTATTGTAACATATCCCAAAAGAAAGACAGAATAACCTTACTATTTTAGTTGGTTTGTGGAGAGCTACAGTAAGTGATGAGATGTGGGAAATTATAAAAACAAGTTTAAAAAGCTTCAGCTTCCTTCTTTAGAAAACTGTTTCATTTTAATTAAATGTAAGAACTTTTTTTTCTGATTAATACAATACCTAAAGACAGATTGTCTTTTCAAAATATGATGCTTATGTTCACTTTATTGCATAGTAGCTTGACAAAAGCTCCAGGTACTTAGCAATAGCATTCTGCAGTGAGCTGTTGTCTGCATCTGTACTGCAAACAGCACAGGAGAGAGCATGAATAAAGCTCCTCAGTGGAAATACTCAGTGGGGCCAAGGCTCTTCTGTGTTCTCACAGGCCAGTTTATGTCTTTTCTGTTACAAACCATTCTATTAATTAAGCTGTAGACTGTACTGCATAAAATATGATTGATATTTACTCTAGTGTGTGTGTGCACAATACCTCCAGCTGTCCAGGACTGACTCCAGCTTAAACAGACTACAAAGATAAGTAAGTGCACTTATGTTAAGTTTCTGATACAGAAGTCATATGTGACCATTCTCTGTTGTGCAGCTTTGGATTGCAGAATTCATTAAAAGTCACTTGCCCACCTAATTGCTTCACAATTGAGAATTCATACTGGAGCCAGTCCCAGAGATCATTGTTCCCAGCTTATTATCTTCCTAGACCATATCCTCCTTTTGACATGCTCTTTGACATTACTGCTTCAAATCTGCCTCTTTCTGTCAGGGTGAGTTGGTGTATGTGAATTATGGGCGCACCGAGGACTTCTTAAAGTTAGAACGTGAAATGAAAATTAACTGTACAGGAAAGATTGTCATTGCCAGATATGGGAAGATCTTCAGAGGAAATAAGGTAATCCCTGTATATAAAAATGTTACTGCCCATATCAATGTTACTCCCACTTCAACTGGGCTGCCCTTCAGTTATTTTCAAGGGACTGAAACACTTACCTAAAGTATTCTGTAGATTTTAGTGTAACTGAGTTTTTGTATAGCTATGTTCAAAGATGATTCTTAGTAGAACATATCAAATCTATATTTCATATATATGTAGTACCTTTCTATAATAAAAGTAAATCAGTTGGAAAATGTTTCATATTTTTATATTAATTTGGATTCTATAAATTGTTCCAAAATATCACTAACATTCTTGTGTAATACACTCTAATTTCAAACTAAACTGTTCTTCCCTATTGATTTTTTAAGATGTCTGTATTGTGTTTCTTTATAATGGTTTCTGTACACTAGGCACAGACTATAACTATATGGAAGTAATTTTCAATTCTGTATTTGGTTATTCAGTGTCCATGTCATAAACTTATTTTTAAACTACAGTTTTCTGCAGATATCCATGACCTAAGAGGAGAGGACATAATCCTGTGCATACTTCAGGCATACATTCAAGTTATTTTCTCAACAGAGATATAAGAACACTGTCTATTTTAAGCGCGTTTGGCTCTTGTGCAACAACTAATTTGAGCAGGACTGTACTTTTTATTTGTCAGATACCTTAGGGTATCAAGCACTGAATTCACTGGAATGCCAATTCTTGTTATATGCTGTTGATTAATCTCGCCTGAAGCTTTTAAATAGATAACTCACTGGTTTACATAGATATCATTTTCACCAGTGAAAAGTGGCATATAACTCATATTCTGGGTCAGATTATATGTTCACTAAATTGTTTACCACTCCTAAAGATACTATCCGAATGGAAAAGACTTAAAAATTGAAGAAGGTATTACTGTGTATGAATCTTTTCTTAAAATTAAACACAAATACCTTAGAGTTACTAATATCTAGAGAGGCAGTTTTCCTGTGATTCAGAAATTCTGTGCCCTGGTTGACACAACGGGATGATATTCCATTCTTACAGTGGTATTTATAAAGACTGTTTATATACTGAAGGATTAGGTAGCCTATATAAAATCTGGAGAACTGTACTGGAAGTTTTTCAACTTCTTAATGATGTGCAAAAATAGGATAGGGGATGAAGGCAAGTTCCTTTAAAAAAAAAAAAGGAAAAAAAAGGAAAGCTATGCTATTTCTGAGTTAAAATACCCAAATTTAAAACTGCTGAGGATTAGTTGTCACTCAGTCACTATCCATCACTGTCATATCTAGCAGCAAACCAGATTGGGATGTCAGAATGACATATATTATACAATAATAAAGTCACAACACTTTTAAAACAGCAGGCAGGTCAATCCTTCTGCTGTAATAAGCCAAAGATAAGCACTCTCTGGAGTTGGTCTTGTTCACAGCCAAAGACAGTTTCAGGCTCTCCAATTGTAATCTTCCTGTATAAGCCAAACCCTGAGATACCTTCAGGAAATCATTAGGTAAAGACTGACTGAGAGATATGGGTGCATCAATGTGAAACTGTTTTTTGCATTCATGATGTGCACATTTCAATAGTCAGGTAATTGTATTGATCTGGATGCTAGAATGCAAACTCAGGTTATGTAGCAATACTGTGAAGGATGTTTTTCATGTCACTGACGTTACCTCCTAACTAAAAGTCAAAGCAACAGCAAACCCCTTACTTTCATTTGCAACCTGATATCTGCATATATATTCTTCAGGAGATTTTGTGGTCTGAGACAGTTACAGACCCTTTACTTATTCCAAACACTGTAAAAGACCCTGAGGAAAAAACACTGTAGCTTATAATACTTTCTTTTGCCCCTTGAACTTTGGGTTCAAGCTATGATGGACTGGATAGGAACAGGAGATGTGCTTTGCAGGTGAAGAATGCTGAATTGGCAGGTGCCAAGGGAATTATTCTGTACTCTGACCCTGCTGACTACTGCGCCCCAGGAGTAAATCCCTATCCAAATGGCTGGAACCTTCCAGGTGGAGGAGCCCAGCGTGGGAATGTATTAAACCTGAATGGGGCAGGGGATCCTCTGACACCAGGTTATCCTGCAAAAGGTGAGTGACTGCAGAGAAGGCATGCTCTGAGGGTCTGGAATCAGGAAAGGGCAGGTGGTGGGGATGTTCTTTCCCTTGTAGCAAAACACTTTTTTTCTTAGGCTTTGTTGCTCAAAGGAGGCATCTTTGTGTTTCACAACAGTAGGACACTTCTGTAAATGGTGCATGTGAGAAAGCGAGGAGATATTAGAGGGAACCCTAGAGTGCCAATCTGTATTCATCACCTTCACCTTAGGCTTCCTCAGCTGCTTGAACTGTGCCTAAATTGTTTCATTTAGCAACTAGACCAGATCATTTTGATTGAAATTCATTAAGTACCATTTATGCCAGCACTTGAGCCAGCATATCTGAGAGAGGCAATCATGTCAAGAAAAGTAATCCCTAAGTGATGGGCAGCA
Source organism: Climacteris rufus (assembly GCA_013398175.1). Lineage (NCBI taxonomy): Eukaryota > Metazoa > Chordata > Aves > Passeriformes > Climacteridae > Climacteris > Climacteris rufus. The sequence continues at coordinate 581,301 of VZRZ01005074.1, read as the reverse complement.
TTGCCTCTAGGCAGTAGAACTTGTGCTGGAAAGGGATACATCTTTACAGCAGCAGCATGGCAGAGCAGACCATGAAGAAAATGTCTGATTTCTGATGCTAGAGTCAGTGATCTCACAGATCACTGTCTCCTGCCCTCACAAAGGGTCCCTGTGAATGTTGTATTAAGGAGGAAACTATTCTTTCCCTACATGTTTTTGTCCACATCATGAAAATTAAGATTCTTATTTGTAAAAAAAAAAAAAAAAAAAAATATTTTGTATTTGAGCTTTGTCAGAACAAACTCTAGATTTAATTTTGTTCACAAAAACAGCAAACCAGCATAGTCTATTTCATAAGATTTTTCTGCATCTCTTTATCAACTGGAAAATTTTTTTTAGTTCCCAGCTGAATGATCCAAGCATTAGACTATGCATCAGATCCTCTTTCCTGTTGTTCTTTCTCTGTAGGTTAATATTAACTTCTTTCCCATCAAGAGACATATTTCTATGCAAAAGGATTTGAATACAAAAAATTAACAAATAATTTTAAAATTTCCAACTAGCTTTAAATGCATGACTGCAGACCCTGTGGGAGAACGTTCATTAGTATTTCTGAAAACTTGTTGATAAAGCACAAAGAAGGAAATTACTGAAAATATGTTAGCCCAGCTTCTGGGAAAGTGAAATGGTTATCCTTGACTCCACTGTTAGGACTGTGCTATGAATTGTACAGATTCCTTCTGAGTCTTGTAAATTTGAAAATATCTGTCTTTTGCTTTCAGAATACACCTACCGGTTAGACAAAGCCAATGGTGTAGGGCTCCCAAAAATTCCAGTTCATCCTATTGGCTATCATGATGCTGAGTCACTACTGCGGTAAGTGCATGGGAGACATGAGGAATTTTTAGCAGACTGTTTTTGAAAGTTATGAGAGTATTTGAAAAGAGAGTAAAAAGACTTTTGCACTCTGCTTCTCCTGTAGTTGTTGAAATAATGTATGTTTGTTACCATTAGGTTCCTTTAGGAGGTGTCTTATCTGTTGTTACATATCAGGTACGTGCCGAGTGATCTGCAAAGGACCATTTTTATGCATCATGGTCAGTCAAGTCTATTGGAGTTATAAAGTGCCTCTTAGTGTGAATAAAGGCAAAAAATGTTGAGGCTGGCATGATACCTGTCTTGTGAAACAGACCACAAATGAAGTAATTCATTTTTCCTGGGAAGTACATGCCATGAGTGTTCGATGGGACAGTATCCATACTGTCCTCTGTTAAATGAAGGCGTAGGACACATGTATTATTCCCTGAAAAAATGTAGTAATAATCATTTGTATCATCTGTAGAGATGCAGAGCAGGAAATGCCGGGGTTGTCAACAGTATGATGGATAAGTATTTAGGGCAGTAAATGAACATGATCTTGGGTAAGTGTATAGGAATTTTATCGTTCTGCTCTGTCTGAGGCCTCTGTTTAAATACTGAGTCAAAAAAAAACCCAAGTCTTTTCATTCATATGCAGATTTCCCTTGAAGTGTGGAAGCTATTTATTTTCACACGAGGCAGGATTTTACTGTCTTTGGTGGTTTTGCATACCTGATGTTCATTAGCACTCTTTTAATGTTTTTCCTATTTCCTCTCAAACTTTTATGGACTAGTATATCTCCAAACTGTCTTTTCTTTAAAACTTTATAATCATCTCTGTTACCAAGACCACTGCTCATAATGATAAAGGTATAGGTTAAAACCCCTCTTTTATCCACTGCCAACTAGTAGTGATAGAGCAGATCACTATGTATAAATATGATGTAGCTAGACATTTCATTAAGTATTAAATAATACTAGAACTTGGTTTTAATAATTAGGAATGAAACCTAAATCCCTTAAAAACACTGGGTCATTGTTTTCACTTTTGTCTTGAGAAGTCATAGCTTCTTGTTATTCCTGCTATCATATTTTTATATAAAAAATTTACTGAGGGCCTGAAGACATGTTGAAGTATTCTGTGGAATAAAGCTTGACTGAAGTATGCATTTACAGTAAAAGACATGCTTTCAATTATAAGAAATATATTTTACTTCCTAAGAACCAGAACATACTTTTTAATACTTAAAAGTTCGTGTCAAAAATCTAAGTCCTTTAGAGGAATAAGTCTGGGTGATTGTGATCCACTGAATTACTGAATTTCCAGTTGTGTTAACAGGAAATTTATGTTGCTTTTGACAATGGAACAAGAATCACATTTCTGGTGATACGGATAAACAAGTCACAATGGACTGCTCACATTTCTCCAATTTTAGCCATCTTTTATACACATCAGTTGTCTATATAGCTACCAGATTAAACAATGTGCAGGGACAGGCACCAGAAGACAACTGTGATGTTAAACTATTGGAATGGCCCAAGTTGTTCTCTGCTAATTCAAATGCAAATGCAGTTCGAGACAGTAGAATGTTCCAAGGATCATTTATAAGGGGCAGTTTGTATGCAAAACCTTTGGAGGCCAACACTGTGTTCCAGGGTAGCTCTAGGCCATTCCAAGCTGATCTCTATGCCCAGGATTTTTGCTCTCTGTTAATTTATTAGTATTAATGTAGCTGAACCCCTACATTATTTTCCTGCCAAAGTTTGTACTATAAATAGTCTATAACAAAGACTGTCACTGTGGTGTGTGTATGCATGGGACCTAGCAAAGTCTGGTTTCTGGTTCCTCATTTGTGTTTGGTGCTGTTGTAGGATGTCTGTAACTAATAATGATTTTTTTTTTTCCATAATAGTAATATGGGAGGACAGGCACCACCTCATAGTAGCTGGAAAGGAAGTTTGAATATATCTTACAACGTTGGTCCTGGTTTCGCAGGAAATTATTCTACAAGGTCAGTTTTGTTTCCTAAGGAGAGTGTGCTTAGGATCAGAGAATAAACAGGTAGAGCAATAGAATTGACCAAAGATAGAGTAGTTGTGTTTATTTACATAAGTCCTTTGATTTTGACTATTTCCTTGGCTGAAATATGGTGGAAAGCATTATTCCATTTATATCTTGATTGGATGGATATGACCTACTTGCTGTAGTTTCCAGCTAGTCTTTAAACAGTTTCATTTGAAAAGCATCTAACCTTTGACAAACTCTTTGTTGAGAGTGATTTTTTTTTACTTTGTTTGTTTGTATTTTCCTTTTTTTTTTCTTTTTCTTTTTTTGAGAACTTTTTTTTGTCTCTTTTAAATTCATGTGAGTCTAGCTTCTGGTCTTACTATTGACTTATATAAAACAGTATTAACCTATAAGTCAAGTTTTCCAGAAAAAGTTCTTAAACTACAATGTCAATTTCATTGCTTCTGATTGTTTTTAAACTGAATTAGTAATTACAGTTTAGGACTAAACTCTATGTGTTTCAATATCATCTGAGTACAGTGTACTGGCTTCTTATGAACTGTTTAACTTCATATCACTATTAGTTCATGCTGAATTTTATATGAACCCTTGGGGCTGAGTTGTTACACCTCCAGCTGTGTTACACATAAACAACTCTTGATGTAGAAAAAGTCTCTTGATGCAACTCAGGTTCTCTGATTTTCTGCTGTCTGAGGTGGCACAGTAGTATCGACTGTGCTGGAATGTGCTTGTTTTGGCTGGTGTAGTTAATTTTCTTCACAGAGGCAGGTATGAGGTTGTTTTGCATTTGTCATGAGCTCAGGGTTGGCAATATAGGGATGAATTTGCTATTGCTGAGCAGGGGTTACACAGAGCCAAGGCCCTTCCTGCTTTTCACGCTGCCATGCTGGTTGGGAGGTGCTTGGGAGATTGGGAGGGGACACAGCCAGGACACGTGACCTCAACTGACCAAAGGGATGTTCCAGACCATGTGACATCATGCTCAGTACATAAAGTGGGGGAAATGAGGAAGGGGGAGACACTAAGAGAGCTGGTGTTTGCTTTCCCAAGTCACCATTGCATGTGATGGGGCCTTGCTCTCCGGGAGGTGGCTGAACGTGTGCCTGCCCATGGGAAGCAGGGAATGAATTCCTTGTTTTGCTTTGCTTTTGTGCGTGGCTTTTGCTTTACGTATTAAACTGTCTTTATCTCAATCAATACGTTTTCTACCTTTTACCCTTCTGAGTCTCTTGCTGCTGTGGCAGGGGAATGAGGAAGCAACTGGCTGGTGCTTCATTGCTGGGATGAAACCATGATATGGAGTCAGTTCTGATTTGCACCAAACTCCAGAACATTAGAACTATTTACCTTTTTAACATTAGGTGCTTTCCATTTTTCTTTCACTCTTCCAAATTTAGAAACTAAGCTGCTAGCAAAAGATCTTTGGATTTGGAATTCTCATCCTGTTATCTGTAAAAATCTTAGTGACAGAAATATCAGAAATATTACAAAGCTGTCAAGGGCTAAATGCTGTTCTCACTTGCACAAGTATGAATCCAGAAAAAACTACACTGTAATATTTTCAGATTTACTTTGGTTTAATAGGAGAAAAAAATAGTCAAAATGCTTTTCTTATCATTTATATTGTAGACTGTTGAAAGGTGCCAAGATGTTTTTGTTATCTGATCTGGTGGATTTTCTCTTTGTATTTTCTTCCCAATACACTAGAAAGGTGAAAATGCACATTAATAGCAACAATGAAGTAAGAAGGATTTACAATGTGATTGGTACCATCAGAGGCACAGTGGAACCAGGTAAAATCATTTGCTTCAGCATAATGTGAGTGAGCAGTGACCTCTACCTGCACTTCATGGTTACAGGGGCGACATGAGGAATATAGTTTTCTCCAAAGTATTGCACTGCATGATCATTAGTGTTGAAATGTTTAGTGCACTGGCTTTCATATGGTTCAGGGTACATCAGCACATTCACTGTAAATGCTGATTTTCAAGGGGGAGGCATGACCAAGATGGAAATACTTGTCTCTAGGCACATAACTTTGCAATTAAAAGAATATTAAGTGGATATTCTTCCCTACTAAAGATGGGAGTGGATTTTGCTTTCCATCTGAAGACACTATATCCATCTCTGTTAATTTTTTGTCTGTCTTACAGTCTCTTGTTACCAGTGTGATGTTATACTCTAAAAAACCAGATATATAGACATCCCTGTCTTTTAACTGCAGCACTTTCCTTTTGCCTAAAACACATCTGTTAACCATATTATAGTAGCATAGAGACCTAGTTTGAATTTTATCTTAATAATCATATCTCTGTCATGATTTGGACAACCCCTTTTATAATTGATTATATATATCCAGGAAATACTGCCTTCAGCACACCCTAGTGTTGTGAATTTGTGCACTGTACAGGTATAATTAGTAGATCAACTTCACCATGAAGCACGCTATTGTAAAGTATGGAAAGATGCTTCTATCTTTAGAGGAAACCTGCAGTATATCTAATAGTAGAAGTAACATTATGAAATTTAAGAGGTTTTGAGTGTTTTGGGATCCAGTTATTGTGTTTGACAAATTCTTCATCACTTACTCAAAATACAGACAACTGTCTTTGGAAATTTAAAATGTCTTTTGCCTTTCTATCATCTATAAACTATTTATATCATCTAAACTTTTAATCTTTGTTGCCTGATATATATGTGGAAAAGCAGGAATTACCTCAAATTAACATCTCTGTGTCAGGAAAAAGTTTTCCTAAGTAAACTTCCAAAATTAATTTCTCTAGACAGATACGTCATCCTGGGAGGCCACCGCGACTCGTGGGTATTTGGTGGCATTGATCCTCAGAGTGGGGCAGCTGTGGTTCATGAGATTGTGAGGAGCTTTGGAAAATTGAAAAAGAAAGGTAATGTAATGAAAGAAGAAAGAACATCAAAGTGACTGCTCTCAGTAGTGCCCAGTGATTTCTCTGAGAGTTAAATATATGCTTGAAATTAAACACATGTATCCCACTGATGTCTTGAATAAACACACTGCTCTGCACCTTGGTGTGTGTGAGGTACTTCAGCTCAAGAGAAAGTACACCTGGAGGGAAACAACACAAAAAATGGGGGATGCTGGAATTAATGTGACATTTAGATACAATTGCCTATTTTGTATTTGAGGCTGGTCAGACTGGATGTGTCAATGGCCTTATAAAACTGACACACTGGTGGACTCATAAAGGCTTCATCAGGGCAACACTGAGAGTCTTCTCAGCACTTGACTGTGGCTTGGAGGATAAATGAAGGATGTCTGTGTAATGCAGAGAATGAGCTGTGCAAACATAGTAGGAGGTAGTGGTTAAAAATACCTCATGCCTAGTTGCATTAGAATAGGAACAAATGTCAGCTGCACCAAGTTTCTGTTCCTGTCAGAGCAAATGCTGTCTTCCTGTCTGACATCCCATGGAGAGAAACTCTGACAAATACTATGCTAGAGAAGCGTTCTTTGCCTGCCAATTACATGTAAAACCTATTGACATTTAGTTTTCTTTCCATTTCCTCCCAGTTATTGAGTATCAAGGGAAGCTGTCTTTGGAATGCAAATGGGAAAAAAATTAAAAGTTAAAAAAGAAAGGGAGTAAAAGATGAAAAGGTTCCAGTGGCTTCTAAAGAATACTTTGTGCTGAGATACAGTGGCAGGGCAGAAGAATCTGTTCCATCTGGCCTGGGTTTAAATTGAATGCAGAACTTCAAGTGAAAGATTTTTCTTTTAAAGGTGATCTGTCAAAGTTACAGGTAATTCCTTAGGTTTAGGAATCTGGCATTTGCAAAGAAATTCCAGAATAGACATGAAAACATGCCACTTTTATGTCAAAGTAGACTCTGGTATACAATGTATACTAAACTGAACAGAGCAAGAAGATTAGAAAAACCTTCTTTCAAGAATCTGTGCACAGCGCATTATTTTTCCTTGATCAGACTTAGAGATTTTAGAAAATCCACTTGCAGTTAAAGGTGAGAGATGAAATATTTGGCACAATATTGATGTAGAGCTGAGATTGCTACAATAAAAAATCATTATTAGATTAGGTTATTGAAGTTAGTATTAAAGTTCCTTATACACATCTCTTGCCCCACAGATCACAATAAAAGATAAGGCCCCCAAAAATGGCATTTGTTTTCATGTTAGTTACCATGTAACAATCAGCCTTTATTTTTGTAATACAATTTTCATGATATGTCATTGCAGGATGGAGACCAAGGAGAACAGTGATATTTGCAAGCTGGGATGCAGAGGAATTTGGCTTGTTAGGATCAACAGAGTGGGCTGAGGTAAACCAATAGTGTTCAGAAAGAAATTTGCCCGGTGGCTGCTCTTTGAGAAATCTGCACTAGAAAGCAGCACTTCTTCCCTCCTTCATTCTGTTTTCTTTACACACACATTCTCTCTCCCCCTTGAATTTCCTTGTGAACTACCAAGAATCTATAGCTCCTTGCAGTATACAATGTCTTTCTCCAAACCAGCTTTCTTTTGTGAATGGGAAAATAGTTCTGAGGAAAAAAGTTTATCAGCATTTTCTTCCTTTTTCCTTTCTCATAGGAAAATGCCAAAGTATTGCAAGCACGGGGAGTGGCTTATATCAATGCAGATTCTTCCATTGAAGGTACATGGATTTGACCTGTTTTTTACAGGAATAGTGATGGTATGACTGGGAGGGGTTTTGACTTGGCTGTTCATGAGACCTTCAGTGTGATCATTGTGTTGTATTAACTCAGAAATGGATATGGGGAGAAAATATGACCTGGAATCATAAAGTATCCTTCAGATATTCCTGTTGTTTCAGGGAAAAAGTCTCTTACAGTAGCTACGCTATTTGGGACATCATAGGATGCACAAGAAGTGCTGTGCCCCTGAGTTCTATGGCAACTCTTTAAAGTCAGCTTCTCCTCTTATAATGTGCATAATAAGCATGGGAATATAAGAAAAGCTCATAAGAATTGCTTCAAAAGCTGGGCTGTGATTCTTCCTAACCAACACAAATGCACTGACAAGATCACAGAAGGACTCTTCTCAGCTTGCTCCTCGTAAAGATGTAGCTCTTTAGTCCCTGTCTTATTAATAAATAGTGGCATGAGGTTTCAGCTGAAGGAACTTCTTCTTCAAATAAATAGTTTTTCACATTTTTCAGGAAACTACACACTGCGAGTGGATTGCACACCACTGATGTACAGTCTGGTGTACAGCCTGACTAAAGAGGTATCACATTAAATTTTTAGCCAGTGTGTTCAGTGCTCACTTCATGGGGCTCTGTCTGTAAAATGTGGTGTTAGATGTTTCTTTTCTGACTACAGTAACCCTTTGGGTCAGTAGCTAAGTAACTGAAGCTTTTTCCCAGGAGTGACAAGGGGATTTCAAGCTTATACCTTTAAATTATTAGCTATTCAGACTTAGGGGATTTTGTCACTCATCCTATGAAAACATTCCAAAAAGAAGAGTAAATGAATGCTGTGAACCAGAGGACAGAAGCAAGCTAGCTGCCCAGATCAACTACTAGAATGCTCATTGTAGTGGGAGACTCTGACTCCCTTTAGGCAGAGGAGGTGGTTAGGCTTGCTGCTATGTTGTTTTAGGTGTGATGTGGCAGGTTTGGTCAATGTGCTCAGCTTCAGTGTACCCTTAGTTATTCATTGTCTCTGACCATGATGCTCTCACACATATTTGTGTGGCACACAAAATTAAGAGCTAGGAACCCTTCTCAGGAAATAGCCTCACCATCTTAGATGTAAGATGTTCCTTGCTTTAGGAGTGGGTCTTAGTGGCTGGAATTTTATTTCTGCTTGTTTTGCTGTTCAACTGTATTAAACAATGAACATGTAATTAGTTTTTATATATGCTTTAGATGTATATGTAATGTACCTTCAGCCACTGTATATATTCTATGAATCTACTTTATCTGCCTTCATCTGCTATATATATTTAGTCATCTGTCTTTTCTAGGGTTGACAATTTATTATCTCTTGGAAGCTGGCATTAGACTGGTACAAAAGTAAAGGAAAGGTAGTAAATCGGTATATTTTTCTGGCAATTAAAAGACAACAAATGAAATGTAACTGTTAAAATTAGGTACCCAGCTAAAAATATTTCTGTCCTGAACTGCAGAAAGCTGGTCACCTGAAGTTCCCATGGTAACCTCTGTTTAGTGAAGGTGTTCAGAACTGTCAGGAAATCAGGTCAGCAGTGTCTCAGTTTGGACACCAAGAGCCTTCATTAAAATGTTGACCTAAATACCAGTAAAAATGTCTGTGTAGGCCTTCCTCGAGCTGAGAAGCAAAGGCTGATGGATGCATGTAACCACAGCTTGTTGATGGGTGATGTCTGAAGATAATGTTGACCAGGAAGCATGCCCTATGTGATACCATCCAAAGTTAATCTGTGGTAAAAAGTCTTAGTGCTGATAATTCTGTTATATGAGTGATTAGCGTCATGGGCAAAACCCCAAATGTATTAGTTTTAATTTGATTCCTATTGTGGAGTAATTATTAGGTAGAAGATAGCTATAGTAATAGTAGAGAATATATTAATAATGTTTAATAGATTCAAGATCATAAAACCTCAGCAGCCCACCAATGGAAAGGAAAGATGAAAAAGCATCCACAGTGTTTAAGCTGCTCGGCTACCTGCAAATTAGGCAGGTTGATAGGAATTAATTTTAGGACGATCATGATTTGTATTCCTCTCTAGCAGCTATGTTGACACAAACACAAGGTACTGTGCTCTTTGCTTCCATGGTTGCTTCTGCATCCATAAATGTATTTTTTGTGAACTAAAACAAGTTAGAAACAGCTTTGAATTAAATTAAGACAAAATTTAAATTTCCTGCCAAAGTAAAGCAAAAAGTTTTGGTTTTGTGCGGGATTTCTCTCTTGAATATTCAAATTAAATGGTTGAAAATCACATAAAGAAATATCAGAATGTAAATATTGACTTTAAATGTTTTGCTTTCCTTGTGTTTTCTTCCATCTTTTTTTTTTTTTTTTAGCAAATAAATTATTCCTCTGGAAAATGCTGTGCATTTGAAGTGTTAAAATGGAAATGCAGAAAGGTTGATGGACTTAAAATGACTTACTCATTGCCCTAAGCCATAGGCTTTGTGGGATGACAGGTTGTTGACTTGTTGCTTGGTAACATTGAAAATGGTACCCTTTGTCTTTTTCTAGATACCAAGTCCTGATGAGGGGTTTGAAGGAAAATCTCTTTATGAGAGCTGGTATAAAAAAAATCCATCAAATGAATATAAAGAGGTCCCGAGGTCAGTGACAAAAGAAAATAAATTATATACCAAGCATTACTATAACTTTAGAGTGTGGGCTTTAAAGAAAAACCCGCATGAAAAGCTGAGTGCTAAAGGAAATGGTGTGATTCTCAACTAGTATAAATTTCAGAGTTGTACTGATTGCAGCTGATACACTATTGTACAACAGTTTTGTAAACGTGCCTTGGTAGATGAACAGAAGCCTTTATATATGAACAGTGTTCATTTAGTTTATAGAGTTATAGACTGTATAAGAGTAGTGTGCACAAGATGTTAACTTTGCAGCTTTCCCTTGCATTCTTTTCTAGTCTCCTGGGAGGCCTCTAAGTTTGGGTGGCTGTGGAGCACACCAGGCAGGATTTTACAACATTGTCCTTCAAATTTACCAGGGGGTCTCTGTAGAATCTCAAAAATTTATTTTATTCCACGAAGCCATGCTGGTACTGCTGTGATTCTCTGAGCTGAGAGCTTGGGATAGCAGAAGTTCAGCAGGAGGAAGGCCATTGGTTGTTGTCAGTGAAAAAAGACAGTGAGTTAAATTCTCCTCTTGGGAGCTGGCTATCTCTGACCCTGAGAATGGTGACTTTGGTCCTTTGAGGTTGCAACTGATGAGGTGCAGGTGATGTAGGGGTCAGAGGCAATTCATGGTGTATGGACAAAAAAGAGCACACTAGGAAAAGACTGTGTAGTATGTGGTGACTGACTGCTGAACAAATAACTGCTGTGGTACTTGGAAGCAAACTAAAATTATACCTTAATTATTGTCACTCAAGGCATTTTCCTCTTTCTTGTTAAAAGAATAAATAAGCTCGGTTCTGGCAATGACTTTGAAGTCTTTTTTCAACGTCTTGGCATCGCTTCAGGCAGAGCACGTTACAGTAAAAATTGGGTAAGTCTGTGTCTTTGTAGTTTGGTCTCCCCTGTAAGTGCCTGAATAACATCTCCTGTAAAGGAGCCTTTTAGGCTTCCAATTTTTTAGAATAGTTCAGTTCAGTGTGTCAGAGTGGTGTCTAATTACTACAAGTCTGTGTGTTGCCTCAACACAAATATGTAATAAATAAGAATGATCAACTTGGTGTCAGTCAGACAAAAGGACTTTTGCTCAGGGTAAATGAATGTGCTCAAAATTTTCTATGATTGATGAAGGCTTCTGAGCAGCTTATGGTGACTTTTGAGTGATCTGCAACACCTTACAAAGTTTTAAATTCAAAATGTGTGAATTCAATTATTCATAATTCAAATTGTTCAAATGCTCAAAATTCAATTGTGTTTTTTTGAAAATATGAATTGGGTGGTGGAGTATATTGTGAAAAGAGGTTTAGAAATGTTCAAGGAGCAAACTGCAAACTGCAGATGTGGTCATTTCCTCTGAAAAGCAAGGAATATCCAAAGACACAAAGAAGTGATTATTGAATCCAACCAAAAAAGGAAGTACAATCTCACCTGGATTTAGCCAGCTGAAAATGATGTGTCCGTTCTTAGCTACTTTCTTTGGGCTGCGTACATGATCAGTGGAGAGAGCTCTACAAATGACCATTCGTCTCATCATAGGTTAACATCCAAGAAAGCCACCACTGAGCAGTTCTTCTCATTTGACTGTCTGTAGTGGGTACATGAGGCAACAATAGGATTAGTGTGACCTCAGCACTTCACTGTACCTTGAATCCCACAGCAATGGTTTTCAAGCTACACAAGTATCCATAGTTGAATAATGGTTTTGGTTTGTTTTGTTTCCTTTTGTTTCAGGATGTAGAAAAATATAGCAGCTATCCAGTTTACCACAGTGTCTATGAAACCTATGAAATTGTGGAGCAGTTTTATGACCCCACTTTCAAGAATCATCTAACAGTAGCTCAGGTACGGGGTGGATTGGTGTTTGAATTGGCCGACTCTGTTGTGCTTCCTTTTGACAGTAGAGATTATGCATCAGCTGTGAGCAACTATGCTCACATCATCTATAATTTGTCAAGGAATCATGAAGAGGAACTGGCAACATACAATGTATCCTTTGGTACGTACAGTCTTTCATCACACTCCTCCTCTCTTAATGCTAACAGTGCCTTATATTAATGTATGTCTTAGTCATGACCTGGTGTTTACCTGGTGCTGTATGAACAGTAAATAAAACAAGAGCATTGTTTTGCCACTAGCATGTCTGTGTAGGGACTGTACCATTACCAAATAGAGCAATAGTTCCATCTGCTTTGGCCTGTGCATGATTCACCGTTGTTGACAACAATATATCATTGTCTTGGTTCCTTAAAAAAAACCACACTGTTTTGCAGCTTATTGTGTTGGATAATTCTCTGCCTGAGAAGCTTTTTTTTTATTAGCAACACTATATAGTGTTCAGTTTAGTATCTGGCTGCTAATAACCAATATCAGTTACATGTGTATACATGTGCGCACACACACACACACACACATGTTCTCAGTTTTTCTCAAAACTCTGTGTGGGGGGATGTAACCAGGAAAAAACCAGGTTGTTGGGGTTTGTAAAATCTCAGACCTACCTGAACTGCCAGTGTAGTTCTGGCAGTCCATGATGCAGTTTTTGATCTTTCTATACATTCTTCAAGTAGCAAATAGTAAACAATATTCACAAAAATCGTAATTTCTATTGTCTCCAAGATTTTCACACAGAATTACGTATTTTTTAGTGTAGGCGTATAGGACCACCTTATTTTTCTTCAGTAAGACTTTTAACAGTTCATTATCACAATGAAAGATAAAGCTTTAATTTGAAGAATTTGATTTGGTAAATGAAATCTTCAGAATTTGAAGTTAAATACTTTCCTGCTCCCTCCAGATGCTCTCTTTTCAGCTGTGAAGAATTTTACAGAAGTTGCTGCTAGCTTTCATGAGAGACTGCAACAAATAGATGTCAATAAGTAAGTTTAACTCCTTTTTCCTTCCAGTCAAATACTCTGTGTACTCCTCTGAGCTCAGAGGGCTTAGTCTTCACTTCATGCCACTTAATGAAAAAACAGAAAAAAATAAGCTGTAGTGGCAAACGTTTTGATGAGCTTTCAAGAAATTCTATGCATCACCTATGCCAAAAGGCCTAGTTTGCGCTTGACTTAATTCATTCTTTGTAGGCCATGCCCAGAATGACAAGCCAAACTTCCTTTTGTATATACATATATGTGTGTTAAATTTCTTGGGAAGAATCTAACTTAGCCATATGTTTACCCTTATGGAACACTAACTGAGAATAAAAGCCATCTTTTTAATGGCAGCAACTTTCAGATAAAGGAGTTAACAGTAATTTCTTATGTAAAAGATGACATTTATGACATATGACATGTATGTGACATTTTCAAAATGGTTTCATTGATGGATGGCCTAAATCTATGCTTTAATTCTACCAACCAGTTTCAGTTTCTGTTTACACCACTGTAAACTTGAAACAGTTTCCTTAATGGAAGTAGAGTTACTCCAGGCTTACTGTGATATAAATTTTATCTTTTTTTTTTGATGAATGCCTTTGAAGGTCTACAACATTACTTTGGATATTCAATATAATCTTCCTTGCCGTTCTTTTATTTGTTAAGCATCAGTAGTATGTTCAGAGCTATTCAAAGCACAGAGACAGATGGTCCCTGCTCTAGGGAATCTAAAATCTACCATCAGAAAAACACAATTATTGGATGACTCAAAAGATGATTCTAACATCACAGGGTTCCTTTTTCTCAGATGTTGTGATTTTACATAAAAACAAATGCAATTTTATTGAAGTAGTTCTTGTCTGGCTGGCTTGTGGAAAATAAGGTCGTTAGAAAACTGCTGTACAAAAGAAGAGAATGGTCTGCCTAAGCATCCTCATGAAAAGGGGGTAAATTAATAAGATGCAACATGAGATAAAAACTCTGTCTTCTTCGACACTATTACTTGGCCTTTAAAAACAGCTGTAAGAGACTTTCCAGTTATGAACTAGACTCTGTCACATCACAGATCAGCATAATTCTGTTGAGCAGGTTAGCTGATGTGGGCTGTCTTTTGTGGGCTACACTTTAAGTTCAACATCACAGATCTACTGTTCTTCATAAATCCAGATGTGAATGCTGGGATAAGAATAGGTCAAATACACTGTAGATGACATATTCAACATACTCTTTTTTGTTTGTTTGTTTTAGCCTGCTTGCTGTCAGATCACTAAATGATCAGCTCATGTTCCTAGAAAGGGCTTTCATCGATCCTCTTGGATTACCTGGCCGACCATTCTATAGGTGAGAAAGGCTTACTTTTCACTTTCCTCCTGGAGTGCACTATGAAGTTTCCTTCAAGATTTACAGGTCTCTAAATAGAGTTACAATGATTTTATTCAACACAGTAGAAGTAGGTGAAACAGGAGAAAAAAGATTGAAGAGGGGAAACAACACTGGGGAAAACTTCAGTGTAATACACTGTACAGAATGAGGAAGTTTCTTGTTGGAAGCCTCTTCAGATAATTTCTGTTGATTTCATTTGACTTCCAAACAGATAGAAAAGTTTAGCTTTGGAGTAATTTTAAGTAATATTAGTTGTAGGAACTTTAGGAAGTTATTCCTATTATTTGAAAGTGAAATAGTGTATAATTGAAGTACCTACAATTTGATCAATTTTAAGAGCACAGTCATACTAGCAAATGCAGTGTGGAGGGCAGTACTACAACAGTAGGTAAGGGAGTTTAATGGTCTTTTCATCCAGTTCAAGAAGTAAATCTTATTTGAGAGGCAGTCAATCAAGCCTAGCTTTTTGGTTCTTCTGCCAGTCTGCATAATTCATAACACTAATCTTTCACAACTGTAATCTTTCCACTAAAAACTAGGAGAAATTAAGATCTACAATCCTTGTACCGCTCATATCTTACAATTTAAAATCTGTTGAGAACAGTCTCTTGTTAAAACAGTCTTTCCTACCTCAAATGATACCTGTTTCTATTGGAGACTCTGTATATCTCTGGGAAAAGAAGCTGGCTTTTAAAAAAATGTTTTTATTTCATCTAAAGTAAGGGAAAGGAAAATACTTTAGTCAACTTTACCTCAAGTAGCTATAAAGCTCTGGAATTCATATGGTGTAATGTAGCTTATGTTATTTTCTTGCTTCATAGACTGTAACTACTATCGCTATAAAAATCTTGGTTATTTACATCTTCAGTGTCAAGAGTTTAACAGATGGTATAGAAACAGATTAGTTGTATCCATAAAATAGTATGTTTTATTTTCCTAATGCAAAATATTGGTTTTTTCCCCCCTCAACTTCCCCACAGACATGTCATCTTTGCTCCAAGCAGCCACAACAAGTATGCAGGAGAATCCTTCCCAGGAATCTATGATGCCATGTTTGATATTGAAAGCAAAGCTGATCAACATGCAGCCTGGGAAGAAGTGAAGAGGCAAATTTCCATTGCAGCCTTCACTGTGCAGGCAGCAGCAGAAACACTGAAAGAAGTAGCCTAAGTATGAACAGTATAGCAATCAATGAAGACTAAATATGACAGTTTGCAGAAGCCTTAAAAATTGAGCATTTGAAAACACTAGAATGATTATGACAACACAAAATCAAAAAAACTTGGTCTTTGCAAATAATATACCCAAGTGGAATGCATTTAGCAATGTTGACAAGGTAGTGTACTCCATTCTGAGAGCTCAGGATTCAGATGTCTTCTGAAGTGAGAATGAAAATGTTTCAGGTTTTTTCTCAGCTTTGTATTTTAAGAATTGATAGCCACTGGATTTATTTTCAGAGTTTTGAATTTTTCTAGCTTGTTTATTATATCAATCTTCATAGTTCTTGAGGAAAACAGAACTAATTTCGTGTTCTAACACTTTCTAACTTTGTTGTTGTCCTTTTGTTATTTACCATGGGATTGTGTAATTATACTCTAGCAGACCTTTCAGCCCTCCTTCTATACAAAGATTCATGCGTGGAGATGGGAAAACTGTCACATACCTTGTGCAGGATGTATAATAATCGTAACAAGATTTGGGCAGCCAGCCCAGAATACTCATCCATGACATTCTTTTCCTCACATGCTGAACCTTGCAGCTGTTTGCAAATAAATTTAAGCCAGAAGCTTTTAGTCACTGGCGTAAAAAAAGGCAACACATCTTGTCAGACATATAGTCATCTCTCAAAATGCCTTTCGAGAAGAAGACCTACTGTTAATTCTTTTAACCAAAATCTGCCTTTGCTATGCCTTGTCCATGTAAAGGTGTTTTTAATATGAAGACGATTAGAAACAAAGAAAATTAATCACGTCCTTTGTCTGAAATGATACCAAATTATTACCATTTTTGTAGAGTCTGTATTTCTGATTTTCACGTGGTGCTTATTCTGATGACAGACAATGGGAACACCAAGATCAGACAGAGAAGAATCAGAGAATCAGATACCTTCATCTGGCATTCTTCCACTGGAGGATTCCTAACCACTCTTGCACAGCTAATATTGTGTGATTTGATGTGCCATTTTACGTGAGGACTCTGCCATGTCTTAAAAGACTGTCTTGTGATCTGATGGTTTTCAGTAGATTATTTTCTTTTCCATAAGGCTTCATTTATTCATAAATATTTCTACATTTCACATTAAAACCTTTTAGACAAGTTACTATAATTAAGTTATTATTTTGCCTAATTGTTGGTCTTTCTGATAAAATAATCCACTTTACCAGATAATGGGAAATGCTCTTATACCCACAATTATTGCCCAGTTATTTTCACATTTTTTCTGAAACTGATTGGACTAAAACCATGGAGATGTCTTTCCCCAAATCTAGTGTTTATGGAAGACATTGCTGACTCTGTTTTGTCACTGCTGGCTGCTCCACTACTCCACTTTTACCAATGGAGAATTCATTGATATGAATTCATATGAATGTCTATAATCCACCTCTGAAAAAAAATCAGTTTAGTTGTCTTAGCCTAGAAGGTTTTGTCTGCAGCAGTCAAGGGAATTATAATCCAAATCTACCATGCAGAGAGGGGAAGCAATAAACAGCTCCTGTTGACCAGGTGGATACAGAAACAGTATGTTTCTATTGCAAAAAGGATGAGCTGAAGTGCCAAACTCCAAAATTGTGGAGGTCTTTCCCTATGTGACCTGTATGCTGCATCAGCAACTTTTTCTCTCTGTCCAGAAGACATAATTTTTAAATCTCTGGCCTAAACAGAGGGTTGTTTCATTTAAGTCTGATAGGGTCCTTTTTGGCAATAGTTAGCAGATAATATAAATTGTCAGGGCCCAGGACCTCACAAAATACAGAGATCATTACAGTCTTAGACTACAGCAACATCCATTAAAAAAAAATCTGTTGGCTGTCCCCTAATTACTGCAGGGAGCAGGATACAGGAACAGAAGTTCTTTCTCTCCTATTGACTGCAGGTTTGAGATGTAGGCTTGTGTGAACCTCATGAAGTTCAGCAGGGCCAAGTGCCATGTTCTGCCCCTGAGTTTGTGCAATTCCAAGCACAAATGCAGGCTGGGCAGAGAATGGATTGAGGCTAGCCCTAGCGAGAAAGAGTTGGAAGTGTTTGTGGATGAGATGCTCATCATGACCTGGCAATGTGCACTTAGGGTCCAGAAAGCCAACTGCATACTGGGCTTTGCTTAGAGAGCTGTGGCCATCAGGTCAAGGGAGGGGATTCTCTCCCTCTGGTCTGCTCTCGTGAGACCCACCTGCAGAGCTGTATCCGGCTCTGGGGCCCCCAATGTGAGAAAGACCTGTTGTAAGGAGTCTAGAGGAGAACCACTAAATCATAGGGCTAGAGCACCTCTCCTATGAATACCAGCTAAGAGTGCTGGGGCTGTTCAGCCTGGAGAAAAGAAGGCTCCATGGAGACCTCACAGCACCTTCTAGTACCTAAAGGGGCTAAAGAAGGCTGGAGGGGGACTTTTTGTGAGGGCATATAGTGATAGGACAAGGGGGAATGGCTTTAAGGTGAAGTGCACAGTCCTTGTGATCAGTGCACAGTCCTTTACTCTCTCTGCCTCACTGGGTACATTCCTCTTGTCGAAGGAAGGGTCAAAGTTTGCAAGCTGCACTTGTCAGCTGCCAGCAGTGTAAACTTTTATTTTAGTTGGAATCTGATAACGGGCTCCTGAAGTTCAAGATAACAAAGACTGACTCAAAACATCAACATTTTCTATTCTTTTAATCTGATAGAAAGACTGCAGAGGCCGTGAGAGAGTTCAGGGGTCTGTGCAACGGGCAGAGTCAGAAGGAAACTACTGATTTGAAGTTGCAGTTGAGCATTCCCCTGTTGCCATTTTTCCTGCCAGAGCTGTCTTTCCCACAGACCAAGGTCTCTTGATCTCTCAAGTCACAAGTTCAACCTTTAGTTGAACAGTAGGCCAAGGAGCACAACAGTAGTGTATCTTTCTTGCTTCAGATATTAAGCTTTAGGGCCCAGTTGCTGAGCAGCTACAACCTGAAATTTACAAGCCTTAGCATTTGTCCTGTGTATTTTGTGTTTCTGTGTACCATTGCTGGTTTTACTAATCGGCTACATAGCATAATTATGCATTCAACACACAAATGCATGCTAGTTTTGCATTTGGCATGTGCATCCTTGCCACTTTTTTATCTTTTCTAGTCTACCGGGAATTTATATATTTTAACTGAGTAGAATATATGTAGCTATTTGCAAGTCCAGCTAGCTTCAATTAAACCTCACTCCTGTTTTCACTATCAGTGTAATTCTCACCACTCCTGAACTCAGTATGAGGCAGATGCACTAACAGATAGTTTTTGTGATAATTTTAAGTTATTAATAAATAATTTAAAATTAATTAATAAATAATTTTAAAAGTATTTCATTTAAATAAGTATTGTGCATTCAGGAGTTTGTGTTTTGGACCTTTTTTGTCACCTCTAAGAAAAGGAGTCCTTTTTCCCTCTAATCTTCAATGTTTGTTTTGCATCATTTCTGTGGCTACTTGGAGTTGGTTTTATCTCTTATCAGCCTCAACCTTTGATTAAACTTAGACTAAAGTGGGTGTTTTCAAAATTGAGTAAAATACCCAGCTATTATCAGAACTGTGTTCTTAGCTGTATCTTGCACTGGTAATATCTTAGTTCTAGCAGGAAAAGCCCATGTGAAAGAACAGGGTGGCCGATGGGTGTGATTTGGATTGGCCAAGAAAGGACTCAAAGGAAAGGGAGTCTTTTGGCCTGCTGATCATCTTAAGAGCTCTGAGGTCTCTCCTTGGCTATTAAATGAGATAATCAGTAACAGCTAAGAGTGAGCTTCTTCCATGTTTTCATGTATGCAGCTTTGCATTCTGGGCATGTTTTACTTCAGATCTCACTGTGTCAGGCTCATTTTTCTCTGACTCCGTTTATTCTGAGGAGCATTTATAAGACATGATCCTACACTTTTGGTTTTTTGATTGAGTAAAGTGTGTGTGTGTGTATGTATGTATGCATGCAACCAAACCTCATCTAGCTTCTGTTTCACGTGGATGAATGGTGATTACTTAGGCTTAATATGCTGCTTTTCTTCTCTTCCCAAGGAATATGTGGGTGAGAACTTGGTGATGCTTTTGCAACCTGTCAGCAAGCAATTTCAAAACATTTGTACATAAAATAGATATGATCCAAGGGGGGCAACAAACATTCTTGTCTAGTAATGTCACTCCTTTCAGTGGCCTTCATGTCACACTAAGCTGATTCATAGGATGGAATAGAACGATTTCGGTTGGAAGGGTCCTCCAAATGCCGTCTAGTTCATCTCCCCCCTCCCTGCAGTAAGCAGGTATGTCTTCAATTAGATCAGGTTGCTCAAGAGCCCTGTCCCTGTGAATGTTTCCAGGGATGGGACAACCTCCCTGGGCAACCTGTGCTGGTGCCTCACCACCCTCACTGTGAAAAAATTCTTCTTTAGTCTGAATCTACCCTCTTTTAGTTTAAAACCGTGACTCAATATATTGCCATATATATATATGTGTGTGTGTATACATATGCGATATAAAAAGTGTGTCCCCATCTGTATTGGGTTTGCGTGGCCAGGTTTTGGTAGTGAGGGACTGCAGGCTTGTGTGAGGAACCCTGGAAGCTTTCCCCATGTCTGACAGAGCCAATGCCAGTCAGCTCCAAGATGGACCCACTGCTGGGCAAGGCCAAGCCCCACAGTGATGGTGGCAGTGCCTCTGGGATAACAGATTTAAGAAGGGGAAGTTACTGTGCAGTAGCAATTAGAGCCAGACTAGAGAGGAGTGAGAATGTGTGAGAGGAACAGCCCTGCAAACCCCAAGGTGCAGAAGAAGGGGGAGGAGGTGCTCCAGGTGCCAGAGCAGAGATTCCCCTGCAGTCTGTGGTGCAGACCATGGTGAGCACCCCGACTGCACAGAGCAGGATTCAGTTGCCTGAAAACAGGCTCTGCACTTTCACTCTATGTGTTGTGAGAAGTCTCATCTGGCCTGTAGCTGTTACCCCAGAGCAGGACACAAATGCTGGCCTGTACTGGTTTGCTCTGTCTTAGAGACTCCATGAGCTCTCAAATGGTACTGGATGTTTTTCTGTTAGGAAATGAACACTCTCAGTACAGAATATTTCAAGTGGTTAAAGTTAGGGGCTTATCACACTTTAGATACCCTAGGGTGTCTGGCCTGATCCCAGGATGGTCCCTGTGTCACATATGGCAACCCTATGGCATAAAGGAGTCAGGAGTGAGGCAGGTTGAGCTGAATAAAATCATTGCAATGTGGGAGAAGATGTTGTCTTCATTTTTGGCTTTGCTTCTCATTATCCAAGTCTTTTTTAATTTATAATAAATTATTTTTCCCTAAGTGGAGTTTGTTTTGCCTATGATAGTAATTGGCAAGTGATGTCCATGTCTTCACTTCAACCTGTGAGCTTTTTCATCTTATTTCTTGTCCATGTCTTGTTGTGGAGGGCGTGCGATTGGAGACATAGATTTATACTGTATGTCATGCTTGCATTTAATTGTAACAATATAGTCCACCTGTGGCCAATCCATGTAAGAACATGTCATAACTAGTAACTAATAGTACTAGGACTGTATTTAAAGTGGTAGAAGCCACTTGGTTGCTGCTTGTTGTTCAACCTTAGCATTGCTAATGCCCTTGTCACTTTAAAAAGACATGTATAGAAATAAATACATTTCATACATTCTCACTATTGCTATTCTTACCTTCTTCCTCCACTGATGTTATTATCATGTGAGGTCTAATTTTGATAGTAATCTCCAAAAGCCCTTGTCACTTTACTGTCTATTATGTGCCAGTCCTACACCTGTGATGCTATATAAATGCTAATAATACATCAATATGCTCATTCTTTATGAGTTCTGTAGGTGGATTTCCATCTGGTTTGTATATGTCAATTGAGCTGCTGGTGTGAAATGTAATTGCTCTCCAGAATTTGTGATGGTTTAGGAGCAGTTGGCAAATGACAGGGAAAAAAATCACAAAACTGGACATGCTTATCATTTGAACAGACATCCAGCCCTATGCTTAAGACAGTGGCTGTGACTGGTGCCATTTTTCTCTGAAAAGCCTTAGTGAAATAATTGGGACATTAACCAGTCTCTCCAGCTTTTTCTGAATATTTTCAGCTCATCATAAGGTATTTAAGAAAGTTTTGATACTCCGAGTACTGACATTTCTTTCACAAACTGTTTCTACTTTGGACTTGAGGAGTGAGTGGTAGCAATTTGGAGCATGTCCAGGCTTCCAGAAAAGCTTTCCTGCCTTCAGCCATATAACTGGTCTCAAACGGGCAGGTTCCAGAAAGATCAGTCTTGGCTTCCATATGCAAAACTCACCAGCAGGGACTGAAGTGCAGGGTCAGAGTAAGTTTGTGCAAAATGTGATGATTTTATAAACATATTTTTTGATATTCCTTGGACTGCAGTTGTGCCCTTCACCATGAGATAATGATGGTTTTGACTGAATTAGACCAGGAACACTTGATCTTAAAAACCTTGTAGTCTTAAGTGCAAAAACTAGAGAATATAGGAAATAATTTTGCAACTTTTCCCAGTTGCAAATTGGATGATGTCTGAAAGTGTCCTTACTGTCCAGTCTAAATTGTGTTCTCAGCTGCTCTAAGTATTCATTACTTGCTAATAATTTATGTTACCATGGGTTACAAAGGGAAGCAAATTAGTGCTTTGTTGATAGAGACAAAACGAGTTTTCTCTTAATTTCATCTCTTGGCCAGTTTCACTGTAACAGATTGTGATGAAGCCTAGAACAGGAACTCTCAAAAACAGAAAGTTCTAATAATTAATAGAAATTAGCCTTTTAAATAGTACATATACGTTGCTTGGTGCACAGCCTAAATACAGATCTGTTACAGAGATACACGCACAGCTACACAGGAGCTGTCTTGTGGGGTGAGACTAAGAAATTGAAGAGTTTTGTTGCTTTGAGAAAGTCGTATCATCATTATCATCCAGGGATTAAGGCTTGTTAGGCAGCATGAGAGCTGAGAAGCACAGAAGCCAGGGACAGTCCTGGGGCTGTGGGTGGAAGGAAGAGGAGGCGGAGGGGGAGGAGGAGAAGGAACACAGCTGCTTGCCAGCTCTCCTCAGAACTTGCCAAGCTGCCGGCCAGTCCTGACCGTATGGACAGGAGCAGGAGCAAGGCCACCCTCTGCAAGTGGCTCGTCTGCCCTGGGCTGTTTGGATGTTTCCTGCTGGGCTTTCTTACAGGTGAGTACAGAGACCCAGTTTTTTCCCCTGCACATGCTTATGTGCAGCCCTAGTTGTAATTAACTCACCAGCAGGCCCATTATACTGCTTCTTAGTGGCATTGTAAAGTACTCGTCCCACTGCTTTTCTAAGAAGTTTTTCTCTCTGGCAGTTTTGGTCTTTAGGGAGTGAGGAGCAGAATGGCTGCCTGCTTCAGCCCAGGACGAGCCCTGGTGAACTGCCAGCTTCCCAGAATGGGCAGCCAGGCATTCAAACAGGAAAGATTAATAAAAGAGTTTGAGACTTCAGTGATTGCAATAGCTCCATGATTTTTTAAAAATTTGTTTTTCCTCATTTTTACTGAAGATTTATTTAAATGCTCCTGTTCAGTTGTTATTTTAGAAAATAAGGGGAGAATGTAGAGGAGGAGGAGTTTGACTGACAGCCAACCGTGGAGTTACTGAAGTTTTCATCATGCACAATGAATTTTACTAGAGATTCTTTTCTGAAGTCACTTGCAGCATTTGATTTTAAATCTAAAATTCCGTGTCCCTTTTAAACTTGTGTTGTAGCACAAACCTAAAGCTAAAGCATGAAAGAAATATCCAGGAGGGTTGTTAAATATGCAAAACATTAGTTTGATTTAGGAGATTACTGAGCTGCAAATTTCTGGTGCTTGTGCTAGGCTTATACATTTCTCTGAATGTCTTCTTTTGCCCATGCTCCAAAACAGGGTACTGGACAAGATGGACTTTTGGTTTGATCCAGTATGTTATGTTCAGAATGTTAGTACAATTGTATTTAAGTGTAACAGGTCATAGGTATTGTGCATGTGACAGCATATGTATTTGTGTCTCTTATAAAAAATTTCCCAGTTTGTGATTGTCTAGCTTTAATAAGAAAAGGATTTTTGGGGGTTTTGTTGGTTTTTTTCTTAATTCAAATTCATACAATGGTTATACCCTCTCCTACTACTATTTCTGACTACTGAATAAATATCTAACATTTTAAAACTGACTTGGGTGACAGTTAACTTTATTCTTTTAATTATTAAGTAGGCTAACCCCACCCTTCCCCAAGTCAGTAACTCTTAAAATGCTGGCAGGGTGGCTGTTGAGTCCTAAACCTTTACTTTAAATATGTTTATAAATCTATTGTAAAATATATGCATAAATTAAATAATTTAATCATGAATATCAGGAGTTCAAACTTCACACTGCAAACAGTTAATTGAGAATTTAAACTATATTTTAAAATTAATGAGAGAGGAGTCTGCCTTTAAAAGGGGGTTTACTGGGGATTTAGGGTGTACCCTTTTCATTATGATGCTTCTAGGCAATTTGGTTCATGAAGTGTATTTTACTTTTCTGTTTCACTTCTCTAAGCCAGCAGACACTGACAGAGGGTGCTCTAAGCCCTGTTCATCCTTGTGGTTTTTAACTGTTCAATATCACATGTTATACCTGGGCTCAAACATGTGAGGACTGGCATTCTTGCTAAGTATGAAGTTTTTCAAATGTGTTTCAGGATGGTTTACAAAACCGACCCAAAAAAACCCCAGCTCCTCAGATGTCTATCAAAACGTGAGACAAAAACTTGTGGCTGAAATGAAAGCAGAGAACATCAAGCAGTTCCTTCGGTAAGCCTTGTGCATCCTGATTTTTGAACAATTTTTATCAGTCGCAAAAGCCAGAAAGCTGTAATATCAGCTCCAAGGAAGGGCCTCTGAAACCAGAGCTTTTAAGATGCTTTGAAAATACTTAGTTTTTACAGAATGTCTGAGGGAAGAAGGAAGAGGCTCACAACTCTTCTGTTCACCCCCTCCCCCCCATGCCCGCCTTTTTGAAGTTATCCTTTTGGAGCAGTTGTACCGTCAAGTGTACTTCCATCAGCTGCGTTACTGCCAGTGCTTACCAGTCTTCATGATTTTCCATCTTCTTGATTTAATGAAGTGTGTCTTTTTTTTCCTCACAAGTGTCTGATCATCTGTTCAGTGTCTCCTTAAACTTTCAATTTGAGCAGCTAGTTTAAATAGAAAATTAATATATTAAAAAAAAAATTAATGCCACAGGTTTGCATGGCACTGAGCTGCATGCATACTTACAACTGATAATTACTTTAGTGTGGCCATATTAAATAATGTGCTGTTAATTGGGTGCTCTGACATCCCATTATATCCTGTCTTCCGTGACCTCTGCTTCAGAGGTGAAGGGCTCAGAGTGCATGCATGGTTGGTTAAGTCTTGCATGCTGTAATTTTTAGTAAATATACTTTTTTGAATCCTAGTGCATCCATGCAGCTCTTCAGTTCTTTCAAAACATCTAAAAAGTTAGGGATATAAAAAAGTTTCCTATTTTTTTTTTTTTGGCATTCCACTAAAAATGAGAAACAAAACCTTATTGTGTATATTGTGTATATTTTGAGGAACAAATATATTCACTTGAAAAGTAAATAAATCTAATCTCTGTTTAGTAAAATGTTGGTATTCAACATGTAAGTCAGCAGCTGCATCATGAATATCAAAGGATTACTGACAAATTTGATTTCTATACATTTATTTTAAACTCAAAAGGTTTAATTTCTAACATCAATTATCTTTGTAGGTCTATAGGCCTAATCTTATTTTGTATTTGTCACTTTCAGTAGATTGGAGAGTTCCTGAAAATTATGTTTGAGTGAGAATCTAGGCAACATAGCATGAAATAGCTCCGTAATTATGCTAAAGTCTCCTGGCTGTAGGTTATTAATGTTTTTTAATTTGTCTGCTTGCTTTGGTGATGGGCCAAATACTTCATACTGGTTGGGTTTGGGGTTTTTTTGCCTAAATTTGAATAAAAATCAGGAAACTGCAGAAAAATTTTATTAATACAGTATCCAAAAGTTTGTCAAAAGCATAAAAAATGTGAATTTGAGGATTTTGGTCCATTTTCTTAGTTTTTCAGACTACTAAATCTGCTTTTATCAAGTGGGGAAAACAAACTATGAGTCTCAAAAAATGCAGACACTTAGGTCTTAGCGTTATCTCTGGAAAGGATTAAACTGTTTGAAAATGAAACATTGAAAAAAAGCATCATGTGTTGTTCAGTATATTTTTCCTTATGGCATATATAGTATTTAGACTACTTAAGGAATTAAAAGGTACTTAAAATACTTGAGAGAATTAAAGTGCAAGAAGAAAACAGGCAACAAGGTTTGGCAAAGGCTGCTTCCAGACTTTGGTGCATACCTACACTGTTTAGAGAGAGAAAATGACAACCGCAGAGAGCTAAAGGTTGTGGTCTTCTTAGAGAATGTGGATGCATTCAGATGCAGGGGCAGGTGGGATTCATGTGAAAGACCTTGAGGTTATGGTTGCAATTTTGCTGTAGATGAGAAGTTCTGATGATTGAAAGAGGCCCCAGGTGGCTGTAAAAGGCTGATGTTGTGCCCCTCTTTAACTAAGGATAACACAGAGAGACTGTGGGCTGATCAGCTTCCATCCCTGGCAGGGGATGACCAAACATCTTTCTGGAATCTGTTTTCAAACACGTGAAGGACAGAAGTATAGTTAGGAAGAGTCAGCATTTATTTACTATTTGTTTATATGCTCAGCATGATTGTCTTCTGTAAGGAAATGACTGACTATGTGCATGAGTGGAGACATTATAGTGGCTGTAACATCCTTGACTTTTACAAGGCTCTGAATATCATTCTTCTTTGGAAGCTGAGGAAGTACACTCTGAAGAACATGGGTTAAAAACAGTCTGAAACGACAGGTTGAAGTGATATTAATCATGGTGTTTGCTACCACTAATTAATGGTAATTGCTACTATCTGACATCTGTGGGGCAGCCATTGACAAGTAGCCTGTTGAGAATTTGAAGCTGATGTTGAGTACCTGGCTGATTGATGAGTTTTTGCCGTTACTTACTTGTTCAGTGGGCCAAACAAATTGCAGACAAATTTCTGTAGGGTAGCCCAGAGGGGCTGGATACTGTTTCTGACTATTTATCACTATTATGTGTTATATCTGATGTGGAAGTAAATGTTTTTAAGGATTTTATTATTCAGGCTTTTGATTAAGATAAAAAGAGCAAACCTGTGCAAATAATTTGATGTAATGATTTTCAAGTTAAACTTATTAGGACACATTGTGCCAACAGTACAAATCCATCATTAGATACCAGAATTATCTGGATGTTCCTTTTGGAATGTGTAGCGTTCCTATATTTATTTCTGCTCCTTGTATACTGGCTCGTATTCTTTTGCTCAATGTCTTTGACACTGATTTTCATTGCTTGTGTGTAGATGTGGCTATTCCTGTTCTGCAAAGAGAAAAGTTCAGCTGCCTTATCTTAAGGCCTCAGGAAAGATCCTCTGCTCTGACTATATTTTATGTTTGTCCTGATGCAGACTCTGATAAACAATCATGTTATGCAGTTCAAACTTCTATAAGACCTCACTGTCCATGCAGTGTGGCTTGAAGATTAGCTTTACACATACTGATCCTAGTTCACTATTGTATCTCTCTGCATTTGCTGCTTACTAGTGATTTTCTGTTTTATTCTAGCTCTTTTACCAGGTTGCCTCACCTCGCAGGAACTGAACAGAATCTTCTTCTTGCCAAAAAAATTCAAAGCCAGTGGAAGGAATTTGGATTGGATTCAGCAGAACTTGTTAATTATGATGTGCTTCTTTCATACCCAGACGAAAAGCAGCCAAACTACATTTCAGTAATTGATGATCAAGGGAATGAGGTGATCTTTTAAAGGACAAAACTATATTTATGTAAAACCAAAAAAACCCAGTGTCATCCATTAATAAAACAGTGTCTTCCTCTGTTTTCCCACCCACTCAACTCAGCATGTGCTTTATATTGTAAAAAAAAATCCACTGTAAAGGGAACTCATATTTAGAAATGGTTTTCCAGGCTATGCAGTAACACAGCAGAGTGGCTGAAATCTCACACAGAAAAGCAAGGCTATATGGAGAGGCAGCAGTTAACACCAGTGGACCATAAGGTGTTAGAAGGCTTCAGCTTAAGGATACATCTAGGTCAATATCCTGTTTCAGTAAACAGCCTTAAGTGGATGCACAGGGACATTTAAGAACAAAGAAATGTATTTCAGGCACGCAGTTCTTCCAGTGTCTAGCTATTTTCACCTCAGGAGTTCTCTGAACGTGCTGCAGTTAGTCTCCTAATGAGGAAAAATCCTCATTAGACCTTTTCCAAGTATTTATCCAGTCAGTGACCCTCAGAAGATCTGTCTTTTAAGTACCTATCCAAACCCTGATTGAACATCTGTACAGTTTTTGCTTCCACAACATACTAAGTTAAGGAATTGCAGAGATACTATCAATTGTATGTAGTTTTGCTTTGTTACCCTTGTTCTAAACCTGATCCCTCTGGCTTCCTGTGGTGTCTCCTAAGTTAGTGTTGGAAGTAGTAACTAACCAATCAGTCTATAGACATCTTCTTCCTTCTGAATACCCAGGGAAATAAAGAATTAGATGTAAATTCTGACAAGGAGCCTGAGCAAGGAGAAGAGATGGGACTGCTAGAGAAGCATCATAGCACACAGGTAGGGATGAAGACCCATGTAGAAAGTAAGGAATATGTGCCCAGGGATGACAGGAGCCTAGAGGTGAAAGAATGAAGAAATTCTTCTGGCAACCCTGTAACAGTGTCTCAGCTACAATCTCATAAGGTGACAAAATGTGGACCTGAACCCTAAGGCAACATGAGTGTTACAACAGATAGTGATAAAAGACAATGCATTTAACTGGAGTGTTGCTAGAAAAGAGATGAAGAGAATAATAATAATACAGGTGGGAGAAACTGCAAAAGACATGGGATGGCATGGATGAGCTGAGTGTCTTCTTACTGCCACCACCTCTTGGCAATTTTCAGCTACTTCCTTGCTTAGGCTCAGGCAGTGACTGATGAGCATCTTCTGACACATGATCTGTCTCTTTGTATTCATATCTGCTTTCTGTTCACCTCTGGATCCCTAGCTGTGTTTTTGTTTGATGAATGCTAGTTAAAATTGTATTTGTTCCTAGCAATTTCTGGAAACTATAGCTTAAACTACAGTTAGTGCAGAAAAAGCTAACTAACTTGACAAGTTGTATTATTATGAAACACTCATTATTTGAAAAGGAACCTGATGCACAGAAATTGAATAACTGTCTCTTCTGACTTTAGTTTAAACTACAGTTAGAATTTGTTTAGTGTGCAAATTTGTGTCTGGAGTGTTTGACCAAAGACTGCTGTTATTTATTGATAGGTTTTCAATACATCATTGTTTGAACCACCTCCACAGGGGTATGAAAATGTTACTGATATACTACCACCATATAATGCTTTTTCAGCACAAGGAGTGCCAGAGGTAAGAAAAGAAATTATGTATGCGTACTAGTTTCTGGTTTTCAAACACTTGCTGGGATAGATTGCTCCAACTTCTCAAAATATTTGTTGCAGTAGTTTTAATTAACCACTCATCTTAATTAAATAACACTTAATCACAGCTACTCCACCTATTGTTTAAAGGGTAGAAGTCTTTTATGACCAAAAAAAAATCTTTCTCAAATTGCTAGAACTCTGAATCACATAATAAATGAAAAGTTTTGAGGTTGATGGAAAATTTTGCATACATCTCAAGATTGCTCCATATTATTCAATCACAGGTAGAGGACTTGCTTAAGGCAGAAAGTAGAAGTATCAATATTTAAATCAAGTTGACAGACGTCTTGGATTAAATGAATGTCTTCAAAGGCCACAAAAGTTCATCACTTAATCTATTAATTCATTATGGAACAGGTCAGGGACCACATTACATTGCATAAATGAATGAAATTAAATAGCACTTTGTGTTTGTGTATGCAAGGCATACCACTATTCTGTCATTGCCAGAGAAGTCTGTCTGTTTAGCAAAGTGCCTTGGTTTATTTTCCAGCCTGTTTTTAGGACTGTTGTTAAGTACAGGATAAAATCCAAAGATCAGAAGTTTGATCCAAAGCTTCCTGATCAAGGGTATTTTGTTTGTTGATTGACCACTTGCCATGACAGAGCTTTTCCTTTCTGCATAGGCAGATCTGGTGTATGTGAATTATGGCCGTACAGAAGATTTTTTTAAGCTGGGGCGTGAAATGGGAATTAACTGTACAGGAAAGATTGTCATTGCCAGATATGGGAAGATCTTCAGAGGAAACAAAGTAAGGGTTGTGTTTTAATTTTTCCTCTGTGCGTCAGACACTGTTCATGGTAGAGCTGGAAGGGATTAGTGAGGGCTGTACATTGGAACATATGAACAGAAGGAAGCCTGCAATGTATCCATTGTGACTGCAATCTAAGAATATCTTCCAAAATAATAAAACCAGATGAATGTATTAAACTCCTGAGACAGAGACGACTGCAAACTCCCTCGGCAATTCTTGCAAGAGAATAGGTTATGGAACTGAGTAGTTTGTAGATCCAAGGCCTTTGAAATTTTCATTAATAGAATTGCAGTATCTTGGAATAGTAGCTAAATGACAAGGAGTGTGATGCACAGAAACTCAATAGCTATCTCATTTGACTGTAGGCAACAACTCTGGAAAAACTGGGGATAGTGGGGCAGTGGGTACAGTGGCCAGATTTTGTGCCTGAGTTTTATGCTCTGTGCTTTATTTCAAAGCCTTGAACTATGACTAAAGGCTTTACACAAATAATGAACATACTGTGTTTCATGGTGCTTTATTTTTCTGCTGAATCTGTGGTCATTGTCACTCTTTCACATACACAGCTTCTAAAACTATGTCTGCATGGAAGCAAATCTCAACATTCAGATTTAGTGCTGCATTAAAAAAAAAAAAAGGGGTGTATCTTAAAAGCAAATAATTTCACAGGTTAAAAATGCCATATTAGCAGGAGCCCAGGGGATCATACTTTATTCAGACCCTGCTGACTACTTTGCACCAGGAGTAGATGCTTATCCAGGTGGCTGGAACCTTCCAGGTGGAGGAGCCCAGCGTGGGAATGTATTAAACCTGAATGGGGCAGGGGATCCTCTGACACCAGGTTATCCTGCAAAAGGTGAGTGAAGGTTCTGTAGCCTGAGCCATCAAGTGCTTTATAAACTGGTGCTGAAAGTGTGGCACTAGAAATTCTTAGAGAGGTACTAGAAATAATACAAATGTACAGATGCAGAGAAAAAAGCTGCATGAAATTATTTTTAATGGTAGTTAATTTTCCTGTTGTAGTCTAAGTTCTACCTGTGTCATTCCAACTGGTTGTGCTTAGGCAGGGAAAGAAAGTTTTTAGGAAAATATCTATGATCCTACCTTTGTGACACTTAGAAAAGCAGGATATGTGGGTTTACAGACTGTGCAGCGGCAGAAAATTACTGAGAATTTATAGCCATTTTAAAATGTCTGTGTTTCTCAAAAGGATCAGTTTAAACTAGATTATACTCTACCATCAAAGAGCACTAATAGCTTTACTTGGTGGTATGTTTCCTTTCTGATCATAAATTTCAAGCAGTAAAGAAGTTTAAAATCCTCTTTAAGGGGAGTAAAATTCCTGTTGCAGAAATAACAGTACCCTGCAGTCTTTCAAAAGTTGGCACTATGTGCTTGTCTTGTCCTTGTTGGCAACCTAAAATTATTCTCAACTAAAATGCCTACTAGTGCTGTGTGCTGATGGGATCGCTATACAGGGGTGTTTCTGGAAAGCTTATGGGCTTGTGTGACAATTATTGGGGCCATAAGACAACCTGAAAACAGGAAAGATTGTGTGTGCCTGCCCCACCACACTCAGAGAGACATTGCCTGCCTTCAAAACAGCTGCACAGATGCCATCTTCACCTCACACACCAGCTTGGTTCCCCCACAGCCAACCTTGAGGAGATGTAGCAATATGGATGGACAGCAAATCTAACCTTGCAGTAAATGTGGGGACTCGTTTCACACAATTGTGCAGACACATTACTGGGATTGTGGTTCTGTCATTGCAGTTTGATTTCCTAGAAGCAATATGTGAGCAATATGTAAGAGTTAAAAAGTATGATGCATGCTTTTGGCTACTGTGTGGCTGCACTGTTCAAAAGTGTTTCCAGTTTGGTAAAAGTTGCTAAAAACTGTATAAAGCTGACAATTTATTCTGGTTTCTCAGAGTACACTTTCAGGTATAAAGTTAATGAAGGTGTAGGGATTCCCAAAATCCCGGTTCATCCCATTGGATATCGTGATGCAGAAGTATTACTGCGGTGAGTATACATCAGTCCTCCTCACCAGAAGTCAGTATTGACAAATGTGCAGACAAATCTTTTATACTAAGATGGTAAAAACTATCCTGTTACTTGTATTTACTTGTAGTCATGTGTGCATCAGAAAATGTGGAAAATTCAGAGCAGTGTGTTTCTGCAATAATGCTTTTAAGAATTTTGTAAAACCACCTTGTTTTTGCTGTAATAATTATTAAGGAATTTAAGGTCTCAGCCTACTAGTCAATGCATTTGTCTTGGTTTTCACTTCACAGTGCAATGGGAGGACCTGCAGCACCAGACAGCAGCTGGAAGGGAAGTCTCAATGTGTCTTATAATGTAGGCCCAGGATTCACAGGCAATTCTTCTACAAGGTCTGTTTTAACACTTGCTTGTTTACACAATATTGCCAAAAAAGAAAAATATAATCCTCACGAGGAAAATATTTTGAAACAATACATCTAGAGATAATCTGGAGAAATTCACTTCCTTCTGAGTGGGTGACATTTGATGATAATTATTAGAATGTCAAAAGAAATTAGATAATAAAAACAATGAGTGAAAATAAACTAGCAGACCAAGCCACATGAAAATGTCATTCAGCAATAAATAGCAACAAAGTTAAAGATTACTTTTCTATGACTTTTCCACCTAAAAATAATTTCAGTTTACATGTGGTATTATTCAGTGATAATAGTGTGATAAACGTGGTAGTGGACCACAGAGAACAGTGTGTGGAAATGGTGTATCATTATCACTACTCCCTCTCCTGGATAACAAGAGTATATCTGAATATATAATTTTATAAAGACTTCATTTATCTTTAGTCTTTTCTGCTCTGCTCTAACACTAGCTGAAAATGAATAAAGTAGGAATAACTAAATAAGAAGGCACATTTGACATATTTACAGTGCTGTTTGGAATATCTTGAAGAGCAACAGTGTGTAAACAATATGATTCATCTACAAAACTATTTTTGAATGCAATTTTTGACATCTTCCTACTTGGTAGAATAACATTTTTAGTAAATAGGGGTTAATTCTACACATACTGCTTCCTCAGAGTAGTTCCATATCAAAATGAACCTTTTGATTCTAGGTGGAAAGTCACTTGCACATGGAAAGTGTGCAAGTATACGCATGTTCAAGGCACTGGTGTCAGTTACTTTCTGGGCAGAGATCCAGTGGCTGTCCTGTAGTAGGTTTTGATTTTGACAGCTATGCAGATCTGCTGCTGAAAAGATAACTCCAAATTTGAAACTCATGAGGTTTTGCCAGGCAAAACCCCCCGTTCCTTGGTATTTTGTTTCTTCTACAGGTTAAGAGGGCTGAATACTATGTTAGTCTTATCTGTCCTAATACCTAGATTCCCTTCCTTTTTATAAAATATCACAAGTGGATTTTACTGAGGGGACAGGGATAAAAGATTTTTACTGGGTGGAAGACGGGAAAAAATAAACTGTACTTCAATGGAAGTTTCCCTGCCCATGGCAGGGAGGTTGGAACTAGATGATCTTTAAGGTCCCTGCCTACTCAAACCATTCTATGATTCTATGATTGACAAATCTTGATCACTTAGATCTGCTGTCCTAAACAGAGATTTCAATTTATTCTTGGATGAATATTTCTAATGATCTTTTCTCCAAGTTCCATCTTATTACATGGACTTGTGCTAGAAAGCCAAAGTGTATTCTTTATAAACATATGTATATCCACAGTTATAATTTTGGTCAAAATATAAATGTATTTTTAATTACTATGCATGGTTTTTAGTTTACTTGTCTAGCACACAATGATGTGATTGGCTCCCATAAATAAAAATTCAATAAATGCTGTAAATCTTTGCAAATTTATAGATTGGCTTAGTTCACAGGGTTTTTTCTAAGGCATCTTTCTGTCAGCAGGTTAAGCTGAAATAAAAAATGAGACTCTGGGACAGTATGACAATGCTAAACACACATGGGATCAGTCTGAACACACAAAGGAGAATAGAAGCACAAACTCTGTGATTTAGATGTTATTATAATTTGCTTTTTATTGGCTTCTCAGTCAGAAACGATTATTCTGCACTGCCTTTCATTTCAGAAAAGTCAGAATGCATATTCATACAAGCAATAAAATAACACGAATTTACAATGTCATTGGCATCCTCAGAGGAGCAATTGAACCAGGTGAGCATCAGGTGCTTGATGATTTTAATTCCATCTTTATTTTATGTTTGACAAAATTGTTCTCATTTTGTAAGAAACAAAGTTTTTTTAGATAGCCAGATAATATGGAGTCTGAGAAATCCTTAATAGTTGCTCTGTCCCTGCCATCATACTGTTTTTCATTGGCATTCCCAAGAATGTGTTTGAATGGGAATGCTACAATGGTAGATGTCAGAGAATTTTTTTAAAATGCCTGTCATTTTAGTATGTTTCAGCTTACATAATTCATACATTTTGCCTTTTCAAAAATTAACATAATACAAACTACAGAAAACTTGTGATGATTTGGGACCTTAGCATTATGTTATTGATAATTAGTAACAGGTCATGCACATGAAAGACTTTTAGATGGAAAAATATTTATTAAATATTTCTTGCCCTTAGTTACATACCTCAGTAGAATAAGTGAATGATTGCAGATTACCTTAAAAAAAAAATGTGTAGCACTGCTATTGAACTTTATATTTCATTTGATACAAGTAAGGATCCAATCAAAGGAAATACAGGTATCCCAAGTGCATTTTAATTATGAATTGATACTGTGTATTTGTTTCCAGACAGATATATTGTTTTAGGTGGTCATAGAGACTCTTGGGTGTTTGGTGGTATTGATCCAACAACTGGTGCAGCTGTTCTGCAAGAAATTGTACGGAGTTTTGGTAAAATGAAGATGGAAGGTAACTTACTACAGACATAAAATGATGGATGTGGAAAATAGCAGCTTTAAGGAACAGTGTTTCCATAAGCTGTTGTGTTGATTTAACTTTTCACCTCTACAGTAAGTTTTATTTCTCATTATGAAAGGTGCAAATTCATTGAAAAGTTGCATATGTAGCATTATGTGTTAGTTACCTGAATTGATTCCTTTTTCACTGTAATAGTACCCTCTCAGTTGTGTAAAATGAAAATATTGCATTAAGAAGAAATGCCTCTGCAATTATATATTCCTCTGAGGATTTTAGAGAGGATTTTTTTTTACTGTTGTATCAGTTAAGTGGTATTTTTAAAGCAATTTCAATCAGCTGTGATTGGTAGACATTTAAACTTTAAGTCGAATTTTCAAGTTCAACTATGTGATTGCAGGTTGGAGACCTAGGCGAACTATTATTTTTGCTAGCTGGGATGCAGAAGAATTTGGATTATTGGGTTCCACAGAGTGGGCTGAGGTAAGTAAAAAACAGTGTAAAGTAAAGCAAAACTTAGAAGCTTGTTGCAGGTTGCTGCACTACCCAGCATCTATTCCTAGACTGCAATCAATAATTTCATGGTAAAATTGGAGCACAACAGACTCCTTCACATGCTGTGAGGCACTCCTGCATTTGTATAAATTACCTACTTACATTCTTACAACATAAGTGCACTAACTCTTCTAAGATTTAAAAATCTACTTTGATTCAAAGCTAATATCCCTCAGTGGTCTCTATGTGGAAATTTATCCTGTTATTTAACAGAATGATTGCATTTCATATAACTCAGATTGGTCTGTTTTCTAACTCTCTATTTGAGAAATTCCTTAGTTCCTATAAATTTAAGTCTACATCATGAACCTATGATCCATAAGCACAGCAAGCCCTTTGTATGGCAATCAGTCCTACTGGGCAAATGAAAGGGTTGGTAATCTGTGAGTGAGTAGTTTAAAATTCCTGTGAATTCCGGCATTGTAGAGTCTTAGGGGCAAGACAGTCGATTAATTCTGGAGGATCCCTGACTATATTCCTACCTAAGGGAAGAATTGGGAAGTTCAGAAGTGAAGTTCTGAATATTTTTATCTTCCTTTTCCTGTTGGGCATGTTCAGTTCTTAGTGGATTTGTTCAACTCCAATAAGAAATAGAGATCTTATGAGAATTTTCAATGCTTTGTCGGTAAAATCCAAATTAGAAATAGAGCAGGCAGAAAATTGCCTGATGAAACACATTTCTGCTGAACTACATCAGTTTATTAGTACAGAATACCTTAAGAGAAATGTGTGGTCTTTTTCTCCTATTAGAATTTTATTTACAAGCTAATATTTAGTTACGTGGATAGAGCTTTTAGAATCTATAAAATAAAACACTTTAATCTTTTTGATTTAGTTTATTGGCATGTATTTCAGTAAAAAATAAAATTACATAGCAAAGTGGCACATCAGAGGAGGGAAAAAACCCAGAAGTATGTTCCTAAACATCAAAGAGATTCCATCATTCTTCTGTTAACAAAGCTGAGATTTCGACTCCTTTAGATTTTCACTAACTCTTTTTCCCATAAACGGTTTGGCTTCCATCTGTAACAGAGTTTTTTCATCTTACTGTTGGTTTATGGAACATTAGATTAAAAAAAATACTTTAAATCATTTGCTGAGAGATCTTAAAGAGTTGACATTAAAGTTTCATCCCACCTGAAGTCCA
The DNA here is from genome assembly GCA_013398175.1 of Climacteris rufus. Taxonomy (NCBI): domain Eukaryota; kingdom Metazoa; phylum Chordata; class Aves; order Passeriformes; family Climacteridae; genus Climacteris; species Climacteris rufus. The sequence continues at coordinate 544,687 of VZRZ01005074.1, read as the reverse complement.
CTGACGGCAAAGATACACAGTATGTAAGACTTTATTTGTGATTTCTTTGTCTTTGTATCTCTGCATACGTTTAGATGCTGTCAAGAAAAAAAACCCCATACAATTGTTTTAACTATGAGGAGTACGAAACAATGATACTTAAAAGATCAATTTCTCTTGAGCAAGTAATGAATAAATTAGGGGCTTTTCTTATGTTCTGTTTGTTAAATACTGCTACTGTTGTTCTGTAATGTTTTTTGTTTAATAATTTGATATCAAGTAATCTAACATTCATTATTTTATGAAACGGCAGCTGTACAAGATTAGAAAACTCTAAGCTCAGTTCATATTTGGACCTATGTTTTGATATTATTGTTTCCTTTCTTCATCTTGGTGGTGTGAATTACTACTCTGTTACACCTAAATTAGATTCAGTTTCTCTAGACATTCCTCACAGCTTACATTCCTCTTCTGCAGCTGCCAGATCTGTCATGTATTAAATCTCGAGGAAAATTAACCCATGATATTTATCATCTTTTGTGTAATAGAAAGACTGTGGCAACATTCTTTTGCTACACAATCTCCACAGCTCATAAATGAGGGAATTTCTTTATGCTGCAAATACGATTTTGCATATATGCAAGGCCTCATGTATGAATATACAGGCTTGCTCCCTCCCTTCATATTCTTTTGCAGGATTTCCTCTACTGTTTATTTTAGAGATATTAATTTCATTATGTATGTATCAATTACCAATTAAATTTTTATTTCACATGATTTACAAATAAATTTAATTCTATAAATTGCATGAGTCAAGTAACAGTTTCTAACCTAATTAAAATATCTGTCACAAAGCCAAAACTTAGTAAAATACCACTTACTGATTAGAATAACAATTTCAAACATAATTACCAGTTTGCAAATACTAAACAAGATGTGTGTATATATTTATCATGAAAGCAATGTTTGGTGTACTCAAAATAGTTCATCAACTCCATTTTAGTAGGGAATTTCAGTGCTTTGACGTATCCCTTTTTGAAATGGGAGATTGTAGAACTGACAGCAGTGCTTGGTTTATCAGTGTGAAAATTGATTTCAGTGCTGGGAGCGCACATCAATAACTAGGGATTAAAAGCATGGAGGAATTCTGGCTGAAACTCACAGTCATGTTACATGTTCAAAAAGTCCTGAAGTACAGAGCTAAAATACATGTATAACCTTATTTTGCTGTGCTACAATTCTATTCAATAATTGTCCTGTTCCATCTTACTCCTGTGGGATGCAGCAGGCTGCACCTACATTTTGTGGATGTTTTCTACAACAAATTAAGTCTCAGAAAGCAGAGGTAAATCACATGTGCCCAGATCCTTTACCCATCCTCAAACAATATAATTAGTAGGGTACAGAGTGGTAATTATCCTGACTGAGTTCTTAAAGGCAATGCTGTGAAAACCAGTGCACTTAATATGCTCTTGATTAAATGTCACTAATTGAAAGTAACAATTACACATTTACAACCCTAGGAAAATGCCAAAGTCCTTCAGGAACGGGCAGTTGCTTACATCAACACAGATTCTTCTATAGAAGGTGGGTCTTTTGTTTTTAACCTTACTTTACTTCACAGGTGGAATTTTAAATAGTTCTCTGTGTATTATTTATTGCATCCAGAACTGGCAAACTTACGATAGGTATTGTGATGTTCAGAGAGAACAATTTAAATCTTTATGTTGCTTTCTTTTGACAATAGTGGGGTGCAGTCCACGTGTCTGGAGTCCAGAATATCTCCTCTGTAGGAATTATTCTTCTGTGCTAATGAATTGAGCAGTCCATATGTTAAATTCTCTCTTAACTGCATTTGCTTTAATTTACAATTACAGTTTTAATATATGATAATCTCCTCCTGGTCACAGCTCCAGCTCTTTTCCCTGTGGAATTATAATATTTTGAGATAATAAATTGTGGTGATTGTAAGACCTTACACTAAGATCATAGGCTTACACTTTGTGGGGCTGAGAGGTGCTTTGGTGTTTTGAGCCAGTGTGGTCACCCTTGTTCATTGCCATGAGCGGTGAGTTATATATGTATTACAGCAGGGCTCTTCTAGAAGAATAAGCACTGAAGAGTGTTTCACAAAAAAAGCCTTGTGCACCATTATCCAATTAGCTATGTCCTTCAGATTGATGGGAAGAATCTGTCATTCAGGAATGGTGCATAGAAACTGGCCCTTTTTTGAGGGGATCCAGCACTATGATCTGAATCACAAAATCCTTCTTTAATTATACTGTGCTTTATTACAGAAGGACCTCCTTTACTGTTATCTGTGCTGAAATAATAGTCAGAAGTGTCCTCTAAAGCTGCTCTGCATCATAACCTCAGTTAGTCAGGGCATTACTCTTCCCGTGTCAAACCCAACTTATTTGGGCTTCCCATGTGTGAATAAAATGGATGACAACAGGCGTATTTAAGTACTCCTTTTATTCCTGTCAGCTGAAAATTTTGTCTGTCACAAAAGGATGGGAAAGAAAGAAAAGCCAAAGCTAGTTTCTTAATGCTCAGTTGGAGTTGGGGAATAAAAAGGGTTAGAGCTGTTCCTTCATTTATGCAGCCTACATGCTGTGTAAAAAGTAGAGCAGAATTTCATGCCTAGAAGATCTCACAAATGAAATAATAGCTTTACAACTGCTTCATATTCTCACCATGGATTGTAACACTTATTTTTTAGTTGGTTTGCAGCCAACATGCTGCTGCCTTAACAATTTTCTTCTGAATCTTGATTATTCAAACACATTCTATGCTTTATGCATTAAAGAAAATGTGAAAGCAAAACAACTGGAAAAGAAGTGTGTAACAAGGAAAAAAACACCATGTTCAGTGCACTGGTTTAAGTATCTTGAACACCTCTCACCTGTCTGAGAAGTAAAATCCCCTGCGAACCCATAGCATCCATGTACTCTGAGAATTATTGTGTTTATCACCATACGTTCTCCACAATGCTTCTTATATCAGTTTTTGAACAGCAAATTATTTCTATTTATTGTCCTATAGCAATAAAAAGAAGCAAAGTGGGTTATTCTTTTGAGCACTTTTATGACTTGAATTTCCAGTTCTCAAATACAGACTCTCCTTGGAAACATCATATATATTATCTGGGGTTTTTTTTCATCATCTTACTTTATTGCCTTCTATTTAACAAAAGCTTTGGGAAGTGTATGAGTGACAAGGGCTTGTAGCTAATGAGGGATAATTAGGCATTTTAGAACTATGGGAAGGTTTAATTATGTTACTCTGTATGTACTACAGCCAATACATCGTTGTTGTGTAGTGGCAGTAGCTTACACAGTGAGACCAAGTAGTCTGTTTCTGTATACATTCTGGGACAAGATCTAAATTCTTGCCTTGGAGTCAAAAAGTTTATTTAAGAAAGGACTGCAGGGTTTAAACCGTTAAGAAGATAATGCCACTGGTACATAAAGGGAAAATTTCCATGTCTTTGTTTTATTTTCAGGTAACTACACATTAAGAGTTGACTGTACCCCTCTTCTCTACAAGCTGGTGTATAATTTGACAAAAGAGGTACAGAATCAGTCTTTTATTTCTGATTTTCTAACAATGTAATTGTGTAGAAATTGTAATTTCTAAATTCAAGTTTATTGGATAAAACTGTATTATTGAATAATATTTGATTTGTTTTATTGCTGTGCTGGAAGAATCTTGATGCCACCAAAATCAATAGCAAAACATCACATTGGCAGTACACAGTCCGTGTTCGCAGTTCCTCAGTATTTCTAGAAAGATTGAAATGTGTCACTGACATAAGTGGAATCTTATTTGGAATCTATAATAAAAACAATAATATTAAAAATGAGATGATAAAACTGTTGAGCAAGATCAATTCTCTAAAGTGATAAGCATTGAAGGAAATAATTTCTACATTGGCTAGCTACCATTTTCTCTCTGTCTGTTCCCCTGAATCTCCTCCACATCTCACTGAGCCCCTGAAATATGTAATAAATATTGAAGGATTGAATAGGTTTTGTAACAGGTCAGATATATGGATTTGCATCATTACAAGTGGTCTAACCACGACTCCTTTACTTTCACCTCTCAGGATAAATTATCATATGGCTGAAAGACTGATCCATTAAAGCATGGAACTTCATTGGCCATATGAGGAGTTAACTTTGCACGAGCCGTTGCCACTATCCTCAGATGTGGATTCATCTCATTTAACAGAAGACTTCTCTGTCTGACTTAAGCACCCTAGGCTCCCTTTAAAGGCACTGGGTAGAAATAGGTGTCTTTAGGATTCATTTGCCCAAATGTGGTTGTCCACTTTTGTAGGTACAGAACTCAAACTATGTTTCCTCCTGATCTGCAGGGAACTCAGGTCACCTGGCCCAGTGTAAAAATCTGCACTGTAATGGCATTTGGTAGGATAAATCCAGGGACCAGTCTCCCATCCCAGTAGATGAGTTATTTTCTACCACAATACACCTTTAACACCTGAAATGCCATGGTTTAGATCTTGGGAGGTTTATCTCTGCTATTCCCATGATCTCTTCTCTTCTCTTCTCTTCTCTTCTCTTCTCTTCTCTTCTCTTCTCTTCTCTTCTCTTCTCTTCTCTTCTCTTCTCTTCTCTTCTCTTCTCTTCTCTTCTCTTCTCTTCTCTTCTCTTCTCTTCTCTTCTCTTCTCTTCTCTTCTCTTCTCTTCTCTTCTCTTCTCTTCTCTTCTCTTCTCTTCTCTTCTCTTCTCTTCTCTTCTCTTCTCTTCTCTTCTCTTCTCTTCTCTTCTCTTCTCTTCTCTTCTCTTCTCTTCTCTTCTCTTCTCTTCTCTTCTCTTCTCTTCTCTTCTCTTCTCTTCTCTTCTCTTCTCTTCTCTTCTCTTCTCTTCTCTTCTCTTCTCTTCTCTTCTCTTCTCTTCTCTTCTCTTCTCTTCTCTTCTCTTCTCTTCTCTTCTCTTCTCTTCTCTTCTCTTCTCTTCTCTTCTCTTCTCTTCTCTTCTCTTCTCTTCTCTTCTCTTCTCTTCTCTTCTCTTCTCTTCTNCTCCTCTCCTCTCCTCTCCTCTCCTCTCCTCTCCTTCTTTCATTTTCCTATCAATTCTTTCTATCTTAATCTTTCATCCTTGCAAGGGGAAGAAGCTGTGCAGTTCAAACATTCGCTCTGACACTTGGCACACTGAAGAGCATTCTATTTTGTCTATAAAAATTTTCATGTCCTTAGTGCTGCAGGGCCCTGGATAAAATAATTCATTTTCTGTCTGCAGCAAGCCACTAACTCAGGAAGATATTTTCCTGCAAAAGATAAACAAAGTTAAAAAAGTGCCGTGGGCTAAAAATAGTACCTCGCTCTGAAGTCAATTACCCAACTACTGCTGGTTTGAGTAGAAAACTTCTATTTCAGTTCCATGCAAAGTACTTGAGACTGACTTTAAAAAAACATATTTTTTATTCAGTGTTATGTTAGCCTTTAAGAGTAGAAACTTGATGTAAATGATAGAAAACCTGACAACCTGACACCAGATTATGCATGTGCAAAGGAAAGTTATTTCTATTCATATTAAAGTGTCCAACATCCAGTTATCCAACATCTAAATATCTCTCTGCTCTTCTTGGTTTTTTTTGTGAGCCAGTTCTCACGGAAAGAAATGCAGTGCACACGTATTTTTTCAGGAAGTTCTGCATTTAAGTGTGGTCTTCAGCATAACGATGGGACATTTAGCCATTGACTCTCTTTTTTGGACCTGCTGTAGTGTCAGGGTTTAGACATTGGGTCACCACCAGGCAGTGTCTCCAGTTTCCCTGAGATTATCACTGCTTCTTGTGCATTTATATTTAAAGGACTCTGCATCTCCCCTTGAGGTAGCAGGAAGCCTATGCTGATTCTAGATTTGGATCTAACTCAGGGCAAATGTTATGTTTTACTATGCTCTCAGTGTTGTACGAAAAAGCTGTCCAATGGTTTTTACATGACCAGAGCTGTAAAAATGACATCTTTGCCAGATCATGGAGTGCTTTTGCTCCCATATGTCAGAGTTCAGCTTGCTCTTATTAATGTGCTGTTCTCACTTTAGCCCTAGGACTTGACCAAAGTACCCTGAAAATGACAGCAGCCAAGCAGTTATTTCACAAAGTTGTTATTATTCTGCTAGCTGCTGACAGAGTCTCAGAGGTCAGAACTCTTTGTAATTTCAGTTTGGAGTCTGTATGTTTTTCAGTGCTGAATTTAAGTCTCAGCAATATTTTGGGACTGTGTATCTGGCCATGAACATTTATTCTTTGCATTTTGGAAAAAAAAAATCCAGTCCTCTACACATCATAACCAATGTTATATTTAAAGTATTGTGTCTGTTAAATGTTTAAGTGTAGATGGAGTCTAGGGCTGGAGTCTTGATTTATTTTTACTCTGCCATAGATTTTCTAAGAGCTTTAGTTAACTCATTTTATACACTTTCATGGTTTTCCTGGCAGCATGATGACTGCACTAATAATTTCCTTTCCTATCCTGGTTACAGAGATTGTGGGGCTTTTTTTCTGGTAAGGGTGAGACCTACATTTGTACAGTGTCTTGCACAATGATTCTCCAGTCTTGGTTGAGTCCCCTTGGCACTGTAGTAATATGACTGGTTTGGACCCTTCCTTCTAGCACAATTCTTTTGAACAAGCAGCTAAATTTTAGGTTTAGTCTTGTTGAGAGACTAATGCTGCTGTGCAGGGCAAACCTTAGGGCTAGCAGGGTTGGGGTTGTCATCTCCCTTTGCCTGCTGAAAGGAGAGCAGCTGGGACATCCTGGTTTCTGGAGGGGTCCCATAGTATTATTTAAGCTGCTGTATATGTACATGCACATTCCCCCTGTAGTAGGTGAGCTCCAGCAAGCATCCTTAAGCTTTCAGTCTCTTCTTCCCTGCTGTCTGTGGTTGATTCCAAGTGCCTGTGAGATGCTTTCCGTGGCTGGGATCCATAAACGTGTGGAACAAATAGCAATAATGGACGTTTACTTCCCTGCCTGCAGCAACACTGCTGGTTAAGAACGATGCAGAGAGCTGCAAAGATCTCCTTTGACAATGAATTGAGTTAGAAGTACTTCCAATGAGTTTATAATATTTCCCTCTCCAGATTTTAAGCCCGGATGAGGGTTATGAAAATAAGTCTCTTTATGAGAGCTGGCTTGAGAAAGATCCTGCGACTGAAAATAATAGCTATCCCAGGTAAGGTTTTAATATGTTTTTTTTTCCCTCAATATTTTAATCATCTCATAGCATGGCTACTTACCAGAATTTTTTGAGATGTGCTATTTATGACAGCAATACAAAATCTTTTAGCACAAGGTGATTCTCTAGCAATATTTTTTATAATAATTTTTTTTAACTGATTGTGACATTATGCCTGCTGTGAAATAAACCTCACACATTTTAAAGGCCTTTTTATTAGTAGAAAAGCAATTTGGAAAGCAATCAGAAAAAAGCAGGGTGAGGAAAGAGTTCAAAACATAGTTTAGTCCCTACCAGAGGAGATAAAATCAAAACTGTTAGCATAAGCAAACACTCAATTGAAAGAAGCTGCCTAGAGCGGTAATTAAAAGGGTGTAATTAAAACACTTGTGATAATTATTCTTTGTTTATAAAATGGATGTAAATATACTGTGTTATAAATCTATATATGAGGGTATTAAAACTTCATATTTGAAGGTATTACAACTCCAAAACATTTTTTCAGCCTGTGACAGAGGGAAAAATCTTATTCACAGTGTGGCATTACTGAGCTAAGGTAGACAGAACTGCCCCTTTTTGGTGATTTGACCAAAATCATGTTTGACCAAAGGCATGTTTCTGGCCCTGCTGAGTTTCTGGATTCATTAGACTCACTGAGATTTCTTCCTTTGTAAAAGTTCCCAGAACTGATCTTTCTTAGATGATGCAAATAGTTCCTTGCAGAAATGTTTACTAACTTCAGCTGGAACAGAAGAAACTTTTTTTTTTTAATCAGAGAAACGCCAATTATTCATCAGGCTAGACATATAAACCTAAAACTTAACATCAAACATAAAAGTTTGAAAACACTTAAAATACTACGTCTGCCTACTCCCACTTTCTTCCCCCTGCCACGCCACACCTCCCCACCAGATGGCAGCAGTGGCCCGCAGGTGCCGAATGCCGCTCGTGCCTTTTGCAGTGGAAATAATTTATCGGCCTTGGATTCTGCTGTGGAATGTGCTAAGCACACAAACACATCTGTCTTTACATACATGGCTGCCCAGTTCGTATTAGTGTGGAAATAGATTATTAATGTTTGAAGATGGCAGAGACACGTCTGGTACAATTTTATGGCTCCTGTGCATAATGTGTTTGTATTTTTAATGTCATCACTGCCATAATTAGGATTGCTACAATTAAAAGATCTTCCTAGCAATTGGATACTGAATCAGAGTGTTGGAATTAAATCAGTTAAGTAATTAAACTCGCCACTCATCTAGTCTTTGATCTTACTAGTGTCCCTGATGTGCCCTTCAGAAGAACCGACCTCAATTTCTCTGAAAAATCTGCATTTGGCATAAATCTCTACCATACTGTTCAGTAAGTGCTCTCACTACAATGTTGTCTTTTCTACATGTAGAATAAATAAACTGGGGTCAGGAAGTGATTTTGAAGCTTACTTCCAGCGACTGGGAATTGCATCAGGCAGAGCTCGTTACACCAAGAATAGGGTAAGTCTGACAGATTGCTTGAAGAAGTTTGATAGTGCTGAGCAGTCATCCTGTAAAAATCATTTATTCATAATTAATAAGGAAGTTTCAAAGCATCTTTGACTCATTTGTATATCAGTGACATTTCTTAATTTAGCAAGAAACCTAAATGTTTGGAGAATAAAATATGTTATAGTGTTGTGTGTATTCTATAGGATGCCAAGTTCAAGGAAAAGTATTTATAGAATCTGACTGAAGGTGTATAGTTTGTTCCACCATGCTATTAGTAGGCCCCTTAATATACAAATCTTCCATAGCTGTGTTCAGAAATAGCTACACAAGATGAAAAGGGGCTGTGATCGAGGACTTCTGCTATCCAAACCCCAGGTTTTCACTCTTGGAGAAGGCAGTCTCTGTGCAATGGAACTGAGGGCAGGTCTGTGTACGTAAAGAGAAGGAAGCCTGCTCGCTTAGTCCTGTGCAACAGTCCATGGATTCAGATTGGTTTAATTATTTAAAATGAACACACAAAAATGAAGGATAGTAGATTGTGTTTTGTAGCAAATAGCTTGTTTGGTTTGGAAAGTATATATTACATCAGAGTTGTAAAGTGATCAATACATCTCTTAACTGCAGACAGAATACAGGGCACTGATGAATTTGCTTGCTCTTTTCCAGAAAGCAGACAAATTCAGCAATTACCCTGTTTATCACACTGTGTATGAGACATTTGAGCTAGTAGAAAAATTTTATGACCCCACCTTCAAGAAACAGCTGACAATTGCCCAGTTACGAGGCAAACTGGTTTATGAACTGGCAGATTCCCAGGTCATTCCGTTCGACTGTAGAGATTATGGAGAAGCCTTAAAAGGATATAGCAACAGAATTCATAAATTGGCCAAGAAGCATGAGGAAGAGCTGAAACTTTACAAAGTATCATTCGGTGAGTAATAGCCACAAGACTATTTCTTCAGTGCATTAATGAGAATGGTACAGGGACATGTTATATCTGTCATAGCTCTGCAACTGAATTCCTTACTTTCCTCTTTGAATTTTGCCATCATAGTAAAGAGCCTCTAATTTTTCTCTAAACATAACATAGGTTTAACACATTACTATCTTGATGGGAGGGTTATAGCAATTTTCATGCATGTTATTAATTACTAGCATTATTACAGTGCTCATGGGCAGTCAAGGACCTCCAATGCAGGAAAAAGAGATATCTCAACCCGTTTATCACTTCCTTGCTTAAAACAGAAGACAAGTCAAATGCTTATGTCCACTGCTTGGAACTTGAGAGACATGGGTGCCCGTTCTTCCTCAGGCAAAGACTTCATCTGACCCTGGGGAACTTTACTGTCTACCTCAGTGCCTGGTTGCCATTTTTAGGCCACAGAAGCCCTTCTCTAGCTCTCCTGCATAAATATATCCATTTGTTGAACATCTGAACACATTGCTCTGGAGCATAGGAAACAGGTCTAATGAAGCAGAGTGCTCTGGGTCCCAGGCTGGGATAGTATTCACAGTCATTTTCTGTCTCTCCCTCTCTCATCTTTTTTCCTTCTTGCCTCGTTCACTCCATGTGTTTCTGCACCAGGGAGATTTTTCAGTCAGCCCTAATTCACCTCCTATCTGATGAACCCATGATTTAGAGGTATAAACTACCTTTTGGAGATGCAGTCCTCTTTTGGGTTATATGAAACATTAGAAGTAACTCAAATTGAACCCACATTTGGGGAAAATTAAAAATGACACATGAAACTTCATGTGATGGTTTAGGTTGAAAATTCTTGACTATTTTGAAAAGACACCCTTTTTTGTAAAAAGGCCACTTGAGACAGAGAAAGCCCTGTGTGATTGATCATCTGGTCTGAGATTTTGCAGAACACAAGGAGTTATTTCAATATGTTCTAGTGTTCACTGCTGCATGTCTTCTAAGATCAAATCTATTTTTTTTTCAGTAGTAGAACATCTATCAAAATTTCTGTGAAATCATTTATTTTCATTGTTTGAGTCTCCATTTTCAGATTAGAAGTTGCCCAAACTACCTATTGACCAATGCATCTATTCTTGTTCCTAGAATCTAGAAGCAATCTTTTTTTTTTAGCTTTTCTTTTCACCCAAATGACGCTGAAACCTCTCCTTAATAACTTTATAAATGTGTCATTTTGACCATGTTTTTACAAGGCATGTTTTTCAGTCTTTTCATTATTTTCATGGCTCTTCCCCAATGTCTGATGAATTTTAAATTATTTATTGGATGAAGCTATAATTTCTAATTCTTTATTTATTCTATTGCACCAGAGTACATTAAATAACATAGGTAGCTATTACAATATGGTGAAAATTAAAGTTCATTTCACTCAGCATTTTCATAGTATTGCTTATTGACAACACTGAATGTCAGAAAGTTGTTGATTAAGCCTGAAAAAAAATCATATAATTGCCCTTTAAAATAATGGAATAAGGTTTCTATTTGCATTTGGATTCACATTTTAGCTGTTCCTCCGCAACAATTAAGGCTGGAAAGCTTTTTTCATGAAATATGTGCTTGTAGTCATATGCTGTCAGGAAATAATGTTTTCAAGTGGGGAAAAAAGAAATGTGATATTTTCTAAAATAATCAACACTGATAACACTGAATAGCTACTGAACATGAGCACAAAGTTTCTTACATATTTTCAGATCATCTTTCGTTTTTTTTTTTTTTTTTTCCTGTTAAATCCCCTCCTACTGCTTCTGAAATATAATCTGTTGCTGCAATATAGCCATGATATCAGCAGGGCAGAACTCTGCCCTCTGGCAGACTTAGAGCTATTGCCACGGTTGTGGACAAGTGTGAATTCTCACCCTCACAGTGTCTCTCTGTGCTGCAGTCCATAAACAGCTTGCATACATAAAATCTGTGCCTCTAATTGCATGAACTCAACAACAATATCAATACAAGAAGCATCGAGTGTGGGCTCGTGATGAATAAGTAAGTTTGCTAGAAATAGAAGAGCAAATGAGACTGAAGAACAGCTTTCAAGAGGAGTCCTGGGAACAGAAAGCCTGTCACGTGAAATTGGATGATAAATTTATAAACAGTGAAGGGATAACAGTTGCCAACAGAGGACTGGGTTTAGGAGATGATCTAATGTTATGTCCCATTCTCCTGTATGATTGAAGAGAGGATACTCTGGTTTAGCCAAAGTTTTCTAAAACTTGTGGGCAAAATATACAAGCGGTAAACTTTCCTTCTTTCTAATTGAGTTGAGTTTTGGTGGGGCCAGAAGTTCATAACATCCACATGTTGCTTACTCTACAAAAATAACCTGTATAAATTGATGCTTTTCCCAGGTCTGTATTAAATCGAGCCGTCCACAAGAAAATCATCACAGCTGCTACTGCCAATAAAAGGAAAGCCTGCTGCTTCTCTAACTAAGTTATTCCACATGTCTTGGACGTACTGCCAGGGACAGGGCAGGAAAAAGCAACTGTCATACCTGCCAGCCTGCCTGCACACAGTCAGGCAAGCTCCTGGGGTCTGAGTGGCAGCGCTGCGAGGCAGCACAGAGGGTCTTGGCAGAGACACCTCCTGTGCTGCAACGCCAGAGTGCAGCAAGCACAGTACTTGGCTGCTTTAATCTACTGTGTCTGCCACTGCTTTCCACGACAGCTGTGTCTTTTGTGCCTCACCTAATACTGCTCAATACACATAGCACACTCTCCTGTTATGCTGTGAATAGGACATCTTTCTCCCAGAGTGAAGTCCTGCTGTTCTTCCACAGCCTTCTGGAACAGCTGGTATTTTTGATGGAAGTCAAGCTTTTTATGCCTGAACACTACAGTGCATGTTTTAAAAAGGAAACTGCAGAGCTCTCAGTTTGCAATGACAGCCATTTTTTTCCTTGTAAGGCAGAGTAAAAATGTATAGTTTTAAAAACTTTTCCAAGCATTTTGCTTTACTGTTGTTCTCATTGGAAAAGGTATTTGCTAGTAGTGCAGCTCTTTAAAGTCTGCACTAGGGAAACTAATCAATTATGGAAAGACAACAGAATTAATGCTATTATATCACCAACACAAATGTAGTTCTTCTCCTACTGGGCAACTGAAAGGTGTATTTGGCTTAGTAAATACTATGAAGTTTTTCACAAGGTCCTTCCATTTCTAGATCCTCTTTTTTCTGCTGTGGTGAACTTCTCAAAGTCTGCTGCTGAATTTCACAGGAGACTTGAACAAGTTGACAAGAAAGAGTAAGTCTGAAAAAAAAGTGTTTTTTATATATATATGTATATATTTGCATCTGCCTTAGGTACCCAGGTTGGCAGTTCTTTATTTCTTCTACTACACAATGAGTCTCTCTCATTAGTGTAGAAGAGAGCCCTTGAACTCTGAGACAGGCGTAATCTGCTAAACTAATTAGGAGATACAAGAATGTTTCCTGTGATTAATAGTATGAGTTGTAGAGCATATTACTAGTATCAGGTTGTCATTAAAATTACTGTAATACATGGAAAAGCAGGTAGCAGTGAAAGTTTAGGTTGGACTGAGATCTCTGTTTAGACACCTACACTTGAGTGTTGTAGGTGATGCCAGAATTTGCTCTTGCAGCACACTTCAAGGAGAGAGGACGATGCTTCAGAGCACCTGAGATATCAATAGGGCTTGCAAACCTACAGGCCCTGCAGGACTCCTGTGCCCTCTGAGTGCAGTGACTGGAGGCCAGGTGCACCTAGGCATATATTGTACCAGTTAGTTGTGTTTAGGCAGCTGAATCCCATCCTCACTACGTTATTGTATAGATTAGAACAGGGGCTGGACACCAAAATCTAGTTCTCTTCATCTTGACCTAAATCTCAGCCTTCCTTTCCCACTGTTAAGTGGGATCCTTCTAGTGCCATTTAATACTAAGCAGGTATCTGACACTCTCAGAAAGTTTCTAATTTTATTTTGCATTGTGTGAAATCTTGTTGTTGAGTTTTCTAACACAGAAATATGAATGCATTAATAGAACATGCATTGAGTATCTCCATTTGCAAAACCTCATCTTTTTTCGCAAACGGTAGACCATATTTTTCATTTTCTATTAAAAAAAAAAAAAGAGGAAAAGTGTTTTAAATGAAACTGAGAAATTGTTTCCCCACTGTGTGACATTTCTCTGTCTCCCTCTCCTGCAGTTCAGTCGCAGTGCGAATCATGAACGATCAGCTGATGTTGATAGAAAGAGCTTTCACTGATCCTCTGGGCTTGCCAGGAAGGAAGTTTTACAGGTGAGGCAACAAGTTTCTTGACCTGCTGTCTAAGGCACTGTGGTTTTGCAGTAAACTGGTCAGTTGAAGTGCTGTATAGGTCTCATATATAAATTACAGCTCAACACATTGCTTTAGGTACAATCCAGCAGTGAGCAGTGTACTTTGTTTATAACTCTTAAGGAGAACTCCTTGGCTACACCAGTCTTGTGGAGCCAAATTCCTCTCTTTTGGTCTGGCCCTCTGTTTTTATTAGTTGTGGTTAAACCACAGCACTATCATACTCTGACTTTTACTTGTAGGTGTGCAGTACTACTGCTGCTACAACTTGCTCTTGTGAACCTGTGGAAGTGAGGACTGAGTGGAGAAGGAACTGTATTGAAAAGAAAGGTGAAACAAGGGTAGACTAAAAGGGTTATAAAAAAGGGAGACGATGGTGAGAACAGGTGTAGTGAGGGTCAGTTGAAGAGAGAAGCCAAGAAGGGAGAGCTTAGAGATGCAGAGACATTTCAGCACCGAATAGATAAAGCCCTATGAGCTGTGCTGCAGAGTCCCATCTGTCCCACTTTGGCTGCTTCTATAGGTGTTCCAAACGGCTTAAATCATTAAGTACTATATCCCTTCTAGAAACCCAGTGCTTTTATTAGGAATACCTGACAAGAAGCCAGCTTTTAGTGTCAGGTATGTGACTACCTCACTTTGCTCTCAGTATCCTCCTTTTCCTAATGACTGGATATATCTGATTCACTGATGGAAGTCCCTTAGGCAGGTAGAACTGAGAATCACACTTCCATCCTCCTAGGATAAACTGTCATTCACACTTTGGGAAAAATGAAGTTATTTCTTTCTAGACTTCTTGTTGGGTGTTAGGTATCATTTAGAGCCATCTGGGGTTTTTATTATTCTTTCTTGCTTGCTTGCATTTATTATGGTAATTTTAATGTTTCTTTTGATCTGGGAGGACTCTTTCACATGCTGTACATATGCTTTGATACTTCATATTTTAAATCAAATCAATTTAAGAGCAGATCTGCAGCTATTCATTCTTTAGGAAAAAACCTACATCAAAAAATAAGACTGATACTTTTGTGCATTTCTGATCCATTGTGATCACTTCTTTTCTGAAGAATTCATGCTTTTCTCAAGAATTCACCCACAGACTGTTTTCCCCTTCCTTTTAAATTCCTTTCTCAGGAAAGCTGTTGGCGATCATGCAGCTACTTAGTTGTTTTTGAGGTTTCTGTTCCATTTCTCATGATACGCCTATAACTAGTTTTATTCCCTGTTCCAGATTGCCCAATTACTTTGGCAGGTTTGTTGAGCTCCTGTTTTCAAAAAGTGTAACATGGGTTTGTTCCTAATTAGACAAATGCGTCATCTCTTCCCAAGGAGAAGGCTACCTGACCTAAATCTGTGCCCTTTTCTATAGATTTTGCCCTTGTGACTGCTCCTGTCCTTTTAAAGATAGATTTCCTGTGCATTTAGTAAGTTCTGATCTTCCTGGGGTACACAGCTGCCCTATATAGCACATATACAGTTCCCTGCGAACACACACCCCATTAATACTTACTTTTATTCAGTATAGTTGTATTTTTCTTCTTTCCCCACAGACATGTCATCTTTGCTCCAAGCAGCCACAACAAGTATGCAGGAGAATCCTTCCCAGGAATCTATGATGCCATGTTTGATATTGAAAGCAAAGCTGATCAACATGCAGCCTGGGAAGAAGTGAAGAGGCAAATTTCCATTGCAGCCTTCACTGTGCAGGCAGCAGCAGAAACTCTGAAGGAAGTAGCATAAGATGATGGCTTTGAAAACTCATCCAGCAAAGCCTGACATGCAGGTAGTCAGGCTACTGCAGTGGCCCAGTCTCCCTGAGTGCTGGCTATACCTGAGTCTCCAACCTTCTGAATGAACGTGAGTGCACTGCTAAGGTGAGCAGGAGCTCTGAGTGTCAGAGAACTCCTGAGCTAGAAATTACTGCATCTCTGGTACTGACAGAACTGTAGCTTGATTAACAACTCTGGATGGAAGAAAATTTGGGTGTGGGGAGGGTGGGAAGCAGGAGTAATCACTTCCAAGTTATCCTGAAAGATCTGCCAACTTTGAGGACCTGTTATTTTGGATGTACAATTACAAAAACAATTATTTGCCAAGCTACCTCCAAATTTTGTCCGTAGCAGTGACTAACAGCATACATTTTGAGAGAGAAAATGTAACACTCAGCCTATTTGTCTTGTTCTGATAATTACTTTTATAATACAAGACGCCAAAGGCACCTCTGTATTTCAGAATCTATTCTGCAGGACTGGTGAATGCTCTTTACATTGATTTGCTTTCTTTTCCTGAAAAACAAAACTAAACAGCAGCCTTTGCGCTGATTGTGAAAGCACTACTGGCCATTCTTGATAATCACGGAAAACAGCTTCTTATATACAGAAATCTGAAAGCATGTTATTGGTGGATATCTGTCCCTCTGAAAGCCACTATGCATCCCCTCCTTTATTTGTGCTTCAGAAAATAAATATCATGGGGAATAACCAAAAGCTCATGTCCGTGCTCTTTTGAGCACTTTCACCAGTTCCAAACCTATGGCAGCTTTTGTTAACATTTTTTCCCAGGAGGTGTCTTTCATATCTTTTTCCACCTGAAGCAGCTGGAGGACATTGTTACTATTGGCAGAGGGCTTGAGATTATTCTGTCTTCAAATAAGACCTGAAGAACGTTTCCCATCAGGAGCTGATTTTACATTCAAAGAGAAACTGAAATGCAGAGAAGGGTAATTGTTTAATTTGCAAAAAAAAAAAAAAAAAATCTTGCTTCATTTGCCCTTTAGATGTAATTCTCATCTACATGCTTTAAAACTAATAAAAATGCTAGAATTTTAGTAAATCACATTCCAGCTTGTGGGAATTAATACCAACCAATTTCTTCTCTTATGTAAAATATACTACAGTTTTTCTCACAACCATGAATTGCACCAGGTTGTGGGAATAAAATCCTTTTGTTTTATGAGGAATAGAACAGATGTGGTACTAAAAACGGCAGAGTTAGAGGAGCAGGACAGAGGAGCTGTTCTTGTCTCAGATGCCTTGAATTCAGACAAGGGACCCAGACATTACTTCCTGTGGTAAGTTGTTTCGAGGGATATATGCCACCAAGAAGAGAGGCTTTCATTGGCATCCCTTCCAATAAGCCTCTGTGACAGATGAAGAATTGTATGCTTGTGGATGTTGTTGTCAAAATTTACTATTCAATTGCTTTTCACAAATCAAGCCTTAGGCACATGAGGAGGAAATTACACTTCCACAGTCCATGTTTTACCTCTTCTGCTGGGAAATGGAGTGCAAAACTGACCTTGCCAGCACACACATAAGAGACAGGAGGAGTCAATGCTGGGGCACAGAACAGGGAGGTGATTGTCCCACTCTGCTCTAGTGAGGCCCCACCTGGAGTGCTGCTTCCAGCTCTGAGGTCCCAACATAAAAGGGATGTGGGCCTGTTGGAGCAAGTCCAGAGAAGGCCACAAAGATGCTCAGATGGCTGGAGTATCTCTCCCATGATGAAAGACTGAGAGAGCTGGGACTGTTGAGCTTGGGAAAGGGACGGCTCTGGAGAGACCTTATTTACAGCATTCCAGTATCTAAAAGGACTACAAGAAGGCTGGAGAGGGACTTTTTACAGGGGAGTGTAGTGATAGGACAAGGGGGAACAGCTTCAAACTGGAAGAGGGCAGCTTTAGAGTAGAAGAATTTCTTTACTGTGAGGCTGGTGACACACTGGCACAGGTTGCCCAGAGAAGTTGTGGACGCCCCATCCCTGAAGTGCTCAAGACCAGGCTCGAGGAGGCTTTGAGCAACCTGGTCTAGTGCAGGTGTCCCTGCCCATGGCAGGGGGGTTAAAACAAGATGACCTTTAAGGTTCCTTCCAACCCAAACAATTCTATGAGCCTATGAACAATGACTACATTTTTGGTGTTCTCTTTACTTCTATGTAACTGGGAACACTCACTAAGTTCACCTCCATATCTGTAGCTGAAGTTATTGCTTAAGGATATATTGCAAATGATGACTGGTACATAACTGCACGGTTTTTTCCCCCCCTTTTCCAAATCGTGCACCCTTCTTGCTTCATCATAACTTTACACTAACTGCAAGGGGCAGTACTGAATGTGCCCCCAAGGGAGAGTTAGAATATCTAAATGGTGGCAAAAAGCCATTAGTGCTTCTTCCTTGAGAGCACCATCCAACTTTGGATCTGTCAGTGGTTGCTGCTGTAGGATCACCAGAGGATAAGGCAAACAAGGAATTTCCACATAAAAAGGAAATATCTGACCAAGCTTGCTTCCTCCTTTATTTATGCAAATATATTTAACAGTATAAACCAGTGAACGTTTCACCAGTAAACAGACTCTTTAGTTAGCCTTTGAAGTTCTGTACTATTACCTTGCTGCTGCAACAAACTCATATAATCTTTCCTTGTTTCCCTGTGCATTTTGAAGCTGTAAGAATAAATTACAGCTCACAACAGGCTGAATGCACAGCTGGCATTGATCACTTTGTTCCTCTTGTCAACTTAATTGATAACTCTGTGTGAATGTGCGATTCATCATGACCAGCTACATCCTGAGAAGTATACAAAACAGCTTAAATCTATTTTCATTCCTGTCTAAAGTTCTGCTGAGGGAGAGTGATATCCAAACTATTATAAATAAGGAAATCAAGCCACTTATAAATGGCTTATACTGATTTCCACAAAATCCCATATTCTTCGTATTGACAGTGCTACAGTTGCCTTTCCTTCCTCAATGAGCAGAATAATCTGTTATTCAGATAAACAAACAAGCCACTGCTGTCCCCAAGCTCAGACTGATGTATTAGTGTAGCTCTGCCTACCCATCATTTCAAAGTGTGGGAAGAGGATTTTTCAGACTCTCCTCACAAATGGATAACACTGGATCACCTACTCTGTCCTTCCCTAATTCCATTTGCACAATTCCTTCAGTTCCTCAGCTTGGCTGAAGCAATCTGTGAATCCTACAGATGGGAGAAACAGACCCTTCAGCCTAGACTGGGGACACAAAACCAGTTGGCAAAAATAAAAACAATAAACTTGGATGAACCAAATATCACTTGGACATTTGGGTTGTCAATTGTGTCTTTAGAAAACCAGCTTCAAAGGGAGAGTGCCAGGAAGCTTATTTCAGCTTGGAGACAAACTTTTTAGCAGGACCTGTTGCAATTGTACAAGGTAATAGTTTTAAACTGGAGAAGGGTAAAATTAGATTAGATAGATCTAAGATTTTTACAGTGCAGGAGAGGAAACACTGGAACAAGGTGCCCAGACTGATGGTAGATGCCCATCCCTGGAACATTCAGGGTGAGGTTGGACAGGGATCTGAGCAACCTGATCTAATTGAAGATGTCCCTGCCTATGGCAATACATTTGGACTAGATGGCCTTTAAAGGTCCCTTCCAACCTAAACCTTTGTTTGATCCTATGACTGATTCTCTTATGGTTGAAATGACTTTGGTTTGCCTTTGGAAAGAAATCCTTAACACTGGGCACTGGAATCTCCAGGTGACACTGTGTCAAACTCATTTAGGGACCTCTCTCTGCAGTTGGTAGGAATGGGATATACTCAGCATGACCTGTTGTTATTTTTTCTAAATTCCTCTATTTTCATTCACAAGATTTTAGTGTACAGTTAACAGTGCAATTAGAAAAGCTGATTGATGGTGAAGGTCATGGACTTCCCTATGGCAGAGCAGAGAAGACAACATTAATTAAATTAAATACAGAAATCCTGCGTCTGCTACACTGTTCTGAGCAGAACCAAAGCTCTGTTCCTCACCTGCTACACAGAAAGTATCCTTAGAGAAACCAGTAGGAGCTGAATTTAGTGAACAGTCTTTTTAAAGGTAAAAGATTGTTCCCAGTACACCACTGAGACAGTTAGAATCTGTAAAGTCAAGGAAGCTCCTGTCAGTGTCAACACAGTACTTCTCCTGATGGATCCTACACCTTTAAACATCTTCTACAGCTTGGGGAGCTCAAAGAATCCAGGAGGAGGAGGAGGAGGAGGAGTAAGAATGCTTTGTTACGCAGATCATGCAGGAGGGGCTCGACCTGATTCAACTAAACTGCAAACATGTTCCGACCTTCTATTAAGGCAAAGAACAGGAGAGGCAATAATAGAAAAACATTTCACAGGAGAGTATTGGGTAAGAATAGACTTGCTAAGTTTACATGGCACCCTCCCCAGATGTGTTCTGCTAGCTTGCTGACAGTGCAGCTGACGTATTCCTGATGCTGCCATCCACATTACTTCCAAACTTGGCTGTATTTTTAGCAGGAAACCCAAGTTGCAGTTGCTGGACACAGCGACTGTTGTGACAACACAGCCTTACGTAACCCATAAGAAGCAGGACTTCAAGCAGAGGAAACACGGTCAGCTGCAAACACTGAGCACTGAAAGACTCTCTCTGAGGTCACTCATCCCTTCAGATATTCCTGAAACTAATATGCGCCCACTGAAGCACTGCTTTTGTTTCCTCACCTCTGTCCCCCCAAGCTGTTTTCCATACTCTTTCCACTGGAGCCTTGTGATGGTTTGACTCTGGCTAGGTGCCAGGTGCCCACCGAGTTGCCCTATAACTCCCTCCCCCAGAGGGACAGGGGAAAGGACAAGATGAATCAGTGGGTCAAGATAAGGCAGTTTTATTGAAGCGACAGAAAAAAATAAAGCAAAAGCAGGGTCTGCGCGCGCATAAGCAAAAAGAGAAG
>VZRZ01005074.1:461073-523909 GCA_013398175.1 Climacteris rufus | reverse complement strand
CCCCCCCTCAGCTTTTATATCTGAGCTGACGTCATATGGTATGGAATATCCCTTTGGTTCCTTTAGGTCAGCTGGCCTGCTTGTTTTCCCTCCCGAGGTCTTGCCCACTCCCTGCCCCTTGATGGGGGAGAATGTTAGAGGGACAGTGCTGCTCAGCAGTAGCCAAAACACCGCTGTGTTATCAACTGAAGCACAGCACTGGCAGGGCTGCTGAACTCTACCTTCATTAGAACCAATACAAGCCTGCATGCCCAGGCATCTCCTGCCTGCACTAAAGCTCCCTTCAGCCTGCAGCACACACCAAATTATCCTGGCACTACCCTTGCAGGAGTGTGGGCACTGAGAGTAGCAGTAGTGTTGCCCACTGAAAACACAAACATCCTGCCAGCCTTATCACAAGCAGAAAGCAACACGCTTCATAAGTAAAGACAGGTTCATTGTTAGTATTGTTGATATCTTAACTGTGTCATCACAGAATGATTAGTCTCTATTATTAAAGAAAGAGCAAAGGATATGACAAACCTTTCAATAACAAAGCAGTTAAAATATTTATGAGTTGTTTATCTTCCTGGGATCTCCAGTATCCAGAAGTGCCCCTTCTCCAATCATGCCATATCTGTGGTCCTCTACACATCCCCCACCCCAGTTTTCAAGGCTCCTGCTTGTATCCCTCTGCAACATGGCACTAGGATCAAGTTTGTTGCTCTACACAGCAAAGCGGCTTGTCTTAGTAGTTGTATATAAAATATGGCTACACCAAGCAACTACAGAATGAGAAATAAGGTAAACCAAGACAGCAGCCACCTGGCCATGAGAAAACTTTCAACAGCCAAACTAGCTGGAACAAAGCCCTGGGCAGGTGAACACAAGCTAAGACAAAGCAAGCCTGGTAGGTTCCTGCAGAGACCCTGCAGAGCTGGAATAAAGCTTCTGCCATGCTACCAGCCATGGGAATCCTCTATTCATTGAGCTGTCAGCAGAGATCAGCATGCAGGGGCTACTTCGGGGAGGTCCCAGGTTTTTGAAAGAACAATCATTGAGGACAGCTACTTACCCATAGTTGGATACACATTTAGTGTCTAGTCCTGGTAAACCTGAGAAATGGATAAAAAGAACCCAGCTTTTCTTTCTATACTTTAAAACCACCCCTGCTCACCTAACTCAGTCCGACTGGACTTCAGGTTTCCAAATATCATTCTTGTCATGTGCAGTCTGATAATAAACGTGCCTGAGGACTAGACATTTATATAGGATCCAGAGTGTAACTGCAGGACTCAGCACTTGCCTCTCAGGCACCATGACACTGTTTTGTACTAAAACACAATTACCAAAAAATGGAGAAGCTCTGGCAAGATCCATGAGTTGTCTCACGGCCACTGCTCGTTCTGTAGACAACTACTCTTACAACTTCAGTGAAGAACACCTGCAACACAGGTTGCAATATATCCCTGAATAGTCATGCTTACTTAAGTACACTTGTGGGACAGTTTAAGGTAAAACATGTGCATTATATAATACAACAGTTAAATACAAAAACTTATTAAAATTGCACATGGTTTAGCTTAAGAATTATGCACTCAGCATTTGTATATTGCCACTCAACCACATTGAAGTTTTTGGCCACTTTTCATTGTGCAAGTCCCAACCACACCCAAGACACAACAGCTCAATAATAAATGCAACAAATTTAATTGGCTATGTTTTAAAGTAAATTGTTGTTGAGGAGAAATAACAGCAAAAGAAATGCTGACCAATACCACTGTGCTCACACAGCAAGGAGGTGAACCCTTACAAAGACATGTGAGAAAACTATGAAAACACTGTCAAGTTTTGCAGTTGGAGGTGTTGCTTTGTATTAACCTTGGCATGTTTTTTATGAATTATTTAATTTTTCTCTTTTCATGCAAAAATCTTTCTCTTAAAAGCTTATTTTCAACTGCATTTCAATATCCTCTATTCATTTTACCAGCTTTCTTTTTCTTTACAGCTGTTAACTGCTCTTGGAAAGCACAAGCATCACATGTAAGTTAATAATCCAGTGAAGTAAAACTTGTGTAAAAGAAGTGCCAAGAAGCTTCACAAAGCTACGGTAAAAGACCTTACACCAGCTCTTTATGGTAGGTTATGTTCCTGAGTACACTCCAAATATTAACTGCTTTCACTATGGGCAGAACATTTAAAAATTGGGTTAAGTATACAATGATATAACTTGATTACAAGGCACTCCATCGAAAAAAAACCTAAAATAAAATCCCTTGGGGTGTAGAAGTGAATTGTATCAACTCTGCCTCCTTATACACAAGCCTGCTTTCCAATTAAGAAAGAACAAATCAGGTTAAGCACATTAGGCTAGAAGCACATTAGGTTTGTTCTCTCCCAAGCATGGAATTCAGCAATAATATTGCAGTATCAATATTTATCATAAGCTTAAATCACATTTCAGAGAACAAGATTCTGGACTAAAATTATTTCACAGATGGTTGTAAGGTAACGGCTCTGCCTCCAGCTGGCTTTGAATGAGTTTTGTTGCAATGCAGCTTTCATTAAAATTTAATAAGGAACTAATTTTTCAAATGCTTGTTTTCTGTAGGTGACAAAAGTATTTTATTCTAAAGGATGGTTCCTTTTTTGCTTGACTAACACTCATTTGACGCAGTAACTGAGGATTAGTTTGTAATGCCTGCGATAGTACCTTGGTTACCTCTGCTTAAAACACTACCCAAACTTTGAGAAAACCCCAAGTATTTATTACCATAGAAAATTTCAGGCCTCAAGAGGTGAACCCTTCTCTACACAGTGGGAATGCCAGAGGTTTTGACAAGTATCTTGCCAAAAAAAAAAAAAAAAAAAAGGCAGCAAAGCAACAACATCTTAAACTTTTTCAACTTTAGAAACAGCCACTGTATTATTCCATTTTCATTAAGTTAGTGACAGCTCAAAATTCTTGGAATTTCTGTGAACAAGACAGGGCCCCAAATGAGTGGCCACACTCAAATTTCTGCAAAACTCACAAATCCTGACTGTGGCATTAGACAGCAAGAAGCAAAGAAAGGAACTACAGGTGGAGAAAAAACCGTTGGCCATAGAGCTTCCCTCCTAGGCTCACACGTGGAAAATGCCCACTTATATTTTACTTCAACAACCGTGTTGCAAACTCACAGGCAGTTCTCCCCCATAACAAAAAAGTAAAAAAAAAAAAAAAACCAAACGCAACCAGCATGTAATAAGAATTTTATTGAATACATTTAGAAAAAAAACTAGAGCATGAAGACATGAGATTAATTTCTGTGTGTAAGTTTTATGAATGTGCAGAATCAAACAGCCATGCAAAAAGTCATCTCATCTGCAACTGTAATTCAAGAATCTTATAATGGCAAAATTATTACCACCTTAAAACAGTGTTCCAGACACATAACTCACTACTTTAAAAAGGATCTCCTTCCTGAACAGAAGTAAAAAAATTTAGTAGCAAATTGAGAAAGACCAATGATTAACAGGTGCAGTATTTAATTAATACTCATGCCATGTTTAAAGAATGCAAGCCAAAAATGCATCATTATGTAGAACAGTTAATTTTCTTTTTCAAGGCAAAATTCCTAGGAAAACTAATTCCTAAACTATTGAAATGGTGACTTGATAATGTACATGATCCAGAATGCCATCCAATGCAAAATTTTTTTGTCATGTTGTATCAGTGACAGGTATGACCTAAGAGTCAGAGTAGCTGAACCGCCCAGTGCTTAACAGTGTATTAAGCATAAATTCCAATTCCTGCAAGAAATGTTATTACAGATACAAGATCACAGATCCATAAAATTGTTAAGACTGGAAAAACCTCTAAGATCAACACCCATAATAGTAGCACCACCACGCGCACCACTAAACCGTGTCCTTAAGTGCTATATCCACGTTTTCTGAACACTTCCAGGGATGGTCACTGCACTGCTTCCCTGGGCAGCCTGTTACAATGCTTGACAACCCCTCCTCAGAAAAGCATTTTTCCTCAAAACCTAAAGCTCCCCTGGCACAACTTGAGGCCATTTCCTCTCATCCTATCAATTGTTACCTGGGATGTAATGTTAGGTGTAAATATGCTACAAAGAAAAATGGGATTATATACGAGGGAAAAGATTAAGATTTCTGTCACAAACTTGCATACCCATGCATTTTTTTTAATTAAAAAGGGATTGTGAAGGTCAAGTTTCATATGCATCGGGACAGCCAGTTCTGACACATGTAACATGCTGTCTACCTGTGTAACATAAACCCATACTGAAACACACTACAGCTCTCAAGCACTTAATTATAAAAATATAGCTATCCTGTATCAATTTAATGAATTTGATAAATACAACACAACTCCTGAAAACATGAAAAAAGGATAAATTTAACACCAAGTATTCCTGTTTGTACTGGTTTGCAATTTAGCATCACTATTATTAGGTGAAAGTCTGTGATCAAAATCCACTTTGCTTACTTGACAAATCTTGTTTTTGGGAAAGTATCATGATTGGTTTAGTAGAGCACAGCTGGCCTAACTTTCTCTCTTACACATACTAATAAAAGTTACAGCCAAGCCAATATTCCATCAAAGTGTGTGCTACCACTATTCATGTCAAGATGCCATTGCATGAAATACCGGGATCAGCCATTGGTGTTTTGAAGCCTGTTGTGAGCAACTGCTCAAAACACTCATATTCAGCAAGTGAAGCAGCCCTTGTAGGTTCAGGATAGATGCAGACATATGGTTATAAAAAAACGCTAAGAATTACTGCAGTAAAACAGTTCATGGCAGTCTCAGCCATCTGAAAGTTTATCTTTCTATTTTGAAAAGTATCACATGCCAAAGAAAGGTAGGCTATTGTTGTAAAACCTGTACCTTTTTGACTGATCACAGCTGATCAGGTTTTAATGGGTACTTTTGTTTGTTTGCTTACTTTTTTTAAACAGGTGAATTTTAAAACTGGTTTTACTGCCACTGATGGGGAAAGTCATTATAGAGCACCTGAAGTATCTTTAGTTTTGTGCTGAAGGCATGAACAACAGGAGAAGAGTAGGAGGACTGAAGAAGAAGTAAAAGCAAAATTGAGGAGACCATGCTTACAGGAGCTTTCTCCCACTTGTGGCCAAGGTGACTCACCTACCAGCAGAATGTAGATTGAAAGAGTAGTTACAGGATCCCAAAGCCTGCAGCATTCACAGCAGATGGTCCCTTCATCCACATTTCTCTCCACTTAGGGTTTAATGTACCAAGGCAGAACATGACTTATTTAAAAACAGAAATTTTGTTTTCCCAAGGAATTCCATTTCCCTTTTACTTCTTGAAAACGGGTTTTACATTATGTAAACCTGCTGCATGTGAGGATGCAAATAAAGTGAAAATATGTTTTCCACACTTTTTTAACATAAGATATTTATGGTATTTATATATCCATATGGATAGACACATTTGAACTTGCTTGTTAAATAAGAACTTTACACTGGCATTTAAACACTACTAATTTTGCTGTCCAAGTTCAGAGTTCTGCACACACAAACACAGATGGCATGCTAGTAGCTACAGCTCTCTAGCATTTTTCACCCACTGATGTTCTCAGTATTATACTAATAACTGCTCCACTTGTTGGTTCAGAACACATCAGGAAATAGCTGTTCAATTTTCAGAGGACCACTTGGCAGGCACACATTTTTGTAAGCTTGTACCCTATCACTTCACAGTACCTGACATTTTCAGATTAAAAAAAAAAGGCATTATTACAGTTTAATAGAATCTATTCAGCAGAACTTGGATCTGGAAATTTTAATGAGAACCCAAGGGGGTTTGCAACCATGATCCCACTAAATGAACATGGAAAAGGATCTTGAAATGAATGCAGAGAAGTACCAAAACAAAATGTTTACATATATATCTGTATCTATCACTGGTGTTCTTTCTTGTTGTTTGGGGATGGTTTCTTTGGTAATGTATTTCCTAATACTTCAAGAATGTAGTAGGACTTCAAGTACTGTTAGAGACAATGCTGAGCTCAAGTCAAATTATACCTGTTAGAAAATAGTATGATTCTTAAAAATCTCCACTTCAGAATGCCTTTACTACAACCTGTGATTCCCTTGGCATTATTCCAGGTCTGCCAAGGCTGGTAGATGAGCATCCATGCATTTTAACAGGCCACAAGACTGCTTGTTTACATATAAAGGATTAGGCACAATAAATAATGGTGTACATTTTGTATTACTTTTATAGGAAAACATTTTTATTTCAGCTGAAAGCTCAAAATTAAGAAGCTTTTCTAAGCACAAAGAGAAAGCAACATTACTGAATGAGTTGCTGCTTGGATAAAAAACATCTCATCTTTACAACTATCCTGTTTCCAGCCCCATACCTTTACTGATGAACTGAAAACAAAACTAAGGTCTTGATTTCTAATTATGGTCTGCTCTAAAGATGCAGTATCTTAAAAAAACATTTTAATTCAAAGGTACAATTACAATTTGAGACAGACATTTTAAAGCATGTTGTTTCTCCTAAGATCTGTCCTGTATATAAATGCAGTTCTTAGATCACCATCCTCAGAGTAAAAAGATATGCATATCTATATGGAAATAATTTTCCCAAGACACAGTGTGTCCTGGCTTCTCCTATGACACATATTCACCTACTTTGAAAAAAGTCTTGAGATTTTGAATGTTGTAGAATAAGACAGAATATACATTCTAAAGACTGACAAATAGATACAGTACTTTGGTAATTTTACAATAGTCTGCTATTTGCATATCCTTCACAGCTGAAATGCTAAGTTATCCAGCCATTTCACTGTCCATTTGCTTTTACAGTTAACCATTCAAATAGCAAATGTAAAGGAGTAAAAAAAAAAATCCCGTTTTACCAACATTCTTTAAAGTTTTAACCTGGTCTGCTTTGATGCATGAAAGACAGCAGGAGTCAGCAAATACTAAAATCCTTAGAATAATACCATTTATTTCATCCCTGCATAGCCAACAGATATTGAAATGAACCTTTTTTCAGAACATGGAAGTCTACAAGTTTCTACGTATTTCTATTTATGTAACCTTTTACTCTAGATGTGGAATTGCATGCTAATCAACTCAAACTCAGATTTTTATATCTGCATTGTTGTATGCTTTGTAACAGTGTTGAATTTAACATGGGCTACCGAATGCAACCAGTCTAAACAGAACAGCTGAAAAACTAACACACCCACTGTGAACAAAGAGCACATCTACTGGGATAGTCAGTGCATGGTAGGTAAGGTTGCAAGCAAAGGGCAGTAGCACTTTTACTCCAAGTCCCCATGGAGACACTGCATCTAGCATAAAAACACACATGGGAGCAAGAGCAGAAATAGCTATTACCCTCCAAGTTTACACCCCCATTTTCTGTGCGTCACATTTCTTTCTAGAAGGGAACATAAGATCTAGCATTAAAAAAAAATCTTTATAAAAGTTAAATATTTGATTACAGTAGCAAGTCACCACTTCATAATGGGATATAATTTCTCTTGGAATCGTTATTGATCTGAACTCTCCTGTTTTGGTTGTGTGTTGGATACTGGCAATTCAAGACTTGCCCATAACAGGGGCTCTGCTTTCCTCATAGTGAGCTCAATCTTTGTAGCTGTCATGTTCACGTAACTCCTCTTTACATCAATCACCTGGAACAGAAAATGTATTTCACACTTCAATTTAACAAACAGAATATTAAGTTAGGGAGTACATCATCACTAAACTTCAGCAGATGTTTAGGTAGATGGAGAGCCCTCTGCTATCTTGAAAAGTTCACTCTTTCCCATTCCCAAGTTATGGAATGTTTATGTCATAAACATATGACTACACCTATCCAACATATACATTGGCTAACACATACATAAGCACACAACTACATGTGTCAAGGGTTTTCTACAACACCACTACCATCATGTTGGGATCAGAAAGGGCCTCAGAAGGTCACCTTCTGTACATAGCAGTGTCAATTACAGTGTCATGTTGGATCCCCTGGGGCATTATATTCAGATTTAAATGCAATTACTCCATGTCATGCAACTGAATTTCTTTCAATAAGCAGAGTCATGGGGAAAACCAAGCCATTTTGAAAGAAAGGAAGCAAAAGGCTTATGTTTTGGCTTTTTCCAGGGTTTTTTTTGGGTTGGTTTTTTGTTTCTTTTTAATAGAAAAAATATTTTCATACTTACTCCCCATAACTTCACACTGCGATGAAATTCCTTTTCTCCTTCAAATACAATATGGATATTCACCTTAACAGAAAAACCAATAGAAAATTAGAAAATTTTATCAGGCTAATAAAATATTTGACATCTCAAACATGTTTAAGCAAAATATATCATGTTAGGACTCGAATCTTACAAAAACCAAAGTGATGAAATTGTCCTTCAGAAACAGAAGTGAATATCTGTTTTAATAGCTTCTGATACAGTTACACAGTCTACAGTGGCCACTGGCCAGTACTGCATCATTTTAGATTAAGAAATCAGATAAGCATTTTAACACTTGTTTAATACTAGTAGCTGTGAAACAGCACACAATGAAGAAGGGTATTAAATTACATTAAGTCAAATACAATTAATTATGACTCCATAATTATTTACACATATGCTGATGTAAATCCACCATGCTCAGGTTTTAATTATGCAAGTCAAATTAAAGATTTTTTTTTTTGGGCATATTATATTGCAGCTTTTAAAAAAACCACACATCAAAGTGCAGATGTCCAAACAGAAGGGGAGAAAAAAAGCTATGCATACTTGAATAAACACAAATGCCAAGAATAAGCATTTTTCTCAAAAAGGATTCTTATGCTATCTCTTCCTTGTAAATAAAGCCTGAGCAGATTTTCCTAACTTCAAGTTGCTGATCTTAAGGTAGATCCTCACCATCGTGCTATTAGCTTCTACGTAGCTTAGATCAGGGACAGAGTTTTTAGCATACACAGAAATTGTCACTTCTCCTCCAGTCTGGTGCCAATCATGCCTGCATGGAACTACTTTCTTACCCTATATAAGGAAAAAGGTATAGAAAAATAGACTTTAAATTAGAGTATTTTTTTTACAAAATTAACAGAATATAACAGGACTTTTTTAATAGCCCATTAGCACATTTCATAAAGGACTATATTTCATCTTAACAGGAGACTGCAAGACTCCACTTGCACCTCTTTTTCCTAAGTAGTTCAGGTACTGGTCCCCAACAAAGATTAGAAATGAGAAAACCAATGCTTAAGAGACTAAAACAAGAAACTGCAACATTGTGATAGGATAAAAAACCAACTGTGTCCCCCACAACATAAAACACGAGAAAAAAATTACTTGGTGGATCAACTAACTTCCTTTCCAAGATTACAGTTAGCCAACAGGTTATAGAAAAGAACTGAACAAAGAAAAAGTCGTAACTCCAAGAACATTTCATATTACTGCAAAAAATATTGAGTATTACCCTCTGTTCTCTGATGCAGAAAAAATAAGAGATGAGAACACCCTCAAAATAAATATAAAAAGCTAAAGTAAAAAACACCTGTTAGATAGAACTCTATTATCTCAATACACATACATTTAATATACACATAGATTCTTAAAATGTGGGAAAATTCTTCACTCTCTTTTTCTACACTCTGCTGCTTTAGGCTCACAAGTTCAGCTTTTTTTTAAATCCCTACTTTCTCTACTTGCGAATAATTCTTGAACAAACACATAAATCTTCAAAGCAAGCAGCAATTCTAAGACAAAGTAAAGGATTTGTGAAGTAATTGCTCTAGAATGAGGTAACAAAACTACACTTTTTATAATGTATCTTTTATTTTCTTCTGTTAAACATTGTTGATGTTTGTAATATCAAACCCATTTTGCCTCAGCAACAGACAATGTATTTATAACAAGAATTTTGTGCTCACCTGTATCCAGCACATGATCAAATGTTTTGAAATAAGTGTTTTGTTCCATTACTATGTTCTATACTACTAAGAATCTTTTTAATCCTTGAATGGAAATATTTTTCACCTTGTAATTCTTCAGTTTGTTCCCAACATTGCAATGAAATACCTACAAACTAAACAGATGCTCTCTCTCTATTTGTTATACTAGCAGCCAAAGCAAGACACTCAAATAGATCCAGACCAGAAAAATGCTCAGATATGTAAACAGAATCCAAACCAGACAGCAAGACACACTTCCATCTGTGTCCCTCACCAATGGGATCTCACTGACCTTATCTGCTCTGCCATCTCTACCTAAATAACAACTCGATTCCCGCATGTAACTGGAAGTACATTTATTTTACTACAGAACATGTACAGCTGCTCTCCTTGTGATTTTTGGGAAAGATGTCTGACCATCTTACAGTAATACATATGGAACATATTCCAGATCGAATACTACAGACTTTCTTAACCAACAAAGTGGAAACGTCTGCTATTTTTTTTCTGCAGTTGCCAAAAACTTTTACCATACTGATTCTACATGTATCACTAAAAAGAAATGTTGTAGCTATTACAAGTATATTACACAGATTCCTTCACACTCCATTTCTGTGTTTTCCTGCGGCGCATAGTATCCTCCACACTATTTCAAAGCTCAACCACAATAATAACTCCATCAAACTATAAAATACATTTCAGTATTCAAAATTCAGAACGGCCAGTTACAGAATGCAATCCTAATGATACTTACTGCATCCTTTTTAGTCCAGACGTGTGTTCCTCTTGTACAGCCTTCTTGAGCTAAAAATGTATTGAAGTCAGAAGTTTTTCTTTTACAACAGCTCCAATACTTCATCCTTGAAAGTTTGCAAAGTAATTAACAAACAATATTTAGGACACTATTTATTGAGAATATTTAAGATCTTTCCTTTATGCAGTATTACTGCATCAGTTTCGTATGCCCTCTTCACGCATTGCCATTTTTGACTGAAGAGGGAACACAGAACAAATCAAGGTAATATCTACAAAGAGAGCATGAACACAGAGTTAAAAAAACTGAAGTTAATTGAATACTAACCCTTCATGGAATATAGGTACACCAGAATGGTATATACACACTTCTTCTGTGCTGTGTGGTCCTTCGTATGTCTGGTAAAACATTTGAAGTGTGTTACTGTTACAGGATTTGGACCAAGGAAAAAAAAAACAACACAACACAAAACAGAAACACTGATCCAAGTACTGCAAAGAAAGCTTTTTGGTAAACAATTTAGATCTAATGGCTTGTCCTAGCTCTTCAAAGTAACCATTCAACCTTCATTCACAATAGGTTCCCTGGCACTGCTAAGAAGCTGTACTTTGTGTTAGTTCAAGGGTGACACTCATAAAGGTCACTTTAGATCCTCAGTTACCTATCTTTAAAATACTCTGAATAGTCAGAAAAAATACATACTTGACTGAAAAATAATATAATAATTCATAAAACACATGGATTCTCAAAAGGAAAATAAACACACAACTTAGCCACTATCAGATCAGTTCTTCCAAACACAAAGACTACTGTAAATTCTCCTCCCACCAGAGCTTCAGCTGATACTGCAAAATCTGTCAGGTGAAATACCTATTTAACTCCTACCATCCCATTTTGCACAGCACAAGGGTGCCAGTGTAACTTTCACTCTAAGTGACTGTATAATACAATGACTAATTTTGGTGCTGGAAGTGTTAGAACACTGACTTTTTAATTCTTCTTGCAGGAAGCATTAACTGATAAGATCTGTAGATGTTTATGATCTATACACAGATCATCAACAGCAACTCAAGTGTTATCAGTAAGCTATCTCTCACCAATATCATATTTAACATTTTAAGTTGAAACACCTTAGTACCATGGATTTGGCAAGCTTACTTACTAGAAGTTCATCACAGGCTTAAAAAAAAT
This sequence comes from Climacteris rufus, assembly GCA_013398175.1. Taxonomy (NCBI): domain Eukaryota; kingdom Metazoa; phylum Chordata; class Aves; order Passeriformes; family Climacteridae; genus Climacteris; species Climacteris rufus. Next base: position 512,021 of record VZRZ01005074.1, on the reverse strand, counting down.
AATCTTAGACTTACTGCAAACAGCTCACATTTGTCCATACTGAAGCATGTTACCAAACGTGCATTTGTTAAACCCAGTGGACTTTGTGCCTTTTCCAAACCAACTTATAGCATGTAAAAAACCAAAACTGCTCTCTTAATAGCTGAGCAGCTGGGTTTAAGAGTACAACTGAACCACTTACTTTTGAACAGCCTGCATTTTTACATGCCGTCCCAATCTTGATTTCATCACTGTCTTCCTCTGTGAACAGAATATTATAGAAAATAGCAACCGAATTGCATAATCTACTAAACACTCTGCTTTTATTAAGAATTAAAATGAACGAAGGAGGAGATTAGAAAAAACTCTCTCTTCAAGGTTCTATTTTCTGCATGGCACTAAAATCTGGCAGAGAAGTACAGAGTAACAGAAACATTCCAAAAGCTGTTTTACCTATGCATCAAATTCTAGGTTCTATATCTTCCCACATTTCAAGTGGGGTAAAAAAAAAAAATATTAAGAGGATCATTACAATAATAGGGGAAGAGAACAATCATTCATCTTGTTAAATTTTGTAAAACTAAGATGGTAAAAGGCTTCAACTGCTGTCTATAAATACACACAAGGAAATAATTTGGATACCATGGAGAAAGAAGAGCTAAATTAGTTTGGCACAAGAACAAAAGAGCATAAAATAGCCACAAGTGTAGGTTGCAATTAGAAAGTTTCTTAAGGAGTGTAGTTCTGGAACCAAATTCCAAATAAAATGTAGGAAGAAAAGAGGAAAAACAGATGTGAGAGAACCAACTAGTCTTCAGAGGAATTTCAACAACTTATGAAAAGCTCTATATGACACTGTATTTGCAACAACAGGGAGTAAAGTTCATTTCTTCATAACTCTGTCAGTCATATATTCAGAAATGGATATTCCCATTATATCCATTCTAACCAGGAGATCTTAAAATAGACATGGTTAAATAATGTTAAGGATAAGGTACTGCTCCTGACATCCAAGTCTCCATGTTATTCACATTTAAATTTTGATCATCATTCCCTGGACTGGAAGGTGTTTCCCAGATTATTATGTAAAAGAACGTAATTACAAGAAACAGTCACTTCAGAAATGACAAAATCAGTATTTCACTTATCTGTGTGACAAGTAGCACCACACAACCTCCCTGTATCCTTACCTTTTTTGCCTTCGTTTTCTGATGACAGTTTCAGTTTATCAAGAGCTTGCTTCAAGGAAGCTGACACTTTCAGCTGCAAATTTGTCATTGGCTCATCTGGGCTAAAAAGAGTCCATGTATTCACATCAACTTCACGAGAAAGAATTTATAGAAGACAAACTAGCAACTCTTAATCTTGCTACAAGGCTCTTCCTTTCAAACCTCCCTTAAAACCACAAACAAACTGCATTTGCAAATGCCAATCTTTACTGTTCATGAAAAAAACAGACTAGAAATTTAGTCTTGGTTTTCAACAGGAAATCCTAAATACTTTACAAAAATAAAAATAAATCAGAGATACTAAGGAATCTAAATACAAACACCCCAAAATTACTTTTATTACTGTTTAAAACACTAAACACAGCTACCAGTGGCATTCTAAGCTATGAGGTTATAGACTTCAATTTTTGCTTCTTGTGGAACTAAGTACTGAGAGATGCAGTACTTCCTTATCATAACTAGAAGTCCTTTACTTCATTATGAAGCTTAAGATAACATCATCACTGCTACCAAACACAAGCTATTCTAACATTAATTTGGGAATTTCTACACTATATGAAATGTGCAACACTGAATAACCAAGCAAGCTTTATCTTGGCCAAGAAGCTTTAACTTGACCAATTGACCACAAATTTGGCAAAACCTCATTTCATATACCATACCTTGGTCTTTTAATTGTTTCCAATGGTTTTGGTGCCTGAATTATGTGTTCTTGAAATTTGGGTTTCAGTTCAGCTAGCTCCTTTCGTTCAGAGGTAGTTTTGACTTCTGGTTTCACAGGCTCAGGAGGTTTCTCGCTGTTATGGAGACCCTTTGTACAGCCCTAGTGTGGAAAGCATGTGTTTATGTATATGCACTATAGTTTGTGTGCATTAAAAATTAATAAAAACTGCAAGAAGTTTTCTTGACTTATTTCTTCAGCTCCATCTTCTTTAGCCCACTCTAAGCACCAGCTGCAAAGGAAATCCTACTGCTAAAGTGGAAAATATTCTCACTTGGAGAGAAGTTAAAAGAGAAATGCATATTTCTGTAGTCAAGCAAAGCAGCAATAAATGTTGACCTTCCTTCTGCATTAGCAAGTATTTCTATCAAAACCTATTTAGATAATTACGCCCATTGAAGATTGAAAATGAGACTTGACCTCAGCATTATATGCAGAAAAATAGAGCATGTAAGAATTAACACAGTTTTAATAAAAGCAGGCAAATTTAAAACATGTAACCACACGTACCAATAAGTATTAATCACTGTCATTTGACAAGTACAAAAACTGTAAATAATCATGAGTACATACCACAATGCTTAAGAAGTCAGAAAAGTCTGTTGTTCTTCTCTTACAACATGACCAACCCTGTAAATATTTTGGAATAAAAATAACACAAGCATGACATGACAGCTTATAAGCAGGAAAATATTAATTATATTCCTTTAAAAGATCAAGATTAGCAATTCTTTTCTTCCCTTCTGTGGACAATATTATTATAATCTGCATTCTCAAAAGACAGAAAAGTCTTCTAGTTCACTCATGCTGCCTTAATCAGAAAGTTCAGTAAACGTGAGGCAATACTTTCACAACAAGCTAAGCGCCAACAGTTTACAACAGGAAACAGAAATGTTACTTTATCTTATAAAGTAACACATAAGCAAAATAAACAAATACTACACCTGCGACCAGGCTCACCTGTGGCACAACATACAGACCCTCTTCCAAAAATGATAGGGATTTTTTTTTAATTTTCTTGGGCACCACTCAAATCTTTCAATCGCTTATTTCCCACCAACAGAGCTGGATACATGCATTGCACAGCTACCCAACTACATCAATCAAGAGCACTTTTCATTATCTAACCAGAAATTCAATTTTAAAGCAAATTGTCTTGCCACTGTGAATAATATATCATAAACTCAAAGAACCTTATTATAGGGAACAGCTTGACTAATGCACCACTGCTTTGAAAGCTTAAGTGGTGGAACAAAATGGGTTTTAGGTAGGTGGTTCTAAAATATCCTCAAAATATTAACCATTTCCACAGTTGAGGAGACAAAAGGTTCACCCTGCCCACTGAGACTATCTAGAATTCACAGCAGGAAGAAAACTGCTCACAGGCAGTTATGATAAATTTTTAATTAGGCCAAGTGATAGGATAACAAGAAAGAGGAAAGTGGTACTTCGTTATAAACACCAGTGTAAGAGAAAGAGGGAGTAAACCTAAGTTTTTGAGGTAACTGTATAATTTGTCTTTATAATTATGTAGAGTTTTGTACTGTACTACGAGTACAACCATAATTTTATACAAAACAAACTGCCATAGTCCAAACAATTGCATCATATCTGATCTATGAGCATTTGTCCCAATTTGCCAGTGGCACATGATGGACAATTCTGGAATCATGGTCTGCAATATAAAGAACAGCTGACAGCAAACATGCTGCCCAGCACATATGCAGAAGCTTTCACAAGGCCAAAAGACATCACACTGTTGGGATGACATGCACTGCCAGCAGAAGCATTTATTAAACACCAAGAACAAACCACTTGCCCCAAAACTCAGCTAAACATCAGTTTGGGGTTCTAAGAAAGATCACTTAGGCTACTTCTATATTGATACAGTAGAAAGTGCCAGGCTCCATTTTTGGACACCAGATTTCTGACTATACACAATTAAATTGTCAGAATGATTTCCAGTACTGTTTTGGCAGTTGTGCCTCAAATAATTCCCTGCAGGCACTTTGTATACAACCAGCAGATCCTGAAGTAGGAAAACAGTTTAGAAAAAAACAAGCATGGGCTGTGCAGTTGGCCTAAACACTAAGCAGACCAGTCACAGGTGCATTTAATTCATCACTGAAGATGCAGCCCAAGAATCCTGGACAGCTGCATCAGGGGCATGGGTGACCAGTCCCAACTTAAACAACATCCTCATTTGCCTGATTAAATGAACACGACTGTTTTTTACAGCAGACAAATGTCACATGCACATTAGTGCTCCAGCCACATTAGACAACAAGCTGCTGCTCTGAATTCCAAGCAGGTTAATTAACTGAAAGAGCAGGACACCTCTCAATGGCTCCATGGACCTATTCAGAGGTTCTAATTAAACTGCTGAGAGACCTAAGGTCAGTCAACAGGAACCAAGTCATACAGACTTGCACAGCATTTAGACCATATGAGGAGAGTTTTTAATTTCTTCTTCAGGAATGAGTGTGTTTTTCTAATTTCATGAAGTTGCTCAAACATGATAGGCTAAACATCAGTTTCTCAGCACTGAAAGATCTGGAGTTAATAAGAAAAAGCAGCACACTATTTTGTACACATGAAAAAAATAAAAAGGTAAGACTTGAAAGGACAGTGCATACTTACTTTGAGAGCATCGTGAAAGACAGGCACACCTGGATGGTATGTGCATGAATCTAGAAGAAAATTACCATTATTAAAATCGAGGCATACCAAGCATCTTCATTCATCTGATCACAAACCCAGCAAAAATTTCACAGTTGCAATTTGTGCATGCCATGAGCTGCCCCACTTCCCCAAGTGGGCATCAATACTCAGAAAAATACAGGCTCTACAGAACAAGCTTTCTGAGTGCATGTAATAAATCTAAATCATCAGGACTTTGTTTTTTCTTCTGTATTATACAACACAAACTAAAAAGCAGGTATCTAAGACAAACTTCCACATGCAACAAGTAAACTTTCAATGTATCATCCCTGGATTTCATCAATAATGAGTCCTTACTGGTAATTTTGCATAAGTAAAAAAGTGACCCTATGGCTACTTGACAGACACAAGATACAGCTTCAAGTCATCTATTTGCACCTCATCAGAGCTTTCTATCTAGAAGCATTCTGTTAAAAAATTCTCCTTACGCAAATCTTGAGTTTATGATGTTACCTATAATTAACTTGTTCTTCTTCAATGTTTGCAGTATCCTAGGACACCTAAGGACTTAAACCCAAAGACTAGTCTTCCACGTGCACAATTTTGACATATCAATACTATTTATTATGAATAGATTCTGTACAAACACTATACTGAAACACAGCCTCCTTTAATGAAAGCATTTATATTCATAGATGTTTATCAACATCATGCAGCTGTTACTTTTCTACTTATGTATTCCTTTGAAGTGTAATAAAAAATGCTCTGATTACATAACTTCTCATTGACATTTGCAGCATGGATATTATTTTACTGACCTGACTCTAAACACTGTCTTCTAGCCTTTAAAACAAAATTAGAAACACTCAAAAGTGACACAAACAGTAACAGTGCACATAACAAGCAAAAGAAAGAACTAACAAATAACTTCATTAGCAATCCGAATTAATTAATTTGGTATTAAATAACCAAAAACGCAACCCAAACTTGGTTGTTTTCACATTTGGGAAAAATATGTAGATAAGAAAATTTGTTTAGTATAATTTTCTTTGATTTTCTATTCAATGCTTAAGTCTAGGGCACTAGTACAGTCTGACAGACACCTTAACTCAAAAGACACATATTTTGGGATATCAGTCCTTCAGCAAGACTTATAAATATATCCATAAACTTCTATCAATTCTTTCAGCTTCAGGATTAAAAGCTAGTGCTGGCAAACCTCACAGGAAAATTAAAAAAAAGAAAAAATAAAGAAAGAAAGCTGTTATTTTGCATAAACAGCCCAGAACTTCACTGTTAAATCAAATAAAATGAAAGTAGAGATCATTCTTTTCTGAAAGTATTAAAGTATGTCATTAGAAGCATCATGAGAGTAAAAATAAACTCTGTTTGTAGCAAAAATTATTTCTGAAACAGAAGACTTAAGTAATTATTTCTAATTCTTCACAAGCACATAGGTTTCAATGAGAGAAGTGGTGTTAATGACTGCAACCATTATAGAGACCAGAACCATCCTATAATCAATTAACTCAGGGGTGGGTATCCTCCAGCTCCCAAAGCCAGACGCAGACAAGTGTCAGTTTGTTAATCTGGCCAAGCCAATCCTTTCTCCTTGCTCCCTGGAGCCTGCTCTGCAGAAGGCACATCAAGGAGCAAATGACAGCCCACTTGGCTGCTGTCTCCCGAGAGCCCTGCACACTCCAGTAGAGAAGATGCCAAGACAAGGAGCTCTGCAATGCCTCACACAGAGCCAGCGGGATCTGTCCACTGAGCAGTCTGAGCGTTCTCCCTGCCAGAGGACAGTAAAACATCAGCTCGTTTTCACTCATACTGAGTCAAGCAACTCTTATCTGGGAAGAAGAAGGATTCAGTCTCAGACTAGGTGGGGAAAACTGGAAAATTAGAATACACTGTCACCCAAACAGATAAAAGCATGTTCTAGTTCTGATTTGTATGAGATCCAATTCCAGCCTTTGCTTGCTATTCTCTATTTTTCACAGAAAAAAAAAAAATCAAGTTACTCCTCCACTGCTGTTAATACCTTTCCTTAACCAGGAAAAACAAAGTATTTAAAAGCAATCCATTTTCTCCCACCCTCAGATAACTTTTGGAGACACAAGTACCACAGTTTTTCAGGTTTTGGTCGTTGTTTGTTTGGGGCTTTTTTATGTCAATTTCAAAGCGAAACTGATCCCACTGTGCACACACTGCTATCATCTCACTGCTACATCCTTAAAGAACTTAATTAGTCCTTTCATTAAATGTCCAAGCAGAAATTTGCAGGGTGGTGCAAAAGAACCCTAAATGGAAGCATTCTACACTGTGCCTGCGTCTCCTGTTACTAACATTAGCAAGTCCTGGTCAATATGTTGCCCCTCTCTTTGGAAAACACTTAGCTCAGAAAAATAAACACACTTTATCGCCATGGTTCTAAAGTACAGAAAATGCACAGGCCTGAACATGTTAGCCTACTTCTAACCCGGGGGGGCACTAAAAAATAAATTAATGCAAAGAGGGCATTCTAGAAATTCAGCCTGCAGAGTTACTTTACAAACCAGGTGAGGACAAGCCTTCTGAAAACTCAGGTCATCCTTCTGCAGCCTCTGCGGAATTATGAAACCTCAAATGACAGAGCTTTAAAGGCGTTTCACCAGGATCCCCGGCATACACAAGAAAAGCACCTCAAAGCGCTTGGCAAAGCAGTCACACATGTGCCATTGAGACACATTTAATTACTTGCCGCAAGGCCATACACTAGAACTAACAAAACTAAAAAATTAAAAAAAAAAAAAAATCTGCTGGTAACTGCGATGTATGCAACAGCCACAGAAGGCCTCAGCAGAGAAACCTCAAGGCCTCCACCTTTTGCCTTTATGACATATGACAGCGATGTACAGCGCCGGCACCACGCGTGTCCCCGGCGCAGCCCGCGGTCACAGGCAGCGGGAGGGACACACGGCCCCGCGGGCTGGGTGACAGCCCCTCAGCGCCCACGGCCGCCGCCGGGCAGGACAGGGCTCACGCCGCCCTCACAGCCTCCCGGGGCCGCCCCCGATCCCCGCAGTGCCAGCGAGGGAGGCACCGCGCCCCAGCCCTCCCGCCGCTCTCACCCTCCGTGTTGCTCTCGGGGTCGAAGCGCTGCCCGCAGCCCCGGTTGTAGCAGAGCAGCGACATGGCCGCGGCTCAACCCGCCCCGCCGCCCGGAGAGCCGAGCCCGGCCGAGCAGCGGCGGAAGGAAGGGGGAAGGAAGGAAGGAAGCCGGGCGGCAGCACCGGGGGCGGGGCAGCTCCCCCGGCGGAAAGAGCCGGCCGGAGCCTTCCGGAATCTTCACGAAGCTTCGGGGGACAGCGAGAGCGGGCGGGCAGCCGCGCAGGCGCTGCGGCGGGGCCGCGGAAGTGCCGGGCGCCGCGGAACTGCGGAGCGCCGCTGCGGCTGTGGGGGAAGCTCAGCATTGGGCCAATTTCTGGCTTTTTTATTTCTCTCTCTCTCTCTTTTTTTTTTTTTTTTGTGTGTGTGTGTGTGTTAGTTTGTCTGTTTGTGTGAGAATATAGGTTTTCTAAGTCACTTCAGAAAAAAAAAACCGGACTACATAAAAGGACAGGAATTAGGAAACGGCGTATGATTACTTCCTAAATACCCGCGATGTGTGTGAATTTAGTTTGAAATAAATGCTTATGTGTACGTATGAAATGGCTGTCTCATCTGCACTGAAGCACAGATGACAGCCTTGGAAACCTGCTGTGAAAAGTATTAAGTCCTCTTAGTTTCCTGAAAGTTTGCCTGCTCGTAATAGCCGACTAACTTACAGAGCCTCTATAGTGTGCCAGCTTCTTTAGTGCATTGTAGAAGGTTGTATGTGAAATCGTGGAATGGTTTGGGTTGGAAGGCACCTTCAAGATCTTCTAGTTCCAGCCTTCCCGCCGCCCCCCACGCCCCCCCCAAACATACCCACACCCACAGGCAGGGACACCTACTAGACCAGGTCACTCCAAGCCCTATCCAACCTGGCCTTGAAAATCTCCAGGCGTGGGGCATCCACTGTCCCAGTGCCTTCAGTTTGAACCATTCTTGTCACTACATTCTGTTGTAAATACATAACTACGGCTATCTGCATTTCTGCATACAAATACAAATTGATCTCTCCTGTGTAAACATTTGCTGCACATCTTTTAAAATAGAGTTGCCTAGGTGTTCCTGCAGCATATGACAAATCCTGAAGGACACGTGCACAGTATGAACCAAAAATACTTGTTTCTTTAGAGGGAGTTTAAGCATGCAAGAAGGGTAATCAGGAGACTGCTTCTGTTGTAGCCCTAAATTTGTGCAAACTTACGAGTTTATATGTGATGTGTTCCACTTGCTTCTTTATATCTCACATAAAGATGTACATTTGTTTGAACCATCAAATACCAACTGCTTGTTTTAAATCTGCAGTTCCCACTGAGGCCTGTTTTAAGACTGGGAGGATAAGCTGCTCAGTTCCAAGCAAAAAATAACCCACTCTCTTGCTAGTTACCAGAAGCATTTTAATATATATTTACAAGTGATGATAAGAGATTGGAAAGTAAGGGGGGACGTCAGAATGCTTGTCTTTCTGCATAAAAGCATTTAAGTTGTTTCTGTCAGATGCCTTTGTAAGTAGAAGATGTGAAGAAATGTTGCAAAATTAAAGTAGGCGTATGTGCATCATTACCATAAGGTCAAGAGTTGCCCTTAGAACAAAAATTCACCTGGTTCCCTGTCAGTGAAAGTACCACATGAGAATAAAAGTGTGATCTATATCCATAAAGTAAGCTTTTTGCTATTTCTGTGTCCTGGTTGCATTTCATCCATAGTGTGCAAGCACACATCTGTTTTAGAAGGAGCCAACATTTTGTTGGCTTTGTGCAGTGCAAAAACAGTTCCTCTTCTGCAGAGGCAGCATTGATTTCTATTCAGAGAGTATTTTTTAAAAATTCAAAAGGAGTTATTTTAGCAGCATGGTATTTACTGGATTAAACAGTAGCATTCTTATGACATTAGTAATGGAGTTTGCTTCTAACACTCAGAGAAAACTTGTGAAAAGAAAAATACAGTCCATGTGTTCCCAAAAAGTATCATATGCATTTTCAACGCTTAATTGCCATCTCACTGATGTGGAGACGTGCCTTTAGATCTTCCACATACAAATCCAACAAGAATGTATTTGCTTCATAGTTCAAAATTCTATAGCATATGCCATTAAGGAAAATTAATCTGAAAACTCAGTTAGTTGTTAATTTTAACACACACAAAATCAGATCTCTGAAAGTTACTGAGCTGTATGCGTTATCTCTGTATGTGATGTTAAATAGAATGAGGTTTTTTGTTTCACAGAACAGTATAGAAGCAAATAATGGTTTCTAATCAACTCTTCTGAAATTTTATATTTGACCTGCACAAAATACTACAAATTGACCGTACATAATAGTCATCTCCCAGAAATCTGCATAGCTTCAAAAAGACAGTTTCTATGCTTGACAGGAAGGCATAAGAGGCTTTCAACCCAGTTTTGGAAGGTAGAAAACCTGTTGAAACAAGATTTAGATAATAATCTCCTGGGCATAATAGATTTAAGTCTAATTTATTCCTATGTATTTTGTGTAAAAGTCTTTCATTTGAGATTTAGAGTGATAAGGAATAACAGTCTTATGGTTGATCACTGGATTTTGGTTCCCTAGAACTTAAAACATGAAAAGTACTTAGATAATTTTTTATGCGTTTTGTTCTTTATTTTCAGTTTCAAAGTCTTCCAGTGTTAGACAAGCTTTTATGGTGCCTTTAAGAACCCAGTCTTGTATTAGGTATTCTAAGACATCTTATCTGAGAAGTAGTGAAAAATCTGTGAATATACACTTTTTATTTTAATCACACCTGCTCTAGTTTTCTCACATCAGAAATTCTACATTTAAAAAATTTCAGAAGCAGTGTTCTACTGTGAACAGACATAATGCAGGAGGATGTATGGCTGCTGTGGACTTTATGTATATTTATGCATGTGTCCTGACACACTGGGTGTGTTTTCTGGCAGATTGCAGAGGGCTTTTTATCCCTTTTTTTCTGAATAGTGCTAGATTCTGTGCAAGGATTTCCTCTGACAAAAGCCACCCTGAATTTCTACCGCGCAAAAGTCATCCCATCTCGTCCATGGTAAATGGGACTTATGTGTATCTCCAAGCATTGGAAATGCCATGGTTTCCCTGGTAGAACTGGAACTTGTAAAGAAACAGCAAGTTTCAGTTCACTTCTCAAAATACAGAATCTGCTGATTGCCAGTTTGTTGGGTGAGGAGCCTTTCATCCTGCTGTCTGCAAACCAGGACATTGTTTGTGAGAGAACTGCTAAACATGGGATTGCAAAAAAGCCCCAAACTAAACCAGTTTTCAATAAATCTGAAGGAGGGTGGGGAGAAGGTTTTCAAGACTCAAGCTTTAGGCTAGAGCTGTTGTGTGGGTGGCAGCTGTCACACCAGGATGCATTGGCTTCTCATCTGAGGCAAAGGGCATTTTGGCCTCCCTCAACTTCCTTGGGACAGACAGGAGTCCTTGAAATTTAAATGGATTCTGAGGACTCATTAAGAATCAAGGCAGGTAGCTCTGCTTCAGATCTGGATATATCAAAGTGTGAAATAATTAAACAAATCCTTTCTTTAGGAAGCTTAGCAGAGGTTTAAAATACAAATGTAAATCCTTGTAAAGCTAAGAGTCAAAAGCCTGCAGAGTTTGCTAGAAACTGTCCTGTTCAACTGAATGTGCTCATATTTGATGGGCAGAACATCTTTAAATGTCATGTCTTGTGGAGAAGCAGAACAACTGACTTTTTGGGAGAGAACACTTTTCTCCCCCTTCTGTGATTTTTTAAATGCCAGGTTTTCCCAGAAGGTAAGAGAGATTAAACAGCATTCGCTTCTAATAATCCACCAGAGTGCTTGCTGCTAAAGCATAACCTGAATTTAAGTAGATGCTTCATTAAGGCTCACCACCTCCTTTGATATCAGACTTTAGCACAGGCTTGCTGTGTGATTGTTGGAATTCATTTAAGGCAGAATTTTCAAAGGTAGTTTTCTAAGTAACCTAGGTACCTGCAATAACTAGAAAACATTATAATATTTTAAGCAGTTTTCAGAAGTCTACTTTCAGGTCCTACTAAAGAGACTGGAAATTTCGTTACTGACTTCAATAGGATATGGGATAGATAATACATTCTTGCTTCCCCATTTATATTTTTCTATGTCTTTGACCTCACTGCAGAAAGTAAAACCTGTTCGATGCAATCTGTAAGTACTGCTGTTCTTTAGAGTGCTGCTTCGTCATAACTTGCAGTGATGCATGTATCATAATGACCTTTTTCATCCTTCCTGCAGGTGAAACAAGATTGAAATACCCACAGTCTGTGAATATTTTAACATAAACGCTATGATGAAATTTTAAAAATTCAACTCCCTAGATGACAGAAAATACTCAGATAATTCATGTGGCTACATACAGTACACGAATGCTGTGACCCAAAGCAATCTGAAAACAAAGTTGATGGATTACAGGAATTCTAGTGGGAGAACAGAAACTAAATATACCATCCAGAGGAGCCTTGACATACTTGAGAGGTGGGCCTTTGCAAGCCTCATGAAATTCAGCAAGGCCAAGTGCAAGGTCCTGCACATGCATCAGGGCAGTCTTAAGCACAAGTCCAGACTGGGCAGAGAATTGATTGAGAGCAGCCCTGGGGACCTGGATGTGTTGGTGAATGAGAAGCTCAACATTCCCAGCAATGTGCATCCCAGAAAGCCAACCCTGTCCAGAGCTGCATCCAAAGCAATGTGGGCAACAGGGCAAAGGAGGGGATTCTGCCTCTCTGCTCTGGTAAGACCCCACCTGAAGTGCTACATCCAACTCTGGATTCCCCATCACAAGTATATGGACCTGTTGGAACAGGTCCAGAGGAGGGCCATGAAGGTGATCAGAGGGCTGGAACACCTCTTTTGTAAAGATGGGCTGAGAGAGCTGGGGTTGTTCAGCCTGGAGAAGAAAAGGCTCCAGAGAGACCTTAGAGCAGCCTTCCCGTACATAAAGGGGCAACAAAAGAGCTGGAAAGGGACTTTTCACAAGGGCATATAAGTGATAGGACAAGGGATAATGGCTTTAAACTGAAAGAGGTCAGGTTTGGATTAGATATTAGGAAGAAGTTCCTTACTGTGAGGGTGGTGAGGCACTGGAACAGGTTGCTCCAAGAAGGGGTGGATGCCCTATCCCTGGAAGTGTTCAAGTCCAGGTTGGAGTGGGCTCTGAGTGACCTGGTCTGGTGGGTGGGGTCCCTTCCTTTGGCAGAAGGGTCTCTCTAGGTCTCTCCCTAGGGTCTCTCTTCCAATTTAAATGATTCTATGAATTTTTAAATATAGACCAGATACTTAAAAGTTACATTATAGTAACACGTTCACTTAACCTTGGTGGATATTTTCATGGAGTGTTTGACCTTTCATGTCCAGCTTTTTATTCTTTTTTCTTCTTTTCTCTTGGAGGTGACTAACACAACTACCTCTGGTTTTGTGTACAGTGAGGGAAGTTCTGAGGACCTGTTTCAGCAACAGAAAAAGCTTACATTGGAAGTGACCTGGGAAATAATGATGACCTTTACTTTGCTCCTCTACACTTTGCTCACATAATTACTCTCACTTGGTCAGTATTGCCAAGTAATTCAAGGTACTTTCTTGGACAGTTTCACATAACTGATGTTGTTTGTAAAACAAGGGTATTTAAAATTCATAAAGGCACAATGTAAATTTGTTTATCATAAGCATTCTGAAACTTGAATCTAAGAGCTTCAAGCTCTTCTGGAGCTGACGTCTGGCTACTTACTTAAGAGCAAAAGAAAAAAGTGCTGATTTTGTTTGGCAACTGCAGAAGTTTTAAGAATAAATTGTTGCACTGGTAGAAAAGGTCATAACACATCTAACTAGGTTATGATCTGGTTATGCTCTTTTTTTCACTCAATTTACTGCAAGCAAGTGTATTCAAGTAAAAGCAGCTATCCAGGATACTGATCACCTTTGTTTCTTGTGCTGTGAAGTTAGTGGGACTAAATCACACATGCAATGGGAGAAGTGTGCAAAAGGATTTACAAGACTACACTTTTTGTGAGATATTGTTATAGTAATGTTAACAATTGATTTCTTTGTTCATTGATAATTAAATAAATTGGATTGAATCACAACACTTTTTTGGGAGGGATAAGAAGTGGAAAAATCCCACTTAGTTTTAATTCAAGAAGTTTAATTTATATTATGATAAATTTAAATCTTCTTAATTAAAAAACAGAAAGGTTTGCAAAATGAAAGTTTAAGTTTTTTGAGTAATTCCTATTTATGTGTTAAAGAAAAAGGGGCAGTAACATGTGAAGGGTGCTGTTGCCCTGATTTTTGCAGTCATGGATGTTTTTACTTCTTTGTAGCTAGTTTCTCACAGTCTTCTCTGTAAACATAGCCATGTTATTGTAACTGTATCTTATCATTCACATTCCTTTCTCATGGACACAGAACTTTGATGGACATTTCCTTTGACCACTGTAATTGAGGAAGAACTGACTTCCTCCAATGAACAGTGATTTCCAAATGTATATAAAAAATAAAGAAGGCGGGTCTTGCCCCCCTTCCTTCCTTCTCTCTGATCCTGGTAACAGGTGCCTCTGGCTCTTCCTTTCGTGTCGTTACTGTGACAGGGTGCAGACTGAAAAACAGCAAACACATTATGAACTCAGTGTGTGCTGGTTAAATAAGTGCTAAGAATTTCTGTCAGCCAGAAGGTGGTAGCAGAATTCTCCTGTAACAGTTCTGAATTGTGTTCCAGAAGGCGTTCTCAATACAAAGTGATTTTGAAATGCAGTTCAGAAAACATATTTTTTTTAGTAGCAGGAACAAATAGCATTGACATTTTTTTCATTTGGCAGCATCTTTGAGTAGAAAAGTGTCTGCACTTATGCCTGAGATGTCATGCATTGGGAATGCATGTGGGATCTGTTACTTGGGTTTTGTCTGGGTTTTTTTGCAATTGTAATTATGAGTTTTACAGATTTTTAATGCCAAAGGGAGCCATTTATGGGCTGAAATTACAAGAATTTATTTTTCTCGTAGTATCACAAGACTGGAAGATGTCAGTACCATGAGAAATCCAGATAACACATTATTTCCATCCAGAGGAACTCTGTCATTCTTTCACAGATATAAACATAAATGCAAACAGTGATATCCATCGGCTGGGACTGATGCAGCACCCCAGTCATACTCTTATAAAGTGTAACAACTTGAAGATGTGAAGGGATACATTTTATTACTCTGTTTTATTATGTTGTGATGGATTTGTGGTACTTGTGTAACCCTCAGTGCACATAGCCATTCCTATTTCAAGAGAGACACTCTTCAGCACTGCAAGAAACTTGTGAGAAATTCAGGCTCTGGAGCACAGCCTGTCCCTCATTTTTTCTTAACCATTATGCCACAGCTCTGATGATACTTGGTACTCCTCTGCAGACTTCTTTAAGAAATTGTTCTATATCTTAGACATAGTTTCTATGGTAACTATGATTGTGATTTTTGTGGTTTGCTGGGGTTTTTTGTATTATTTTTTTCAAACTTGGTGGATAGTTTGGAAATAGAGGGATCAGGGCTCTAGTGTGACATTAGGAAGAGTCACCACAATGAAATAAACTAGAAAAATAAAAGATTCTGTGCTTGATCTAGCTATCAATAAATAGGAACAGCAGTTCAAGAGAGCATCAATCTTGTTTATGAGTTAGCAGACTGGAGCTGCTGGAGCTATGCAGGAAAGAAAAAAAAATAGAAAATGAAGAGGCTCAGAGCAAGCTCTGCCACTCCTACAATTTTGTACTCGATGGCTTTTTACAGCGACTGCAGCTTTCATAGTCTCCTTGCTGAAGTTCTGACAGACAAAAATGTTCACCCAAGATTGCAACAACAGACTAGTATTTCATATGTGCTACTCTCTCCATTTCCTGTTCCTTACAGTATAAATATAAAATTGTTTGGGGCAGTGTATGTAGGGCAGTATGTATGTAATTCCCGTGCAGCTACAACAGTTAGTGATGACGGAATCAAATGAGCTGGTTTAGAACACAGCAAAAGACATCAGAAAATGTGAAGTGTAAATAGATATCAATATCAATGCAGATATATAATATAAATAATATAATACAGATATAGGAAACATGGTAAAGACCCAGTGTGTATGTACTTTGTGAAAACATGTCAAGATATTGAGATAATCACAAATTGCAGACATCTATTTTGCATGTGTTCAGGGAAAGCATATTCATAAGGAAAGGTTTCTTTCAGGCAAAAATGTAGGTGTTGTAAAGATGCCAGAAGTAACATTGTAGATTACATTGCAACACCTGGGCATTTGAAAAGTCCCATAGTAGTTTTGCCAACAGTCCTCTTTCCTGTTGAGGCAGAAGCTAGGAGAGGGTTAACCCAAAATGAACTTATTCAATGAAAATTCAAATGTTTATGTAATAAATAATAAATGTCCTAAGATTGTATTTAGAGATCATTGCCATAATACTTAACAGTTCTCTGTCTGCATTTAACTGTTTTATCTCAAAAGAAGGAGACAAAATGTTTATTTTGGGGAACCAAAACAATGATATGAAATCAAAGAGAGCTGATGAAGGAAAAGATGCTCTTAGTGTAGTGTTTTGATATTTTGTCAATACTGTTTAAAGGCCACATTATCCTTCTGTTTTGTTGCAAAATGCGGTAAAAAAGGACCACATTTTTCAAAAATGTTTTGCATATATGCAGTTCAGTTCAGCACAGTTCTGCTGTGCATAGTGACTGCGATTTCAAATGTGCAGGGTACAAAAGTATAATTTCTAGATAGGCACAAGTGAATATTTTAGAAATAATATATAATTTCTTTATCTCAAAGTCTGAGAAGTCCTAATGAAATCCAAAGATGTTCTCATTTACTTTAAATTGGTACTTGGCATCTCCTTTGAGATTATTGAATGCTATTTTATCTTCATATAATGCTGAATGACTATTTGCTGAAAAATTGAGGTTCTTTTAAGGTGCCTTAAGTTGGACACTAAATTAATTGGGTTATCTGAACTCTATTATTTGTCTGAAACAACTTGGTCTCTATTTCCCACTCTTAGTGACTTATTAATGTGGTTAAATGTGGGGGAGGAGAAGAAAAGAGCACAGAGAAAACATCACTGCAGTTATTTGTGGATAATGCTTCCATCTGGAGAGAAGTGACCACCATGATTCTTGCAAAGAGGCTGGGTTGCACAAACCTTCTGGAGAGTTGCTTTCCTAGAACTGAAGTGAAAAACCCTATTGCAATAGAAAGTGGAAAAACCTGTATTCTCTAGTGTCCTATGTTGACCCCTTTGAAATTTTCCATTGCTGGCAGTGAGAAACCAAGTGAGGAATGAGGACACCCAACTGCCACTTGTTCTCCACACTGTATTTCCCTTTATCCTGTCGCAGTGATGGAAGTGAAGTCTGCAGCCTGTGCCTATTAAACTGTAAGTAAACAGATGTGTCAGTCAGTGAGAAATTTTAAAAAGAGGAAAACTGTGTAATTGATCATATGTTACCACTATGAGAAACTTAAGCACTGAAACTGCTGACACAGATCATGTTGTCAGGCATGAGTAATTAGAGGTAGAACCAGCAAAACCAGGGTATGTATTTGTAATTTCAGCTGCTGGGCTGGTCTCAGAATTCTCCAAAGCAGCATACAAATAGTCACGTGACTAGCTTTAAAAGCCTAAATCCATAATAAAAAATAATGAATTATTTAAAAAAAGTATCAACAGGCAATTAGTTACTAGAGGTCTAAAAAAAAAAAAAAATCAATATTTTTTGTGCAAGAGAAGCTGGATTTCCTTGTCTTCAGACTTTTGTGGTTCTAGAATAGATCCTTGTGGGATCAGCATTGCCTACTGTCAGTAGAAGAACACAGAGGCTTTGGAGCAGCTCTTGTGAGTGGATGCACAGCTGGAGAAGAAGTGGTATGATGCCCAGATCTGCCTTATGGTCTCAGCACCATAGATCAAAGCCTCAGCAGGAACAGTGCAGTAATACCTTGTGGCAGATAGGTGTGTGAGCAGTGGGCACGTGTAAACTACATGGTGTTGTTTGAGCACAACACACCTCCCAGAGGATGGGTTCTTGGTCTAGAAAGGCTGACACATTCAATGTAAAAAGTGTGACGTAGGATAATAGACTGACAATAGATTTCATTATTTTTGAGTTTATTTGGTGAAATTGTCTTGTTTGGATTTTTTTCCCCAGATTGTTGCTCAGATATCTACAGTGGATGGCAGTTTCCTTTCCATGTCATTTGCTTTTATTACAGTGTGCCATAAGCCTTGCTTAACATCTCCATAGAAAGCTATATTAGCAAGCAAAATATTTGTCTGCACGCTACAGCCTGTTTCAGAGCTTAAGGTGATGAGATGTGTGTTTTTCTTACCATCTTCTAGGTATTTGCATTGCTATTCTACATTGGAAAAACAATCTCATCAGTAAGAACTGTGAGATTTTCCTGTTTTCACAGTTATGTGAATGCCACCTTTCCTCAAGTAATAATCACTCGTTAACCTTACATTTGTTGCTCTTTCAGATTTCACAGCCAGTCCTGACACTGCTGACAGCTTGATAAACTGTTTGCCACTTGTGATGGCTTTGCCTCTTCCAGGAACATTCTTTCCTGTGTATATTCACTTTGAAGAACCATCCTGATTTTAATCTGAAGCCTCTGCACAAATTAGGCAGCCTTTGCTTCTGAAAAATTATGGAGGGTAAAAATGTGAAATTCTGGCTCAAGAATTGCCTATACTAAACAAACAAGTTCACATGGAAGAATGGTTCTGTGGCACTAATAAAATGGGTGCCCCTTAATGTGAGTCCTGGTTTCACATGGGCCTTGGCAGCAAGGTGATACAGTTGAAGATAGAGTTTGCAGGTCATAGCTTGCATTTTGTTTCATGGTCTGCTTTCATAATTTTCTGTTTGCTTTTTAGATAATTTGGTGACAGATTTACCAACAGGTGGTGCTGCCGCTCCAAATCCTTTGTGTTCAGTCTTGATTTGAGAGAGGAATGCTGTCACTTGTATTTCAACATCCCAGTGATTTCTCAGACTCTAAAGAAAAGTACTATGAAATATTACTCAGGTATAATCTTTCCTATGTATTTCTGGGAAGATAATTACAATAATGAATCAAGATCTTTTATTATGACAACATTATTGTGCTTGTATATAACATCTCTCAAAACAATTAGACTCACTCTACATGTGAAAGGTCTTGGACTGTCTGACTCTTCTTGCCATAGTGTCTAGTAATATGCAATGAATGTTTTCTTAGTACATGCTGAAGTAAGTAATTATTTTCATATATAATTCTTGGGAACAGAGGGAGATTAAAAATGACTTGTCTAAGTCATGTGGGAAGTCTTTATCAAGGCAAGGAATAAAATTCACATAATCTGTGCCATACCTAATTTGCTTGCTGATGGTCAGGCGCTCCTTCATTAAGAAATAATTTGGGAAAGGATGCCTGTCCTGTCTGGCATTGATGGAAAAATCACTGTAACATCAGAACAAGCAGGAATGTGGTTATGCTACCTCTGTACTCCTTTCTAGAAGCAATGAGGCATAGCTATTTTATTACGTTTATTGTCATTAGTCAGGGCTACTGCTTATTTGTCTGAGGCTACCAATAAACACAATGTGATTCATGCGGAACTGCTCGAGGGATGGCTTGGCTCCAAAAGCACAGTTTAGGCTTTATTTGGCAGTTGTTTGCTTAATGCAGAAAAATGTGTATGAAAGCTATGAAAAATGAATCTGTTCTGTAACACACGGCTTGTAAAATCCACTTGATTTATCCTGCAGAAGATATTGCAATATAAAGGAATAATGAAGACAATGCCTGCCTTCATTTTCTTTTATTTTTTGGTTATGCTGTCATCTTCCATACTATTACAATGGATTCAGGTCTACATAGAGTCATCATGACTAATAAAATGTCTTTAAAATCAAAGAGGATCTGTGATGCTGAGCTCTGAAAAGGGCAATTTTTAAATCTAATTGTAAGATATGTGGAATTTTCTTTCCCTTGTATGATTACTCTGATTTAATCGTGAACTGTAAGGGATAGATGCAGTGGAACAGAGCAGTAGAGCATTTGAGGAGGAATTGTTGTCTCTCCAGAAGTAGGTCATCCACTGTAAGTACCATAAGTGTTACTGTTGTCGGCTGATTATTGCCTCTGTCCTTTGCTCGGTGGGTAATCTTAAAACAGTGGTGTCCTTTTTGGGGTCTCTGAATCTCTGGAGATCTTTGGGCCACTTCATTTGGGTCCTTGGTCTTGGAGAAGGTATCAGAAAAATGCAAGCATATTTTTTAAATGTGATATACAGGGACTGTCATTTCCAATTAAAAAAAAAAAATATCAGGGACAAAGTAGGAAAAAGACAAAGTAGGAAACTTTGTAATCATCGATCTAAATGATGCTCCCTGCAGGAACTGAAAGCATGAGGGTGAGGAATGCAAAAGTGAAAATGCAGAAATTAAAGAGGTTCATGCTGGGAATAAAGCCCAGATTTTTCTGACCCAGGTGAAGAGGGCTAAGAAGGCAATTTTCTGGAAACTCTGAGCAATCGGATTAATCTCCATTAGCATTTAAATTTGGATCAAAAGTGAACTTTTGAAGTGAACTCCCACCATCCACATTTTCTCTGCTTTTGCTCAAAGTGGTCTCAGACCTAAACTAGAAACATCTCAGATGAAACCAGGATGGAAGAGGTACTCCAGGGGCACACGTGGTCCATTTTAGTTGGTAGTGACCATGCAGGAGACAGGACTGGACTAGATGTGATTTGAAAGAGACCACCTGAAATTGTGTGGTGCAGGCATCACATGATAGTGATCCTATGAAAGCCCTGTATGACAGGGTTTTTGATGTGCTGATCCACTTTTGGTGGTCACTGCTACTTGCTAAGGGCAGTGCAGCTTGGTGGGTGGGGTGAATGGGGTTCTACTGCTGACCATTGTGAGGCTGTGGGCCAGTGTTCACATGGAGATGCTTTACAGTGTTCATGCTTTCAGAGTAATCTTCTCTGAAACAGGTTGGCTCTCATGGGTGCGTCTGTTACAGGTAAGACCTGGGTAGGCACTAACTGACCTTGTCATTGCTGTGTTAAGAGCACTGAGCTCCAGCCAACCAAGGTCATTAACATGGATAGTGGGTGGGCACCCCACTGAGAAATGAGACAGCTGCAGGGCCAGGGCCCACCTGGCTCACCAGCAAGGGAGCAGAGGTCTTAAGAAACCTGTAGAGTGTGGCAGTCTAACTGCTGGAGTCCTAGTTATGTGTTACTGTTCTCCTAGAACATTCATATTGTCTTGAAGAAATAGTTATTTTTTAATTTGCAGATCATGTTAAACAGGAATTGATTTAGCTCTGCTACATAGTGTGAATAACTGTCTTCATTCCTTGATATTGCTTCCTTCAGGGTATTTAAACTGTGTTATCATCTCCCTTCAGGCTTCTTTTATCTGACAGTATATATTAGACTCCCATTTTCTCTGTTTTTTATGTCACAGTCTCAAATCTTGTCTTCATTTATTTGCCTGTTTCTGTCTTTAAATGTGTGGGGTAGGCTAGCATACTGAATAGAAAATTTCTTATAATTCTAGATAGATAATTTCTGCATTATATAAAGCTTCTCAAGGTTTGACTTAGACTGTTTTAAATATATCTACTGTTCCAGTTTCTTTTACATAACCAGCTTTGTTAAATTAGGGTTGTTAAATTATATATATCCAATGAGGGGGCCTTAGGGGTTTGTTTTGATTTTTTTTTCTTGTTGTTGGCGTTTTTTGGGGGGAGTTGGTTGAGTTTTGTGGTTTTTTCATTGATTTTGGGTTTTGGTGTTGCTTAGCGAGTGAGATCTACAGAAAATGTGTTTGTGTAAAAGGCAAGTTGAAATTCTATGAAATACTTTGTTTTAACTTGATATTTGTTCTCCTTTGCTTACAGAGAAAGTCTGCAGAGTCTCCAGTCCTGTCCCAGGTATGAATGCCTTTGCACTTGGGCATAATCTCATTAGTATCAGCAGGGCTTTCTACAGGCATTAAGGTACACCAATATAAATCCACTTTAGGGATTAAAAGAGAGCTATGACAACTCACAAACCAAAAGCAAAGCCTTAGCTAAGGAAATGATGCATGGTTGGAGAGTGAGGGACAGTGGGAATTCACAAGGAGATTCACAAGTTGTACAGAGGGATTATGCAGCCTATGTGTCTGGAAGTTTCCAAGACCTGACTAGGTAAAAGGCCACACAACCTGTTGTGACCTCAGATCTGGCCCTTCTTTGGGCAGAAGACTGGATTAGAGACATCCTGAGGTTCCTTCCAACCTGACTTTCCCAATGATCCTATGGAAAAGAATGGCTGTCTACACGGTGATGTATGAGACATTATTAATAACCCTCAGGAGTAAATCATTGTTTACTGATCTTCCTTCCATAGTCATTATTATATTAAGTTTGAACAACCTCAAGAAAGAACATATTTTCATTTCTTTAACAGTTGGGAATCAGCCAATTGCTCTCATAATACACACTATAGAATATTTTACAAGTCATGTCTGCAAGATGGCAGAACCCAGTTTGCAAACATCTATAGATGTTTATGATTGACAATAGAGCCTGATTTTGGAATCACAGCATATTTTATAAGTAGTTTGCTGAAGCAAATATCCTTTAATGTGACCATTTTAATTAATCTTGATTTGTCACTGTGAAAAGGTCAGGGCCATAAAATATAACAGTGTATAGATTCCCTATTAAAGAATCTTCCAATCTGCTTTAAAATCTAACATTTTGTAATCTTATAGCAAATTCTATAGCACCTTTCTGTAAAGGTTCAGAATGCCTACACACAGAATCTTATGTTCTGAACTACCAAAACTACTGTGTTTTGTTTTGTTTTGTTTTGTTTTATTTTTTTTTAATAGATAGATTCTTTAGAAGATCTTCCATCTAAGTGTAAATTTAGTCCAAGGTTGCTTGGCATATGAAGTCAGAGGAGATCATGACACTAGACAGCACAGAACAGATTCGTGACATAATTCTAAATGTACTTTAAATTAAGGAGAGGGTCAAGTGTATTATACCACAGTTGAATGAGATGAAGGATATTGGTCTATTCGATATGAAGCTACTGAAAAAAAACCAACTGTTAAATAAACAACTGTTAAATAAGGCAGATTTATGAGAGAAAAAGATTTTAGATGTAAACATGCTTGTTATGCATGAGTGCTTCCACAGAGGAGATCTGGCTGAAAAAAAACCTCTTGACTTGTTCTTTGACCTCAACAATTCACTCAACAACATTTCCCAGGGCAATCAGATGTGTTGATTCCTGTAGCCATGGAGTAGCTGCCCATTGCCTTTCTTCCTCCCTCCCTTGCCCGCTTCTCTCTGTCAATTTTCTTTTACTTCCTTCCTGCTTTTTTCTCTCCCATCTCCTTCCTCTTCCCCCGTCTCACACATCTGGAGACTAACAGCCTACAGACATGATTTTCCTGAACATCCAGTATGTTACTGCTATATTGATATAGAAGAAAAGGGAATGAACCATAAAATCATTGGCAGATCAAGGAAAAACCTGGTCTGTATCATGTGGGAGCACAGTACTCAGAATAATGCGGGGGTTTTTATTTCTAAGGAAGAATTGTAATGATATGTAAATTAAAGGCAGAAGAATGGAGGCCCAGACTGCTGCATGAATAATACTTCTATAATGCTGAACAATGAGGAGAAGAGTTTTTCAGATGGCTCATACAGCCACCTCTACATCGGTTACATAGAAAACCACTTCAGGTTCTGTCCAGACATTTTTAAGGGTCCATTTGGGACTTTCTGTTCAGGAGGTGTTCCTGACAACCTAATTCAGTGGTGAAAACAACAGAATTCAGCAGAAAACAACACAGACAACATTGTTGAGTCCACCTGAGTGAGGGTAGGAGGTGTAGTTGCTCACTTGTCAAGACAAGTCAACTGTGAACATCAAGTCTAGTGTCCTTTAAATTATGAGAAGAATTATTAATTTTCTTATTACTAAAGAATATTTATTGGTGTATTCAGTGGCAGGGCTTTTTGTTTTCTTTTTATGTATTGTGCAGAAAATAATTGGGGAATGAAAAATTCTTTTTAGGACTGTAATAACAATTAATCAAAATTGAGCATATTATAAAATATGACTTGGATGTTCATCTGATGCAAATAAGTTCTTGTTTGAAATCAATAGAGCTGTGGCAGTTTCTGCCAGCAAAGGGCTTGGCTCTTTTTCTTTTGAATGAATAATACACCCAAGCATTAATTTCTCTTTTTTATAGTAGGTGCCAGATTCATCCTGTTCATTCACAAAGCTGTGGAACATAATCAGTTGTAAACCACCCCATCTCCCATAATTCTGAGCTTTCTAGGATAGGGTTTGTTCATTTTTCTCTTCAGTGTCACCCAGGTGAAATAATGTAATTATGATTTAAGTCACGCTGCTAGTCTGAAATTAAAAGTTGAACAGTACTGGAATTTATTCTTAGCTATGCCTCCAAAAAGTCTGGCGTAATACTCATGCAGTCTTTAGTGTTAAAGTAGTGCCAGATATTTCCTGCCCTCAGATATTTACTGACATGAAAGAAAACAGTGCATCTAGGCTGATGAGGAGCTGTTTTTTGACAGGGATGGAGAAGTACTTTGTCAGAAACAGTAATGCAGCATTGTAGCAACAGCATAGGAGATCTAAGCAGGAGACCTTAGAGAGGGGAGAACAATTATGTTTTAAAACAGAGCTGATTTCACTCATTAATCCACACATTCCCACAAGCATGCACAACACCAAATCGTGTATGTTCAAATAGTCTGCCTCATGTGCAGGCAGGCAGACCGAGATTCCCAGTGGTGCCACAGACACACAGTTGTATGTCACTCCTTCAGGCAACAAGTAATAGGACAAGCAGAAATTGCCTCAAGTTGTGCCAGGGAAGGTTTAGATTTGACATTAGGAAAATGTCTTCACTGAAAGAATGGTCAAGCATTGGAACAGGCTGCCCAGGGAAGTGCTGGAGTTACTGTTTCTGAAAATGTTAAAAAAATGTGTAGATGTGGTGCTTATAGACATGGTTTATTGGTGAACTTGGCAGTGCTGGGTTAGTGGTTGGACTAAATGATCTTAGAGGTCTTTTCCAAGTTTAATGATTCTGTAATTCTGTGACACAGAGGATGAAAGAAATAGGCCAGGTTCTCTTCAAGTCTTTTGGGTGCAGCTTTGGTTGGTGATTTTGGATATGCCTTTTTGGTTCCCCCTGTAAAATGTGGATTGGTGTCTGCACCCTATCCCACTTGTGAGTCCTCAGGATTTACACATTATCTTTTTTTCACTGTTTGGGTATCCTGAGAAGAAACATGAAGAAGTTGGGTTCTTGATGAGCTCCTTATCTAAGTGACATCAGTGCATTATTCCTCTAGGCCTCCTCCTACCAAGTGATTCTTTGTGATCCTTCCACACCTGTACATTTTTACCTGTACCAATTTAAACACCTCTACTGCAGTTCTCTACACAAGAAAGATGCTGTTCTCCTAATATTTAATGTAGACATTCATGATGAACTGTGATGCTGAAAAATATGTTAATAGGGGCATTACAGAATTGATATCCAACTCTTGTCATAAATTGTCATATTAAAGAGCAGTATACCATCACTGGTGTATTACTTCCCACTAGAAGGACAGTTGCAATATCAGGACTGTTGTGGGCTTGAAGGCAAAGGAACATTAAGATTGTTTTTCATTTCATCCACAGGTGAGAATACCTCATAGTGCGAGTAATTGCTGTTAAGAGGTGTTAACGTAATCTGCACATCTTCTTATCCTTGGGACTGAATTAATGTCATATAACTATAGATATGTGCAGTGCTGACATTTACTTCTAAGGTACCCAAAGTTCTATGTTACTAGTGAAGAGAAATGGGCATTCCTAACTAAGGTGCAGGTTTTTTGTCCTATTTTAGATGCCTACTTTAGCATAAGAAAAATAACGACTAAACATGTTTATTCCCTCTCCCTGCCCCTGATTATAAGGGAAACCTGTAGAGAGTAGTTCAAATATAGAAATCTACATTTACTTAATAAATGCCATCACAAATTTCTACTTTCTGTAATAATGGCCCACAACTACTGTTGTGACCAGGTGTGAACAAAATAAAATTTGCCTGCTGCCTCCCAAAGAATCAAATCAGTGATGGAAATATTTCTGGAATATAAAGAATTTGAATTAAAATGTCTTTTGCATGTGTGTAGGATGGAGGAATTGACTTCTTTTGGGGTGTATGAGCCGGGACTTTTCACCTCCCTGGGCTCCACAGAGCTTATCTGTTCATGCATAAATCAAGGAATGTGTGTATTCTCCTGATTCCCCCTGGTGCCAAGGGGGCACACAGGAAAGGGCCACAACATCCGTGGTTCAGACACGAGAGATAAGCTGGAATTTATGACTGACAGACAAATAGCATTTTACTCTCCATAAAAGACAGATATAGCGTCCCCTTTTCAGAGGAATCTCCCATATGCTCTCTAAGTGTATGGAAAGGTTTCTCTCCGGGATTTCTGAGACATCGGAGTCCTGTACCTTCTCTCCTTGGAGTTGAGTGATAAAGGGAACCGCCTGTACACCTTTCCTAATTGGTAAGTTACATCGGCTTCCTAATTCTACATTTCCTTGGCTAAGCTATAGTATAGGTACCTTTTTACTGTGCACTGAAATTACTAGTAATTTCCTTTTGTGTTATTCCATGTAGTAATAGCCTGTTAAAGTCGTAGTTTCATATGTGTTTTCCTGGGTCTATTCAATAAACTGGTTATATTGTAATAGGCCTGATCTCCATCGATAACGAACAAGGGGGGTAACGGAGGTTCTGGGGTGCGGGTCGCTCTGATAGAATTAAAATCCCTTAGGTGTCCCTCACATTCGTAACAGTGTAATTTAATGTGTGTCCATTTAGGGAGGGGGGACATAATCCATTTTTATACACAGGGAGAATTTGATCCATAATCAGAGCTTTTCACCTGGCATATGATAAAAGTCAATCAAATGTCTCCTGCACATGACAGCATTTTGTATTCAATTTGCTTCATACTGATAATTGAGTTGATAACCTGTTTAACTCTTCTAGTAGGTAGAGACCAACACCCAAGACAACCATCCATGGCAACTGCATTGTGGCTGCTGTATCTCTAATATTCTGGTTTTCTGTGGTTTTGACCTACTGCTGCTCTTGCTAGTTTAAAGGCTCATATTTCAACTTTTCCAGATGACCAATGACTCTTTTATCACTTCTGGTAAGCTGTAATGTCGGTGCAACTCCTGTTCAGCCATTATGGCCAAGGACTGTAAATGTGACTACTAATTTTCAGTGCTCCCTCTGGAATGCTTGAATTCAGCCAGAGTGGCATGAGTCTTCCCGATGACATGGCTGACAGCTCCATGCTGATGTTTGAATATCCCAGTGGATCCCAAATAGTGCTATATATTTAAGTTTAGGCATTTGAACCCTGCTCTGTCTGGTTTTGAAATTCCTGGACTAAGATATTGGACAGGGTTTTTTTTTTGAGCCCTGTTTCTGTAAAGGAAAAAGTTAATAATTTGTCCTGATTGGGATTCCCTTTGAATGACTCAAGGCTCATTCATCTACTGAAAGCCCCAAACCCCAATCTCTTTTCAACATGTGTAATTATTATTAAATCTGATCCAGATGTTAAGAAATAAGAAACTGGTATTAAAAGCTCAGTGGCAACATTTCAGCAAAATGCAGTGAAGATGGTAACAGTAGCGTCCAATGCTGCTTTGCAAGTGCTGAAGCATTGTTCAATTTCTGACTACAGCACACGTTGTCACATCAAGCCTGATTCTGTCTTTTATTCTTTCTTATATTTTTAAATGTTAAGTTCTTCATAGAAAAGACCTTAGCAAGTCATGCTCTTGTGATGTTCAAAGAGCTTGCCTACAGGAAAGACTTGAGTTCTTTGAAAAAGCATATAGGATCAGGAACACTGGGTAATATTTACTGGCTTACAACTGCAGAGGCAAAATAATAATCAGTTGCACAGCAACATGAAAATCAGAATATTGCACAGAACTACAATTATTCCTTGAGCCTTTCCTCTGTTCGTAACATATTCTGTCAAAGCAGATAAAGGAGAGACAGGATCAGAAACAAGCTCTCCTTCAAAATAAGAGTTGACGGCAAAAGGAGTGATTCTACCATGTATCATTTGAAGTATCATTTGGAGAGAAAATGTGTAAGAAGAATTAAATTTACCTATAAGATAAAGCTCCTGGAAGCAAGCTCAGTCCCAGAACTCTGCTGCAGAATCAGCCCTTACGATGTGACAATGGACAACAGAACAGGTCTTCAAGTGCAATGCCTTTGTTGGTGGCAGTGTGAACAGTGTATTTGAGAGGAAGCCTAGCAAGGACTACTCAGTTACTGGGGGAACACTCTCTTTGTAGGAAGAGCTACTAACATCACTGCGTAATATAGGTTATCACAGCCTTTCTCTAAAAGGATGGGAATATACTGTGTCTCTGCTCCTCATATGACCCAACATTCCAAATGATATCACATAAAGACTCTGTATGTAGATAAAAAAACACAGTTTAACTTCCTTGTCAGGGAGGTCTACTGGATTTTTTAACTTCTCTCTCTTTACAGAAGAACTTGCTGTATCTGAGTGGGAGCCTTGAAAAAAACTGAGAAACAAAAATTAGGAAGGAAGAAGTCCTTGAACTAACATTCTCAATAATGCTTCCCATCATGTTGACTCTGTTGTTCTAATTTGCACTAAAATTGACATAATTATTTTTGTGCTGATTTAAGCCCCTGTTCATCATGATTACAAAGTTGAAAACTATAGTTTTAGCTGCACTGGAGAATGCTGATTGCAGGTTCTGTTACATTATGTCAATACTCTCCTGTCATTAGTGCTGTGCTTTCATATTGCCTATCATAATGATCTCCCTCCTGTTGTCCATGCTAAAACTTTGCACACAGATCATCAGGCCTTGCTCTCCTTATGTACACAATGCATTAGAGACAATGAGTCAATAGCAACTGGCTGCAAGATCAAGCTCTGAATTTTGAAATAACCTTTGCCAAACTGTAGTCTATGAAATCAACATTATTAATCCTAAAGCACCTTCCATCTATAACCAAAACTCTGAAGTGCACATTTGGGATAGTGCAATATTTAATGAAATATGAATTTTATATGTGATGGATACTGTCCCAGAATGAAAGGCAGAACATATCCAGCATTCTCAGTCAGAACATGTAATTCATACCAAAGACAAACCTTCCTTGACTTCAAGACATCATTCTTAATTAGATTAAAGTGAATATTGGTAGAGAATGGAATAAATATCTACACGGTGGTGCTTTATCAGGACCCCTCTGGATCTGTGCCTTCATCATGTTCTTAAGTTTGCGTGGTCCAACATACAGAAAGAAAGTTGCTATGTGCTGTTGTGCTTCATGTCAGAAATGCTGGGAAAATATTCAGGGCTGGAGGAGGGGGAATTCTTTCTGCAAATGGGCAATATATGCTGTGTACATACTACCAGTGTGATTTAAACAACTGAAGGTCCTCTTCTGGCTGAATTTATCGAATAATAAATTTTACCACCATCATTAAAGTGAGCATTTTAAAGTATGAACAGGCATTTAAAAGATGGCAGTGGACCTCTTACTCCGCAATGTTTCACAAAACCCTGAATCTGTGGAAGTAATTGAATGGTAGGGATGGAAATGGGTTAATTTCCTTGTCCTAACTCTAGCAGCTATGAATTTGAAGACCAAATCTGAATGAATCATCTCAGGCTTCTTTTATAGTAGGGGTGTGATTCATCTGTGCTAGCACAAAAACTTATAATCTAGCTCGCAGGACTCCAAAGTTTCAGGATTCACCTGTTTACAACCTTCAGCTCTGCATATTTCCAGTACCCTATTATTACACCCGTTTTAAGAATTTTGAGTGCTTGAAGATGTTGATGGGCAGACTTTCACTGCTGACAGATGTGTTATGATTCCAAGTTACTGTCAAGACTTCTGAATGCTCAAGAAAGCAGACATTCTGAAGAAAAGGTATTTCCGTATATAAATTGACACAAATGAGTGATTTACACAAAGGCTTTAGATGATAGAAGAAGGAGGCAGTCTAAGTCCAATGCACGGATGTGATTCTCATTCATTCAGATCAGTGATTTTGCACTTCTTGCAACTTGGTGTCAATAGCAAGAGTCAGGGCCTGTGTTTACCACACACCTCACCTTTTACAGGGATTTTAACAGTGGTGATTACAACAATTTGTTATTGCCAAATATCAGCAAAGCTTCTTGGGGCTGTACCTTGCCTCTTCCCAGGGTGCCTAAACGTTCTATTGCAAGGTAAGTCTTGCACTGGGTGCTTTGCCTCAAAGGCTTTGGGAGTATTTTTCTGTCTCCAGTGTATATGGAGCCAGGATCTGGAAGCTGTGGACGATAACATAGGCTAACCCCCTGTTAGGGTGCCACCTAATTTTTTTGAGCTTTGGCACCTCAGCAGTTATGATGACAAAGTTCAGCACCTCTTTTAGATGCATTGAAAATGGTCTGCAGGGCCTTTTCACTTGAAAATATGCTGAGAAAAACAGAACCCCAGGGTGGAGTTTTCTTCTTCTTAATGTTAAACTCTCTTGCTTTAGAAAACTGGTTTTATGGTTTAATTAGTAATTATTACTCTTTTTCCTTGCAATGTGGTGTAGCTCAACATTTCATTTCCCAGTACCAAAGTGAGGAAAGGCTGTTGTGCAAGTAAGCCTTCCCATACAATAACAATACCACCAACTGCTTTTTTTTGGAGAGCAAGTAACTGAGAAATGTTTACACAACCAATGAACATCAGTGCTATGTGTAATTTATTGGTAAACAGAGACATAGCAACCTTATCACACTATAAATTGGTTTCTTAATAGAAAATAAGCCAGTCTTTCCTTTTGTCAGTCAGAAGTACAATCTAGTGTTCCCCGCACTCCAACTCTGATAATACTGTTCGTTATATACCCCAAAGGCTGTTTCCATACTGATCTCACAGGCATTAACATCAACCAAAGTGCTTGGAAATAACTCTGAGGTGCTTTATTGCCCAGCATCCTGGTAGTCTGTTTTACTTATGTCATAACACCAGCCACTTTTGACCTACTGACAGTGAGAATAAGTCATTGAAGTCTCTGTCCTCAAACAGCCACATGCTGTTTTCATTTAGTTTATTTGGGAGAGTAGTTAGATGGTGGTTAGTGGTGGTGTTGGAGGCAAAGGAGATACCCTGGCTTGTACCAGTCAGTGTGATAGCCCAGAGCTCAGGGAACAGGGATGTGCTTCTGGGCTGTAGCACTCCAGCCTTTCTCTGTGTGTTCAGCTCCGTGCTAGTAGCAGCACTCTCAGGAAAACAGCTACTTCTGGTCTTCTCATTTCATGCTCTCCTTGCTAAGATCACACACAGAAAAAAAAAAAAAAAGAAAGTTTTTTTTCAAGCTGTGGTTTGAATAACAGGGTTTGCAGAGTGAATCCTTGTTCCAGAGTACATTTCCCGAGGCATTAGGGAACCACAGCTTTCCAGCTCCCACACATTGGCAGTATTGAATGGGAAAATGCTCTGCATCCTTGAAAGAAGGGAATACTATGCTAAGGTGTCATGGCTGCTTGGGAGGAGGACAGAAATCTAATCTAAAGGCAGATGGAATTTTATGAATAGAAGAAGGATAGAAAATGTCAGTATAAGGTTGGATGACTACACAAATGCAGAAATCCCTTTTATGAGTGAGGAAAGGAAACAAAGTAAGACCTCTTTGAACTATTATGGAATGAATTTTTTGGAGCAAGAAAAAGGGGAAATCATGGCCTCAGTGAGGCTTCAACTAGAACTCAAATCAGTGCTAAGAACCATTTCTATGGGGGCACAGATGGAAAGAACCTTAGTACTGGATCACATGTCATTGCTCAGGACCCAGCTGTGATGGGAGAAGAGATCACCATCATTCCCTTTGCTGGTGGCTGTCATTCCTGTAGTTCTGCTTTTGTGAAAGAATTGCCTTTAAGCAAAAGTATCTGGATTATAATGAGCAGTGTTATATCCATATTCAGTGCTACTGTGAATGAAATTGAAAAATACCATGTAAATCTCTCAAGTGGTGGATGAAGAGAACAACATCCACCTGGTGTGTGGCAACATGCACCCAAGGCAGTATCATCCAAGAGACAGCTTGCCTGCTCTTGGCTTTGAGAGTCAATGAAGTTTAAAGATTAACTAGGAGATGCTTACTCCATGATGGAAAGGCTGGTAAAGGATACAGTTGGCTAAAACAATGAAATATTCGTGTTGTTTGGTCTCATCTCTTCTCCCATGTTCTCTTTGTGCTTCCTCTATGGTCCCTCTCTCTGATATAACCTCTCCTCTTTCTGCGTATCAGGAAATGTCTTTATGCCTTGAAATCCTCAAATTGATTTTTCTTTTCCACTTTTTCTTTTCTCTTTTTTTTCTACAAAGATGGGAATCTCTTGTGTCTTCCCAAGATACTTAAAATTCTTCTGCTAAAATGAGCTATTATAAACAAGATCTTTGGTTTTTAATTGTTTCCAAATTGTTTTTCAGAGCTAGGTTATAACTTGTAAGGCCTCTACAAACAATAGCAGAATACAAAGAGAATCCCTGGTACCTGTTGACTGCATTCAAAACTGACCTGACAGGAGATTCCAGGTATATTGCTTAGAGGGGAAAATGGAGAAAAAGAGGGAAATCTGTTTTTTTCTAAATAGGTAAGTTAATTTGTTGTAGCTATATGGTAGACAGCATCTAATATGCTTAAGCAAATCCTACATACAGGAACTGAGTACCTCTAGATTTTTAGAAATCAGGTACTTGAGTTGTATTTGACCAGAAAATTTTCACTTATGGAATTTCTTGGTCACACCAATAGATGGCAATCTGTGTTCACATCCCTTCAATTCTTCAAAAGTGAACTAAAAGGTGAGGAAGAAAGAGAGAAAACAGTTTTTCTCAAATGCTTTTTTCCCTTTTATATGTCAGAGTTTCAAAGCTAAATGTTCAAATGCCCTGGAAATGAGAAATTATCTGAAAACTAGTACACTGCATGCTACCACAGCACAAATTGCCCCATGCTGTCCTGTCAGATTTAATCTGCCTGAATCATTTTTAGAAGGGATGATATGGGATTTAGTTTCCATGTGAGCTAGTAAACTGAGATTAGCACTGTTCTTGATACTACTGCATGTTTTAATCTAGGATTCAGTTTATTGCCCGGGTTCTACATTGTGAAATCTTCTAGGGAAAAAAAAAAAAAAAAAGGAAAAGGAATCTCAAGTCATATGGAAGATACTCAGTCTTCCAGTTTGATTGTGCTTTGTGCTACTGCAGTGTAATTCAGCAATAACAGCAAAGAAAATATCTCAGTGCCGGATTAGTAAATGTGATGGTAAAATTAAACCTGAGTTGTTTCTTGTTTGTTCTGCTGCCATTGTGAGAGTACTTGTGCACTTTGGAGGTAGTTTTTTCTAGCAAAACTGGCCTCCGCTTTGCTTAAAGCATCTGATTGTTGAATTAATTTAACCTTTTTACTCCCTTTATTTACTCTTATACTACCACTACTACGACAGAGCCCAGGGGAATATGAGATAGATTTTTAGGAGCTTTTTCCTACAAAAACCAATTTAATTGCTGCCAATTTGTTTAAAAAGTGAAACGTAAAGGAAAAATTATGCCTTTGCCCTGGCTGTGCAGATCTCTGTACCCAGGAATGGTCTGGGGCCAGCAAGTTCAGTTCATTTGGAAAATAATATGTATTTCAGCTACATTGTCTAGTTGATCCAGGGTGTGCCTCTTGTTTCTCTGTTCAACGGATAAGACCTTATCTGGAAAGCCACTAAACAGGGATAGTAGTTGCTCCCTCCGGTGTGATAGCTGGGACAGAGCTGCGTGGATACCAGGAGTCAGCATCGCCTCTGCAAAAACAGGGGAAAACCACAGGGAGCCATCCAGCCCTGCCACAGCCACAAGGGCCTGGGGCTGCAGCAGTGCTCAGCACTTGCTCCGTGCTGCTGCATGAAAGGCTGCCCTGAGCTCTGCACCCACTGCCCTCTGTGTCACCCTCAGCCCTTCTCCTGGCTCCTGTGGCACTGCATGACCTGCTTACCTCCTGCAGCGCTTGCACCAGGCTGTCTCTAGGGGTCTGTCATGCTGTCTGGCACCCTCTGAAAGCCCCATGGTATTTGGAAAGAAATTGTGTGATTCTACAGTACATAGTTTTCCCTGAGTTCTTGGCATCCTGTAATTTATTCTGTCCTTTCTTCCACCAGCAACTAGAATATTGCAAGTCAGTAAACAGGCCTTAATGTAGTGTTATTGTTAACTAAAGAATGCAGGCAGTGCAGAAAATAAATTGCATCTACTAGCAGTGCGCGTTATGAAACCAGGCTTTTCTTATAGGATCCTCCTTTTTACCAAAAACAGTGCCTTGTAGATAAAGAATAGCTCTCTTATTTAAGCTGCAAGGTTTTTTTTGGGGAGTGCTCATAGCTGATGAATAGACCTGAGGCTAGAGATGTTATTGTGGATGCTAAGGGTGGCAATAGGGCAGCCAGAACAGCAAGCTGAAAGAAAATGAAGTTTCATTCACTAATTACCCATTCTTCTGGTTTCCAAGTGTAAACATGTTGTGCTTCCAAGGCCCACAGGCCTACAAGTAGAGACAAGGGCATTAAGTGCCTTGCACTGTTCTTACCTTTCTTGACATTTCTGCCCTGAATGTATGCTCTTATTTCATGTAGGCATTTTATGTATTTTATACACTCCAGAGTTTACATGTTTTTGTAGTGGGACATTCATTTACCTCCAGAGGGAGTATTATTCTGCCTCTTTGCATTTTATGAAGATTTTTCCTTTAAAAAAAAGAAATGAAGAGCCTCAACTACAATCTAGGATTATATGAAGTGGGGAGAGAATACACAAAACCCGGCCTTCAGCCTCAGGGATGACTTTCCATAATCTGAAGCCAACACCGGATGAACCGCTGAAGGGTTGCTATTTAAGCCTTGATACCATTACCTCTCCTCTTTGACCTGAAGGGATTGATTACCTGCTTCTGGAGTATTAATGAATTTGCTGAGCTTCTCTGCAGCAAACCGTGGGCATGAACTTTCTTTTGCCTGAAAGAATAGAGGCAAAATCTCTAAGCCTGTTTTTATGGCTCCAGTTTAATTGCTGATATAGGTGATATTTTCATTTCTTCAATGGACAGTGTCAGAATTTATGAATTTTGTATTTCCTAAAAAAAATAAATGCAGGCTGGGGCACAGTGTGTAAATGTAAGGAAGGAATGGGAAAAGGGGGAAAACACACTAGCATTATTTTCCGTTCTCAGAAACACATTTGCTAACACAGTGAATAAATATTAACAAGGCACAAATCTCTGTGCAGCCGCATTTGGTTTCCCAGTAGATCCACAGCACTGATCTGACTGAAAGGGTGTCAACTTCATTAATGGCACCATTCTCTAGATACACACAAATTAATCAAGGATGTATGAGGAGTTAATGAGTATAAAATTAATGGGGTATTTTTGATGTCTTTTGTAGATATTTCTAAGTAAACAGGAATGCTTATTTCTGGAGCTAGAGAGCAAAGTCCAAAGTCCACTACATCAAAAGTTGGTTTTTTATTCATTTTTCAGTGAGCTTCTGAGCATGATCTGGTAGTATAAGCACGGCAGAGATGGGGCCTTGGGTACAGCACCAGGCCTAAAAGTTACAAGGCTCATCTTTAAAGTTAGAATGCTGATCTTTAATGCTTCTTTGTAAGTCTACCCTCCATGCCTCAGTTTTCCTCCAGCAGCTCCTATGTTTCTTCAGGGTGGAATTTACTCTTTCTGATGGGGCTTTGCTGAACCCCAGTTGAGAGAAGGATGTGGACTTTCTGGGAGACCAGACACAGAATGTCTGACCTGTAATCGCAGGTTAGGAAATTCCTGGGCATCAATAGAATCCCAGAGTGCACTGCTGTGCTCTGTTCTGTGTCACTGCAGGGCTTTGGCATTTCCCCTGTTTGGGTTCTGGCTCCTTTCTGAGCATGGATTGTCAGTTCTCCCAAACAAGGGCAAAAGGACTAAATACAAGCAATTTTCAAAACAAATGCTGAAAATATCAGTTCATGCAACATTAAGTTTACTATTGTGTGGGTGTTCTTTCAGCCACACTGCATCCCATTTATTTCATAGTATGTTTGCACTTTTAATATATGAAAAGGAAAAGGAATGTAACTTCACCTGTCATCTGGGGAAAGTTACCTTGTTAATTTTCTGTTGTTTAGCATTCTGAACTCTTGAGGAAAAGCATCAGGAGATTTATCCCTGCCAAAGGATACTACCTTTGATGAACTGAGAAGTGCAGCATGCAGTCTCTGTCTTAAACCAGTTGTTGCATTGCTTGTCATATTTATTTAAATGTCTGCCAGCATAGCATGAGACACAAGGAAGGTTCACATGCAAACTCATAGGGATTATGTTGGTTCATTTGTGAAAGAAATGCACACTTTCATACAAGCACAGCTGTTCTCATAATGGAGAAATAGGAGGAATCCTTGTATTGAAATGACTGTCAAATGGAAGCTACATCTTCCACTGACAGGAGCAAGGGGGCCATGTTTGGCCCCACAAGTAGAAACTGGACTTATTCTGAGTCATCACTCCTCTTGAAACATTTCTGTTTAGCCAAGGACCTGTATATGGGAAGAGGAATGATAGACGGTCCTATTAATTCTATCTTTAGTCTAAGCTGAGACCACCAACATTAAAATGCCACAGCATTTTTTCTGTAGTGTTTCCCTAGGCTAAGTTTCTACACAAGCCTTAAATGTAGATTTCCATAATATAGTATATTGTGATGTCTTTAACATGTTGCCTTGGCAGTGATCACTGATTTTTCTGGGTTTATTGTATTTCTGGGCTTAGGGAAAAAGTCCCCTTAAGGAAGAAAGCTCTATAAAGAAAAAGTAAAATAATGATTCCTTAAGAACCAAAAGGGCAATACAGGGTCCATTGCAACCCCTAAAAAGAGATTATGCAAATGAAGGGAAGAAGAAAGGGAGCATTGCAAGGGAGCTGGCAAAATAGCTTGTGAGAAAGGAAAAATTCTGTCATGCCAGGACCAAGCACCTTTTTTTCATACTATCCCCGAAATGCTTTTCCCAACTTCCTACTTGTTATCTCTTGTGTCAGCAATAGGTTAAAATATATTGAGGGTTTGGATACAGTGAGTGTCCTTTCATTTTCCATAGTGTTTTCAAGGTTCAGTATAATATATTCTTCCTCTTCAGCCCTTAAATTCTGTTTCCCTTCAGGAAAACCTGTGTTGCTTTCAGAGAATCTCTGGAGGGTTTTCCCAGTCTACTTTGGCTGGTTTTTTTCCCAAAAAGACTGCCTCTTGCATTAATATGTCCATCCCAAAGCTCCAATGAGTAAACTTAAGGTGGCAGTTTATGTCCAAAAAATTTTGCAAGAGTCTTATTTATGTGAACCTCTTCTGCCTAAACATCAGAACCCTAGAGCATCCAGCAAGGGTGGAAATATTTCAGTAATGGAGAGGGGACACACAATTTATTGTCGTTTCATGTTTTAATTTTGCTAAGACTATCTGAAACTTTCATTAATAAGACTTTGCCTGGCTGCTTGGGGACAGGGTGCACAGGGTACCAGGCGTGAAAACAGTGAATCCGTCTTGAACTCTTTTTAATGGCCTTGTACCTTAACAGCCCTCAGGTCAGCAGCTTCCAGCAGACCTGGGTTGTGACATGAAGAGTGAACAGAGAGGGAGCAAAATTACTGAGCCTGGGCAAAGAAATTACAGAGAGTGAGTGAAAACATGACCTGAATGATACGGTCTGGAATTAGTCACTGGTGCACTGAAGGTGAGATGGAGGTGTCTTGGACAAGGATCCAGGCTGGGAGGGACCTGGGACAGGACTGGGCAAGGAACCTGGTGCAGAAGAAGGAGCAGGGAGCTGAGAACTGAATGTTCTTGATGTCTGATGGCTGGGATTGGGGCGAGAATCTTGAATGGAAACTGGTGTGGCAAGGATTAGGAGAAATGAGGATGAACCATATAGAGTGGGATGGAGATCAAGAGGAGAGCAGGGTAATGTTGGAGTGAGTCAAGATGGCGTGGGTGAAGGGAAGGGCAGACACTTCATTCACTTACTGCTTGCCTTCCCACACCAGGCTGGGGTTTCCATACCAAGTTTCCTTCTTCTCTGTACATGTGAAGGCTTCCATCTCCCCTATGAGAGAAACACAATCCCTACTCTCCATGCTGATTCACATAAAAGATGACAATCAGCACTTGCTTTCAATTACTTCATTAGTTTGAATTAGTTGCAAGCTATTTTTGCATACTTTGGGGATCCAGCCTGGCTTGAGCTCTCTGACTGACACCATATGATAGAAAAGCTTCTGGCTTTTTCTGTTTTGCAGTTTGTCTGCGTATTGCAGCAAGAAGTACTTTCCCCAAATTCCACTCTTTCTTTTGCACATTTCAAATTAATCTCTTGGCCATTCTTACAAGCTGAGTCTGGCCTGTTTATTTAGCTGGATAAATGTCTGATATAAAATCTCATTAGCCCAACAATTACCTTTGACACCACAGATGAATAAAGTCTCTTTGCCATGTAAATTAGGAAATCACAGTAAGTCCCTTCCAGTTCTGAGAAGGCACAGTTTTGAAAGATGTTCAAAATGCAGGAAATCAGTTAGAATCATTAATATTTCTGCAGTTCATATTAGACATCCCGAATATCACCAGACATAGGATTTTATTATTACTCCTCATGATAAAGCTACCCTTATGCATCATACGCAAACCAAAAGCCTAATCGCAATATTAATCATTCCACTTGATGATTCTTTCAGCTCTCTCTGTATGGCATTTCTTTGGAAAATAGCAAAAAGAGTGAGAAGAACAAGAACTGATCTATAAAAGAAAGGAAAATAGAAAGGTGAGTCCAGTCTTTGCAGGACCCTTCTATTATCAATCCCATTTATTTAAAATTATTAAGCAATGTTAATGTGAAAAATGATTTACAGTGCCATAAATTTAGGTTTGGGTTTGATTTCTTCCTCCATTTCTCAGGTATTCTCTCTGATGTGGTGAAAAGACACTCGGCTTAGTGCAAGAAGCTCAAGATCTGGGTACTGAGGGAGCTTGCAGAAGTACTCACTGAGCCACTTTCCATCATTAGATTAAATATTAGGAAAAATTTCTTCATGGAAAGGGTTGTTAAGTATTGGAGAAGTGGTTGAGTCAACATCTCTGAAAGGATTTAAAAGCCATATAGATGTGGCATTTGGGGACATTGTTTAGTGGTAACTTACTAGTAGTGGGTTAACAGATGGACTCGATATTAAAGACCTTTTCCAACCTGAATTTGGTTCTGTGATTCTATGATTTCAAAGAAGCCCAAATTCCATTCATAGCCAATGTCATTCACATGGCTCTGAGACTCTGATGTTTTGAAAATTCAGTTGAAATCTTTCTGAAGTGACAGGCATTGGAATCTTCAGTGTTTGGTTTTCCAGTCCCTCAGGACCTTTTAGAAATACTACCCAAACAAAGTATTGCTTGGAAATGGGAGCTTTTTTAATGGGCTGTATTTGTTCAGAGAACCTGCAAAAGCTAAAATGAAAGTGTGCGTACACAGAAGAAAAAGAGCTTTGTATGAAGTTTTCCATTCATGTACCTGTGTTGTGTCGTTCTTTCATAATAAATGGAGCTGTGTAGGTTTTCCTGCCTGGTAGAAAAATAATTGGATTTCAAATAGACATGCTAGAGCCTTTACTCAGATGTCATTCCTTTATGGTACAGCACCTCTAATTCTGTAGGGCTGTTCTGGCTATCCAGGTCACCGGCAGCCTCATTATTGTGTGCAGGTA
Organism: Climacteris rufus; assembly: GCA_013398175.1. Lineage (NCBI taxonomy): Eukaryota > Metazoa > Chordata > Aves > Passeriformes > Climacteridae > Climacteris > Climacteris rufus. The sequence continues at coordinate 472,296 of VZRZ01005074.1, read as the reverse complement.
TGGTATGTCCAGAGTGAAAACTATGACTGGTAAAAAAACTACCTTGTAATTAACCATAGCATGGTTCTCAATCTAGGATGATATTTTTTAATATTGAAATTACATTTGACCACTCCAGTAGAGATGAGCAGAAAGCAGAAGATATAGAAATAAGCTAAATAATGAAGTGATTAATATTCACAGTATAAAGAATTCACTTTTCCCATCTGTTAGAGATCATTGTGCATTCTATACTTGTCTTTATGTAAATCAGAAGCAGACTGATGATTTGTAAAAAAAATAGTTATTTATTCAGAGACCTGCACCTCCTTTTATGTTTTAGTTTGTTGCCTGTTACTTGGATTTTACAAATGTGGTTAATTGTCCATGACTCTCCTGATATTTATTGCAAATGTATTTTTAGCTATGGTCAGAAAGTGTTGTGCAAGATTATCCTAATAATTATAGAAGAACTTGACTGTTAAGTGCACCTCTAATTTCTGCTGAAGGCAGTGGGATTTACAGCAATAAACTTTAAAGATGGTTCTCCTGCTAGGCCTGGATCACTTGCTTAATCTCTACAAACTATATGGCTTTTGCTAGAGTAATTTCTTTGATCACTACCCCATGGCCCGAGCTGCTGGTATTTGGGGACTGACCAGGTTGTTTCCATTAAGCAGAGAAATTGATGACAGAAATCAGACAGGTTTTTTGGTGCTGTCCTGCTTATTTACAATGAATATCCACAACAATATGCTTCCCTGAGCCTGGCAGAAACCACTAGAGGCAGCTCTTGAACACAGTTTAAAAATCCAATGCCTCAATTCCCTCTAATTTTGTCCCTCTCTCAGGGCTACTGGCACAAAAGTGTTTTTCCTTTGTTCACCTCTTTCTTTTGCCTAGCTTCTCTGTGTTTCATATTCCACCTGAACATGAGGAAGAACTTCCTTGCTGTGTGGGTGACTATGCACTGGAACAGGCTGCCCAGAGAGTCTGTGGAGTCTCCTTTCCTGGAGACATTCAAAGCCCATCCAGACACAAATCTGAGTAACCTGCTCTAGGGGACCCTGCTTGAGCAGAGAGGTTGGACTACATGAGCTCCAGTGCTCCCTTCCAACCTGTCCCATCCTGTGATTCTGTGATTCTGTCCTTGAAAACATGGTCTTCCCACCTTTGGGGCCAGGTTCTCAGCCTACATACACCAGGTGAGCAAAGGCTCACTATTACCTGTCTTGACCATCATTTACCATGACCACCAGGTACCATCTTCCATAAAAGAACGTAATTTCTTCCCCTGTAGGTGAAAGAACAGTGTTTAACTAATGCTGTAGTAAATGGCAGATACTGAAACCTTTTAGCCGCATAATATAAATTCACTATGACTCACATGAAGTTATTATATGCAAAAAAAATGGGTGGCAAAGGAAAACAAAGCTGCATATCAAGACTGATGTTCTTTATTTCTCTTATAATTGGCAGATAAAGGAGATTGCAGTTATTTTTAGACGAAAAATTCTGTTTATACAATGTCAAAATATTATGCTTTTTTAAAAAATCTGTTTAGACTCTCTTTCCTTAACAAAAGTCTAGCAGGAATACTTTCGTTTTGGTTGGTTCAACACAGGTAGAAGTATTTTACTCTGTTCAGTGGCCTCAGAAGATTTACCTTGTTCTGTTTAGTAAATTTTTATACTGCATTTCATACTGAACTTCATGCAGGAGATGGCAGTTTGAGATGTTATCACTTCTGAGGGCCTAGAGGCCTCCAAAGGATGGTTTCCTTCTTTCACAAGACAAAATACATTTATTTCCAAGTATGCTCTATGTTTCAAGGTAGAAATCATCTGACTCCAGTGCATCATAATAGATGACAAAATAATCCAACTTTTGAAAGGGAACATGGTCATCACTCTCCTGAGATAGAATGCCTGTGCAGTGAGGTGGTATAATGAGAAAGTCCTATGGATGCATTAAGGTAGTTCCAACCAAATCATGTGAGATCATGTATTCATCAGTGAAGCTGTTCAACTGAACTTTGTCAAAATTTTTTGTTCCAGATACCAATGTCAAAAGAAAAAAGATATTGAAATAGTCTTAATCCTTTTTTTTTTTTTTTTGGTCAGTATGCAGCACAAAATAAACCACTGGCATGCCTGTTTTTTCCTTTAAGGTGAATTCCAAACTTCACCTCTGAATGTAATCCCTTATTTGCAGATATAGGCCCATTGATTGTCTATAATTTTATTTTTATATTAAGTGTTAACATGAGGTGCCAGTAAAATATAGATTTCAGATGAATCTCTGAGTTCTTACCCTTTTTTTAAACTTAGCCTGTAAACTTGATGTTCCTTGCAGGTCCCTTACAACTCAGGATATTCTGTGATTCTATGATTCTCAGATGGGAAGTCATCTTTCAGGAAGTGTGTATGTACACTAGTTTCTCTCTAAGGTTTTTGAATATTAACAGTTTTATAACTTTATCAGCCATTTATTATCAGGCATTCTGTCTGTCTTTCACATGCCTCTCCACTCCTGTGGCTTTCAATTTCTTTTGGTTTCAAACTCTTACAATTTTTTTCTGTGGAAGCGTAGACCTTTGTATACCACATTCTAGTCTACTGACGAAAGCCTGTTATTTCTTAGTTACCCTTTGCAGATCCCTTAGAAATTTTCTGTGGGCTGCCAGACTGAAAAACCACAGATCTGCTGTCAACCCACATCAGCTGGACTGTCCTTTTCTATTTCCCTACTGCATATGCATGCTTTTACTTGGAGTATATATTCTTGACAAATGCAAAGTTAGTCTCTGGCCAAGGGATTCCAAAAGAAAAGCCTTTACCACTATTACCCTTTTCAGCTTGTATTGATTTTAAGTCTTGAGAGATTTCCTGCTAAAGGCTACTGAGGTCTTGTGCTAGCTAGAAAAAGGAAAGAAAAAAAAAAAGCTCTTTTTTTTTTTTTTTTTTTAGCAAAAGGAAAAGCATACTTGAAACAGTCAAATATCAGCATTTCCAAGGCAGTCTCAGCACCAGGAGACTTGGCATTGCTCAGAACCAGTAGGCTCAGTTTTCAATTCTTCTTTACATTATTGTCTTCAGCCCAAACACTGCTCTGCTACTACAGTTGTTTTCTACATCAGTACAAGGTCTTCTAAGCTTTCATTAATAACAGGGATTCTCAGTGTCTTAAACCCTATGTCTTACCATGAAGACTCTGCCTAGACACCTGTCTGAAGCAAGACCACACTGAAGAAATATTGACATCTCTTCTGTGTCCATGTCAGCTATCCCATCAGCAGAACTTCAAAGTGCTTGTGAGACCTCTAATGGTGCACATGATGTTATATATATATATTATAGAAATAACCAGAAATAAGACAAGAGGTTGAAAGTATATTGTTAGGAATGGTACATTTGTGTATTTGTTATAAAAAGTTATGAGCTATGACTGTGCCCTTGTGACTCCTTTGTCTTGATTTTTTACTGTGCAAACAGCAAACGACCACAAATAACCTACCTTTTGTGCACCTGTTTTATGGAGAATCCTTTAAAATGCTGCAGTATGTGGTGTGTGGGCTGGTTTCGTGGGGTTGTAGGGACTTCTGTTCTCTCCTTTAGGTCTCTCCTTACAAAAGGGTGCTACCATTTTGGCTAACAAGGAAAGTGCTTGAAACAAACTGCATATATCCACTCCTCCTATTTTAGTATAACAGAGGGGATGCTCCTATCTGCAATTCCAGGCTCTGCTTGAACCCTCTTTATCTAACATTAAGTCTATTGAAATCCTGAGCTTATTGCTGATTTCAATGCTTTTTATTTCTGAATATAAGAAAGTTACTAACTCTGAACTGACTTCCCAAACAATATCAGGAAGCTTCCAAGTAATGGGTGCAATTCACTGTAGCTATGGGGAGCAGCCAGACTGGTCCAAAAAGGAGTTTGGAAAGGTATGCAGCTCCCCACGTGGAGGGAGTGTCTCAGGAGGCACTGAAGGAGCTCTGCTGATTATTCACCTTCTCCAAACTTAGAGGGGCAATTTGAGACAAGATGGTGTTTGGAGCTTTATAACGAGCTGGAGGAATCATGGTTCAGACATATGTGATTGTGGTTACTGTGAATCCTTGACACAGCTCTTTGAATCAGGGAAGTTGCATGGAACACTCATTGAACCCCATGAACAGTGGCTATGAGGCGAATTGTGATCGAGGAGAGTACAGACTCTGTCTTTGCTTTGACTCAGGAATCTTCAATTTTGCAAAATGAAAATATGAAAAATTGAATGGGAAGAAATCTGGTTTTGAAGCCCTGAGAAGGGAATTGCAAAAGAACTGATCTGTTTTTAAAAGCCTTAAATCCCCTGAAGCTTCTGATTAATTTATTGAAAAAATGTTCATAAAAGATGTAACCAAACCCAAATCTGTTGCTTCGGTAAAAAACCACATTCCGGATGAAAAGCCCAGGGCTTTGCCCTACCAGCACAGAGAGAGCATTTCAGTTGTCATCCGAGTAGGCACCTGTCACTCCCATCACAGCAGGAACAGCATGATTTCTGGCCTAATTTCTAGAACATCAGTGGTGTTGAATGGAGATCTCAGACACTATGCAAACCAGGACCCAAAACTACAAACACTGCTTCTTTTTTACTTTTGCTCTTTCCCTATGAAAGCCTCAAGGAATATGAAGTCATCCTTAAGTCTATTTCTGTTCCCCAGGCTTTTCTTTCCGCAGTGATGGGCTGATGCTCATATATTTGCATGATGGCCTGACCCACTTTGAACAAAGTTATATGCTGATCAGTGAAAAACAGAATATGCTTTCCTGGATTTTGGATTATTATTCAAAGGGAAAGGAGACTCAGAGCAGTGTTCCATGTTCACTGTTGCATTACAACACATCTGAGTAGCCAAGCTTTAGTAAAACAGACCCATGGAGTAACAGGAGTCTGCCATAATAGCACAAAAACTTTCTGCAGGCATCTAAATGAGTACCATCCGGAACAACACTGTGGCAAGAGCTGTGGGATGTGAGTTTGATGTACAAAAATGAAGTTTGCATTTTGTTTATAACTGTGGTTTAGCTGTGTGTCAGGTCTGTGAAATCACAGTGCACTCAAGACATTAATCCCAAGGGTAATCCAGCAGCTCTTCCTGGTTTGTCACTTTCACAGACAGGACGATTGACAGCATTGTTCTGCACTAAAAGTCTCTTTCTAGTGATCTTATTCAAACCTGCTGCTCGTACAGTAGACTCACACTGTCATGTACTGTTGTTCATGCATACTTCGAATTCTATTTTGGGATTTACTAATCTATTTGCTCTATCAAATATGTAAAAATTAAAGGAGAATTTGATTGATAAGAAGCATTTTGTCCTATTCTAAATTTGATTTAACTGCAAAGCAAATAGGGCTCAGTAAATGTTTTTATTTGGGTTTTTTTTCCCCCCCAGACAGTGATTAATATAGATTTAAAAGCAATAGTCATAAATTACTCATCTCTTTTATCTTTCATGCTGATGGTTTTGTGTTATGTTTACATCACTGCTCTTGTGGCTGTATTAATTGCAGGGACTACACAACATCTGATGCTGAACAAATACGTGTCGTGCATCTGCAGTTCACCAGATCCAGTGGAAAGGCTAGAAGTCTTGCTTTTGATTGCTCTTATTTTAAAGAAGAAGTAGAGGTACTTCATATAATACATATAAAAGTGAGATGTTCAGCTCCATCTAGAAGGTCCAGTACTTCAAGGATTTGCTTCACCTGTCCTCCCAAGGACTTTCTGTGTTGAAGGTTCCACATTTCCTGACATTCAGAGATCTTTGTAGCAACATTTAATTTCTGCCTTTATGGGACCTAATCATAAAAATAATAATATAAGTATGGGTTTATGACAATTGTAATGTGCCAAACTTGGCAAATCTCTTGGAAAACTGTCTCTGTGCATTATATAGACCAGCACTCGTTAGTAAGTGCAGAAAACTCCAGAAAAGGTAACTGAAAATAAAATTTTTGAGATTGTCCTAAGGTAGTTTGACTTGCTACAGGTACTTTTGAGGCAACTCTATGTAGGTTACAGCTTCTGTAAGTGAAGAATATAATGAAAGATTAGCAGGACAAGATTAAGTATTTCTACCAGTTATGCAACATGGATGTATTTGGGTCAATCTCACATGCCCTAATATAACAAACCCTTTAAACATCTGCGTACATTTAAGTCCAAGTATATTTTTGCAACTGCTATTGGATACAGAGTAGAATAATTGAAAAATTACTTGCAAATAAAATGTTTGGCAAATTACAGTTGGGTATACATAAGCAAACTACTAGATTTCTGTTTTGGATCAGGCTTCTGGGGTTCAATATCCATGAACACATTCTTTTAGGCTGCTGCATGTCTGCCACATACTTTGGATAATAGGGAGAGTTAAGAAAGATTCCCGTTTGTATTTAGATTTGTCCTGCACTGTAAAATTTGCAGTCCATGCTATTCATGAGAAATGGACTTGTGGGAGCTGTGATACCATCCTGAGTGCACACAAAATATTGGAGCCAGACAGGGAAGCAGGCAAGAGTGCCTTTCTCTACCTGATAAGTACAATCTTAGGTTTTGCCAGCTCTAAATTTTACTGAGTGTTCGTTTTAAACCTAGATTTGACAGGTTTTTAAGAAGCCACGAGCTAAATAGTTTGAAATGGCACTTTGTCTCCTGGCTGTGTTTGTGAGCTCAAGTATGGTGGCTCCCAGGCTTCATGCTGAAGTCAGGGCTGCCAGCAAATGTGTGTGACCTTAGCACACCTGTCACATCAGATCTCTCAGGTTACTTTGCACAAAATGACGCTCAGATTTTGAATCCCATGTAGCCCAAAAGAGGAGACACCTACTTAAACCTGAGCTGGGATGCAGGACCCCAAGGCACGCAGCATCACAGCTTTAGGCATTTGACTGTAGGAGGGAAAAGCAGAGCTATGGGGTGTTCAGCTGAAATAACATGTCAATAGCCAGCTCAACTGTTTCTTGGACTCCTCCTCCACATGCCCTCCTGCTCCTGCTCCACAGAAATGAGGAGTTCTTCGTGTTTTTACAAGAAGGTGGCATTTAGCCCTGTGTCTGGCCTCCTTTGGCAATGTTTCCTGGCCAAACATCAGCGACAAAGCTTCTTGTCACTGATATATAAGTAATGCCTTGAATGTTCAGGATGTCACATATACATCCCGTATATTTTATACTTAAAAGTATCAAAATTAACCCCTTATCTTCTGCAGTGCCCCTGATACAGCGTGATCCCGTGGGGGGCTGCCCCCTGCCTGCTTGGACAAGGTGGCCCCGTGTCTGGGCTGTGCCAGCCCAGCTGGGTTGCCCGGACAGGCACGGCAGCCCCGCACTGGGGCCACACCTGCTGGAACGGAGCCCAGGTTGCCGTGCTCCGGTGGGAATGGCGGCACAGGGTCCCGGTCTGAGCTGGGACAGCTGGAGTGGCTGCTGCCTCGGCACTGCCTGGGCTGTCCCCCTTTGGCTGACACGGCGGCAGAGAGACCTGACGTTTCCGCACGCACCTAGGGCCAGCCAGCTCCAGAGGTCACGTGCTTGCTGATCGTGGTTCCACTGGGCTGGCGACCTGTCAGTCAAGCCGTGTCCTGCCCTTCCTCTTGGTGATTGGCTGGGATCAGCGTTCTGCCTCTGTTCCCTAGATTTTAAAAGTGCATTTCTTGTTCAGATGTTTTCCTTTTTTCCTCCTGTACGTGTTCACATTAAACCCGGACTGCTGTATGGGAGAGGCCCCTCCAAAACATCTCTTTGTCTCTGCCGTGCTTATACCACGAGGTGTGGAGTTGCCGCTCCAACGCATCCGCTCTTAGTGTCGCCATACTCCTGTGAGGAGGAGCTGGAAGCAGCGCCGATGGGCGCAGCTCTCCAGTCAACGTGGTGGGCTCTCTGCAGCATTTACACCCACCTAGCCGTGACACTTATCTGCAAATGGTTACTTAAAAGAATCACCAAGATTAGAAGAGAATTAGAATGTTTAACTAAACGTTTCTGATAGCCATTAATTTGTATGAATGTCATAAATAAATAACATGCTACCAAATATGGTAGCAATGAATTGATTTTTTTGTTGTAGTTTGTGCAAAGATTAAGTACTCATTTGATCTCAATACTACTGCTGTAGCACAGGCAACTATTCATAGTCTCACTTATTATGTACAACATATAGTGCAGAGATGATGAGTTCTTTACCAAGGTCAAGCAATATGTAGTGAAGAAGGAAGATGCATATAAGGCCAGACATCTTGATACCTGTATGTGAGCACGTGTGAATACCCTGTGATTTGGTGAATACGTCTGTTAAGAGGATTAAAAGTGAGATTTTTCAAGCCTCTATAAGACATTAGTTGCAATTAAAACTATGCCTTCCAGTTCCTTTTGTCCACTTAGGAAACCTAAGGCATTTTATTTTTATTGGCATTGCAGTATCTCCAGCTATAGACTGAGGGCAACCAGTGAAAAAACAAAATGCAAAACAAACAAGCAAAACCAAAACAAACAAACAAACAAAAAAGACAATTCCTGCTTCCAGCAGCAGCACAGAGCTAATCCCTGCAGTGGGCATTTGTCCTGGCTAGTGTTTAACAGCCAAAACAATGAGGGCTTCCACATATTTTAAAACTATTTCATAACCTTTACTGAATTCTAATGAGGCTGAATTAGATCCTTCTTTATTTCTAGGGACTGCATCTTAGCATCAAGGTTGTTGGAGAGTTGGGGAGAATGAAATCATGTAGCTGTGCACAGAGCAAGAGCAGCCTCTGAAACTGCGCACGCTTGGCTGGAGTTCACAGAGCATAAGCCAATTTTTGCGCCCACAGAGCAGTTCATTTCTTGGCAGCTGAATCGGAATAAAGCTCCAAGGCTACAGCGGCCCACAGCCTGCTGTGACTCGGTGACCACAGAGCCTAATTTGTGCTGGATAAAGCCCTAAAGAGATTAACTGACTCATAACATATGCTACTTTACCTTCTACAAATGAACCTCAAATACTGTGCCATGTTTCTGATCCCTCTCTAAATTTTGCAAATGCCCACCACTTAGTCACAGATATGGGGGAACCTGAAGAAGAAAAAAAAAAGTTATCATTCATACATTTTTTACAAACACTTCAAAAGACTATATGCTTTCTCTGCCAGGAATGTGACATTTCACATTAAGGAATCTATAAAAAATGCATATATTCATTTTAGGAAACCTCTGAGCCACAGCAGTGCAGGTGTCTTACCTGAGGCACTGCCATGTAGGAGAGGCACCTACATCCAGTGTTGAGTTCAGCAAGGGATGGCAACATATAAGCCTGTAAAAGTCACTGAATCTCTTCAGTCTCCCCAGGACTGTAAAGACCTCATTGGAGATGGTCAGCTGCTTAAAAAACGACCACCAGGAGCAGGAGTGCCAGCCAACAGAGTCAGGGTGTTTCTAAAACAGACTGGTGAGCATTCACTCTGTGAAGCAGATACACTCCATGGTTCACCGGTTCCTGACTCCACACTGTGGAGCTGGACAGGATGAGTTATTCTTCCCTGGTAGCCCACACACAACAATATTACACTGGGGACAAGGTGCTGTTGTTTGCCCAGATGTCATTCCTACATGGAATTTGAATGTGGGTCCAGGGACATGCAGTACATACTGCATAGAAGACTGTGAGGCTCAATCCATTTCCGTGTCATGAAACCCTATCTTCCCAAAGGTTTCAGATGAAGGCAGTATGGGATGGTCACATGTACAGATCATCTTTCACAAAAGCAATGATCTGACATCATTGGTCTAACATTTCATAAATCCTTTTGAAAACCCAACCGCGCTGAAGCAAAAGGCATTTATTAGCAGTGATTTCAAATTTAGCTAACTTAATTACATTCAAGGCATTGCATCCTATCGGAATAACAAAAAATGTCAGAGCCATTTTAAATAAGCCAATAAATACTGGATCAAATAAATTATGTTGCTGATTAACAACTCTACATTTTTAGTCTGTTTTATTGTCATAGCTTAAAGCCAAATGTATCTGCAGACTTCAGGAGCAGTGTCCAGAGGAGGGTTAAATTGGAATGATTCTGTATTAAATGGCGTCTTAGAAAGGTTTTTGGCTCATCAGACCTCATACACTAAAAGCTCTATTTGTCTACTCAAAACTGGAAACTTCATTGTTTTAAAGTTAATAGTTAGGATTCTTCCTGGTGTCTTTTTTTCCCTGAGATTTTCCAGAAGCCCTTAAAACTCAGGGCATCCAAATACAAGTGAGAACTGAAAACCTAATACATTTAGTGCCTTTTTAAAAGCATAGCCTTACACTGCTGTTCTCAGCAGATACATGTCAAGAAATTGAATTACTGCTTTTTACCTTCTGAGCATTCGCTCCAAAGACCGAGCAAAGCATGACAGCTTCCATGATGCAGTTACATTTGCTTTGGGGCTGTGGTCGTGGTCGGTGGCTGTAGGTGAGCTGATGGGCAGGAGCTCATGCTGAAGTAGATCAGTTGCCAGCTGTTGTGTGAATACAGTCTGAAGTCCAGCTTAGGAAAGTTCCCAGTTATGATGGATTTAAGGGGTAAAATTCAACACCATACTCTCTACCAGTGTCCCTCCAGGATGATCCAAACCCACAATTAATGTTCTGTCATAGATCAAATTTGTTTTCAGCTCAAACATACAAGCAGTCTGCACAGGCTGCACATTTTTACACTTACAAAGCTTTTTGGTTTTTATGTCTGGAATCTTCTTGATTTTTATATTCATTCATCTCCTAAAATGCATAGTGGCCTGGGCAGATCAATTCCTTACCATAACTAATTAACAGAGGATCTGCTTCCTGTTCCTTTTTTTTCCAAACTTCTCCTGACAATGAAGCTAGATCTTGGAGCCACCAGGAAAACAAAGCTCAGAAGGCGTCAAGCTGGTAAGATGTGTGAAACTGAGTTATTTATGCAAGCAAAACAAGCTCAGCAGTTTCTCCCGCAAGCACAGGCCCTGTGCTCCTCAACCTGTTAAATGCACTTAGCGAGTCTAGGCCCAAGTGAACAATTCCTCGAAGACCATAAAATTGGCACAGGCCCATTGGACTCAATAGAACTATGCAGCCAAGGATGCTTATTTAGCTCAAGGGGGAATGATATGATTTTAGTCTAGGAGGATTTGAGTGTTATAACCTCTCCAGAAAAAATCTGATGAAAAGAAAAAAGTTGAGGGGGTGGG
>VZRZ01005074.1:437203-461043 GCA_013398175.1 Climacteris rufus | reverse complement strand
GTGGGGGGGTGAGGGGGGGGGGGGGAGAAAGAATCCACGTTGTACAGTCCTGGAGGTAAATGAAGATGTTTTCAAAATGTGCCTTTCTCCAGGAACCTAAATGCTTTCATTAACGAGGCTGAAGAGGTGGAGATGACCTTGTGCTTTGAATGTGGTAGTTGTTAAGCCATTCCCATTGATAACTCTTTGGAACTACTGCACACAGCATTTCCTGAGGGGGACTTTGCCATCTGCCATAAACTCACAGGGGATGCCAATCAGGCCAGGGACTCAGAGCCCATCCTGTGTCCTCCTTAATAAGAACACTGAAAGGCTGTAATTTTTGCCTTACTAACTCTGTCACATTTCCTCCCTATTTGATTGATTTCTTTTCTTTTCAGCTCTTCCCTCTGTTCCCCATGTAAATGCTTTTTTTTTCATATAGCACACGTGCACTCTAGCATTTTAATTCCAGTGTTTAAGGCCTTAAATGATATAGTACTGCTGCTGTCTACTTGCAGGACTGTCCATGGTCTCTTACTGTGTCACGGCTGTAAATATCAATTGCAAGGGGAATGTAAGAGGACAGAATGTAATTACATATCTTGGAGGCTTGCCCAGATTGCCAGCACCTGCATTCCCAAAGGAAAAGAAAGAAAAACAAAAAAAGAAAAAAGAAAGCCTTTGGAAAAGCTTTACCTTGGTGTGGACAGTACTTTTTCCTAGTCTCCAATCTGCTTCAGGGCCTTCCTTTGCAAGACTTAAGGCTGCTTCAAGAGTGTTCAAGATCAAATTGGACAGGGCTCTGAGCAACCTGATGTAGTTGGAGATGTCCCTGCTCACTCCAGGGGGGTTACACTAAATGCGTTTTAAAGGTGCCTCCCAGCCCTAACCATCCTATGACCATGATTCTGTGTGCCTTGCTGGAAGGAGGATGTGTGCACTTCACAGAACTGCTCTGTACCATGGATACAGTTGTCTGTGAGGTCCCACAGTGAGACTAGGAGAAAACTGCAAATCCCTGTGATGAAAAGAGGGAAAAAATGGCCTGATGATCTTCTCATGCTAGGATAAACAGTGCTGATTGAGATTTTTTTTGTACAAAAGTAGTGAAAGGTGATCTGTATAAGAGTGTATCTCCATCAGAATACAGGGAACAGGCAACCAGGCACAGGGAAAGGCAAACATCTTTTATGCTGGCTTTACCTTATAGGGGTAACTCAGCATGAAATTATGTCCTGAGATACCATAATGTGGAACTGCACTGTCAGGCTCCTGAAGATCACCTCAAGATAATAGGAGACAGGTTTTCAAAAAGAAATGAAACCATTCTCTAAGCAAAACTCACTCTTGTTTTTAAATTATTCCACAGAAATACTGCTTCTCCAAATGATTACATGCAGCAGAAAACTGTGTTCCCTTTGAAAAAGATCACAATTTTGTTTCTTATTCAAAAAAAATATCCATTTAGGCCTGTTATTTCTGTGTGTAGGCACCGTGATAAATCCCCGTGATAAATCCACAGATGAAAATAGCAGTTCAGGATTTGCTAAAACACTGTGGTACAATGTAGCACTTTCATAAGTGTGGATTTGTTTTTCACCTTTTTCCCCAATAATAAATGTAAGACTCAGCAGTTAGGGCTTATAACACAGCCACACTAGTACTGTAAAGTGTAGGATTTATGATCCAGATCTGTAGAACATAAATTTTCCAAGAGTTGTAATTGTATAAAATGCTACATGAATCCAACAATGTGAAGAAATATATTTTTAGGGCAAAATTTTTTTCCGCTAATCAGGATCTCAGTCTTTAGCTGGGAATTAACAACACTACAGGACTGAGGTGCTCAACAGCTTGTTGAAACTGGCATATGTGTTTTGCTAGCTGGACACAAATCTCTCTCAAACTCCGGGAAGATGTCTCCTATTACCTTAACTGGCCAATTCTGGGATGTTTTTGGTGTCAGCACTGCTGTTAGCAGAACAGATAGTCCAGTTCAGGGTGAGCTGGACAGATATTAGAGATATTAGAGTTCATGAAGGGAAGCAAGGGTTCATGGAAAAAAGTGACCTGCCTGAAGTATTTTCATATCCTAATGATTCTGAGGTATTATCAAGTCTACCACAAGGCTTCACAACACCTAAATAGCTGCAAGTTGTCTCCGTCAAGGAGACAGCTGTTTAGCTTAAAAGCAGGTCATACTTTCAGATCAGCTTTAAGGAAATGCCAAGAATTCCTACTGAGCTTGTCCCAGTGGATGAAAGTCTTCATGAATTGTTGTTCCTTCCTTTCCATGGACTGACTTGGTGCTGACTTCACAGGGAACAAATAGATTTTACTGTTCTTCTCTCACACCAGATCATTACTACCAGTTGTTATGAATATTGATACTGTGGTAGTGAAATCCATTGGAAATAACCTCAGAACTGTAGGTAGTCAATGGTTTCTCCAGGTGAGTGTTGAATTGATGCCTTAGGAAACCCAAGAATACCTAGGAAAACCCAATTAGAGCTTTAAAAGTTCTCCATTTGTGTTCACAGAGTGCATGAACATATAGTGGAATATTTCAAAAAACCCACTCCCCTCACCATGATCATCATGGTCATCATCAGTAATTTGGTGTAGTTGGGGAGTAACCACACCTTTTTCTTTAGGATTCAGGTATCTGAAAAAAGGTGCTTCAGGTCACCATTTGGTAACACCTATTTTTTTTGGCTCTTGCACAGTCTTCTCTAACTCACAGTGGAGCCAAATGCCTAAAGAAAGCTAAAGATGGTTGTGGTCATGCTCAACAATGTATAAATGATTTTAAAGGAAAAAACTAAAGTAAATCTTGAGAAAAAGTGGTCATAAACCATGCATTGAGCTTATATCATATGCTTTCATCTCTTTCTCTCTGTTTTTTCAAAGCAGTGAGTGCAGGATTGTCCCACCTCACAGAAAAGCCTTGACAATAAATGCATTAAAGGATAAGATGTGGATAAAGTAGCACAACAGAAACCACTTCATACTCACATACAAGAATGCTCGCATATTTGCAGTTTGTAGACAAATATAAAATAACAACTCCAAAATACTTATTGTTGAAATTGACTCCTTGTTTTGTTTTTTTTTTTAAATACTAATTTCATAGTTTTCTGAAGCCTAGTTCATGAAATTTAGAAGTGATTGCTCTATGGTTTGAAGCAATCTTCAGCTATGTCCCAACAGTTCTTTACACCAGACAAACCTCCAGTGTAATCTTACTGCTGAACTTTCAAAGGATATTAAAATCTGCCTTTGCAGTATTTTTTTTTAATAATTTAATTCTACCATTTGCCATTTGCACATTTGTGATACTAAAAAGGTCTATTTGGTACTTTCCCCTTAGAAGCTGTGCTTTTTTTTTTCCTTCATAGATACTATTTCCAAAGCTTATATTTGTCACTCTAACAAAGCAGAGCTGAATGAGCTATTTAGCCATATAATAAAGTAACAATGAATGAAGCAAGAGGACCAATTGAATTGGTGCTATTATTTCAACAAAATCCTTCCATCAACTGCCTCTCTCTTCATAGAAACCTTCATGGCATTATTTCACTAAATGACACCATGAATGTAATTACTTTGATTCAGAGTGTTGGAATCACACAGGTAACAAATTACACTGCCCCCTGATGAGTAATAATTCAATTATTCAGTAGCCTTATAACAGTTTGAAATAGCCTATTCTCATCTCACAAACATTATATTTACTGCTGGAAATAAACCATTTTTCCAAAATGAAATATTAGATCTATATATCTTTTCACATGTAAGCTCCCAAATGGATCACTGCATAACTGCATATCTTTGATGGTTTTAATATTAAAGGGTCTGCAGAGAAGCTGAGCCTCTTGGGTACTCTGTCTCAGTAGATGTGCACATATATTTTGTCTATTTACTACATGATGAATCAAGGGTTGATTATACAAATATCGAGCAGCTATTGTGCACAGAGTGAGGTTTGATCTCAGTGACACTAGTGCTGTTGGAATTCATCCCAAACTGAAAGCAGAAGCTAAATGTGCATCCAAAGGGACATTCCTTGGATATGACTCTTCTCTTCTGCGCTCCAGCATGAGTGAAGCATAAACACTGCTAAAGACAGTATAAAAGAGAGGTGAAGTGGGGAAGAAGCAACCCTACTTGCTGAAAGGTCAGTTAAAAATTAACCTTTTAGGGCAAAATGTGTAAAGCCCAGTGAGATTTTCAAACGCATTAAGTGCAAATCTCCTAGTTATGCAATCTACAAATCATATTTAGACATCTAGGGATTTGTGAAGATCCCACAGATATGTCTATCTTCACCTTCATGTGCCTAGATATTTATAAAAGCTGTAGATGTTTTAATCTACTGTGATGTGATTTATACAACTTGTATTCAGCTCAGCAGTGCAGCATTCCTTCAGACTGTCTGCAGAAGGCATCAGTAAGGAATTTCCAAACCATAATTTCTGGGTTTGGTCCTAAATAAAAACAGCAGCAGATGTTCAGCCCCTTTTTTATCTGAAACTTGGCAGCTTCGGGTTTTTCTACAGGAGGTGGCAGATATAGATTCCATTTCTGAATTTGCTTGGAGATGTCCAAAGTTTACTTTCTTGGGGACTACCTTGACACCCAGCTTATCAGGGAATTGATTTAACTGCTTTCAGTCTTTCCCATGGAAGCTGTGCCATTACACATGAAATATTTAAAGATGTGTTAGTCTTTAAGAGCAAGATGTGCTCCACAAGTTCTCGGCTGAGAGACAGCTCACACTGCTGAGAGTGGAGAGGTCAGAGGGCTGCCTGCCAGTCACATCTATTAAATTATTTTTACAAGAAGAAGGTGATTTTCCTCTCAGGTGAGGACTTAGTCCCCAGACAATGGAATCATTCTGTCTCTGTCAAACAATTTCCTCAACCAGAACTGAGGTCTGGTATTGTAGTGTATTTTTTCCAGCTTAGTTTCAAGGCAACGGTCATTTAGATGGTTTTGTAAAATTCTGTGTCACAAAGTGGATGTAAAAATATCACTTTACAACTTGCAATAACTGATTTCTACTAAGGAAATCTACCAAAACTTTGCAATAAATTGCCACAAAGTTATAATGAGATGAGGGATGAATCTCTCAAGTGAAAATGGGAAAATGAAAACAGATGAAGAAGAAAGTTAAGCTGATTTTCTACCAAGACTCAGTGCTGCTCACCAATGTTCAGACACACATCTCTGTAAGGCTTAAAAAAATCTTCAAGATTGTGAACATGCATAAGCACTATATCTTACTGTCTACATATAGAAATGCAAATCCATGTGCAAAGAAGGGTAATCAAAGACCTGAACTTTTTAATACGTTTTTGAGACAAGGAGAATTTCTGGTGACCTCATGTTTCCAGTGACAATGCCAATCATCTCTAAAAGTCTGGCCACGTACTTTAATATTTACAACTCTGACAACCCTTTCTTATGTGATGATTTACAGGCCAAGATCTCAGTACAAGTTTATCCTGAGACAAAATATAATTACTGTGATAACACAGCTATAAAGTTCACAAATTCCGTTTATACTTTAAAATGAGCAAACTGAATAATGAAGACTCTAAGACACCAGCTTATTGCAATTAGCAGCATGGGGGAGAGTGGAAATCTCAGTCCAAACGGAGCAGCACCTCTGTAAAACTTCACATTCTCAAAGTTTAGCATATTATTTCTCTTTGTATCATTAGAAACTAAACTTTTATTATGACCTACCATGCTGAGATCTCTCGGTTTAGCATAGAGAATTTTTTGTAGCACTCCTCTTAATTAGATGACGAAACTAAGTCACTCCTGTAAAAGTAAGCCCAAGGTTTAATCAGTCCATTAAAGGCAGTAGCAAAACACTGAGTTAGTGAAGCTGTGAATTCATAGAATCACAGAATATTCTGAGTTGGAAGGCACCTATCAGGATCATTAAGTCCAACTCCTGGCCCTGCACAGGACCATCTCCAAGAGTCACACCATGTGCTTGAGAGCATTGTCCAGATGTTTCGTGAACTCTCAGACTTGGTGCCGTGACAGCTTCCCTGGGGAGCCTGTTCCAGTGCCCAACCACCCTCTAGGTGAAGAATCTTCTTCTAATATCCAATCTAAACCTTCCCCTGGCACAACTTCAGGGCCTACACTTGGGTCTTCCAAAGAAGAGATCAGTGTCTGCTCCTCCTCTTCCCCTCCCTAGGAAGCTGTAACTGCAATGAGGTCTCCCCTCAGTCTCCTCTTCTCCAGACTGAGCGGACCAAGTGACCTCAGCCACTTCTCATACGACTTTCCCTCAAAGGCCACTCATCATCCTCGTGGCCCTCCTTTGGACACTTTCAAATGGCTTAATGTCTTTTTTTTATCGTGTCACCTAAAACTTCACACCGAACTCAAGGTGAGGCCATCCCAGTGCAGATCAGCACAGGACAATTCCCTGTCTTGCCTGGCTGGCTATGTTGGGCGTGTTGCACCCATGCTGGGCATGGTTGGCCCTCCTGGCTGCCCGGGCACTACTGTTAAAATGTCACGTTAAACTTTCTGCTGACCAGGACCCCCAGGTCCCTTTCCACGGTGCTGCTCTCCAGCATCTCATTCCCCAGTCTATCCATACATCCAGGGTTGCCCCATTCCAGGTGCAGAATTGGCACTTCCCCTTGTTAAACTTCATATGGTTGGTGATTGCCCAGTTGTCTAAATTAATAGAGGTCTCTGCAGGATGTCCCTGCCTTCAAGGGAGTCAACAACTTCTCCTAACTTTGTATCATCTGCAAACTTACTTAGTATCTGTTCAAATCCTGCATTCAAATTGTTAATGAAGAAGTTGATGAGAACTGGGCCCATCTAAGTCCACAAAACAGTGTAGTCTTTTCCCAAACATGTAACATCTACAAGTTATTTCAACTCTCAAAAGCATAGATTGGCTACTATAGCTAGAGATTTCAAGTGACCAGAAGCCATAAATCAAGATTTGTGTGTCTGCTGTTATCTGTCCTACCCTGATTACAGGGTAAGGATCTAAGTGTCCAGTCCTGAAGTGGATTTGAAATAGAATTCAATCCAAAAAACTCCTGGTATTGTTGCCTGAAAAGGCTAGCCCAAAAACTGAGACTAGTCAGGAGTATGGGAATAAAAGGTGGGTATTTATTCAAAAGGCGTTCAAAGGTACATTTAGGGCAGACAAAGCCCCCCCAGGGGCATCACCCAAAATGGACGAGTTACGAGTTCTCCACACTTTTATAGATTTGGTCCATTTGCATATCAGCATAAATTCACCAATTAAAACTTTGCAATTTCCTAGCTCCCTTAGCTCGCTCCACCCCACCCCGCCCCCCCCACCTTTAGAAGCTTGGTCCTGGTTTAAAACCTAAGGCAACAGTATGTTGCCACACAGTTCTTAAGGCAAGCAACTCAGCAGCTCTCTCAGTTTTTTAACTATGATGTGCCTCAGACAGTAGCAGAGCAGCTTGGCCTCTCTGTCATGCTTAAGCTTGACTGTGATCCTGAGAGCAGACACTCGTGTGCCTGCCTCACTTGAGGCATTTTCTCAGGAACATCATGTCTGGTACACTTCTGTAAGAATAGTCTCCATTCATGGAGGAATGATGTTTGCTTATGTCTTCTAAAAGTCATTTGAAAAGGAGTGTTTGATTCCTTTTAAACAAGAGCAATTTGAAGTAGAAGACCCTTATCAGCTTCCTACTTGCCATCACTCTTTGCCTTTGCAAGTGCATATAGGTGTTGGAGAGAAATCAGTAGAAGGATTCAATCCCTCTCCTCATTGCTTTTCAGAGAAAAATTGAAAACTCATTGCATTGGTGAAGCAAATGATACTAAATATGTCTATGTACTTTATTGAGCAGGGCAGTTGTTCAGGGTAGGAGTGATTTGGAATCTCTCCCACAATTATTCTAATGTTTTCCCAAGTTATTGTTTAGTATTAAATTCAATTCTAGAGCCAAGCACGTAAAGATAAGATGTCCAAACAGTCATAGACTAAAATTATTTTCAGAGCTAGGACTAAATAAAATATGTTTGAAACCTTGTTTTAGGTAAATGAAGATTTATGTACAATAATACCTTTGAAAACACAGAGTTTTGTGGGAAGGAGTTGCCCACTGAATACCTTGATTTCTGCTGGATTAGACTGCCTGCCACCAATACTGCAAGGCTTGCCAGGATGCATTTGACAGTCCTCCTTATCAGCTTTTTCTCCTGATCAAATAAAATCACCCTTTGACTGGTATGGTGCTGGTGACCTAAATCCCATTTCTAGTGAGATTTGTTGAAACTGAGGGAAATGAATTGAGGACTGAGAGCTAGGTATTTGCAGAGACACATGGCCTAGAAGCTCACTGTGCATTTTAAATGTTTCCCATATTGCTTTATGGGAAATCATTTGAGGGTTGCTCATCCATATTCCAAGTGTAAAATAAAATTACAATAAACAGGACTGTTATATAACAAAATAAATATACAGTCTTGCTAGACTTTTTCAAAACAGAAATCTCAGCTTTTATCATGCATTATGCACATTTAGTATCTTTTAGATCAATATTTTATATGTAGTATAATAGCCCTCTTTTTTCTTTAAACAGCGTTGATGGGAGAAAGGAAGGCAGAAAGGTTTCATTGATGTCTAACTGGTATTGATTTTGTAACTGCTGAATTTAGAGCAAAAGAGGCTGCAGTAAAGGAATACATTTTCATTTCATGTGACATATATTCCCTAAGGAGAACACAGCAAAAAGAGGGCAAAGAAGGATTTGGGAAGCTAATTAACACAGATCATAAAAATCAAAGAAATCAAAGGGAGAGAATTTAGGAAGGTTGGCATGGCCACTCCAGAGGAAGGATCAGCCATATCTGTGTCTTTCCTGACAGATGATTCTCTGAGCTGCTTTTGAAAATCTCCAGTGACAGGGAGACTAAAATCTCCCTAGGTGATCTGTCCTCCTGTTTACATAAACATATAGTAAAAAAAGATGTCAGAATCAGAGAATATCCTGAGTTGAAAGGGACCCACAAGGTTCATTGAAGTCCTACTCCTGGCCCTACACAGGACCATCTCCAAGAGTCACAGCATGTGCTTGAGAGCATTGTCCAGAGGTTTCTTGAACTCTGTCAGGCTTGGTGCTGTGACGGCTTCCCTGGGGAGCCTGTTCCAGTGCCCAGCCACCCTCTAGGTGAAGAATCTTCTTCTAATATCCAACCTAAGCCCTCCCTGGCACAACTTCAGGCCATTCCCCTGGGTCCTGTCACTGGCCACCAGAAAGAAGAGATCAGTGTCTGCCCCTGCTCTTGCCCTCATGAGGAAGTTGCAAACTGCAATGAGGTTTCCTTTGTCTCCTCCAGGCTGAACAGACCAAGTGACCTCAGCCATTCCTCATACGGCTTTCCCTCAATGCCCTTCACCATCTTTGTTGACTTCCTTTGGATGTTCTCTAATGTTTTCTATTGCAGTCCCCAAAACTGCACACAGGACAAGCTGAGGCCACACCAGTGCAGACTAAAGTGGGACAATCACCTTTTGTCTGGCTGGCAGTGCTGTGTCTGATGCACCCCAGGGCAGAGTCGGCCCTCACTGACACCATCTTGAATGTCTGTGGCTTTAGTTCTACCGCTGTAGACTGACTTATTTTCCACAGTTACAAATTGAGTTTGATCACTTCTTGAATTCTGTTGTCTTTACCCTCCTTCTTTCCTTTCCTGAGAAAAGAATGCTGTGGCTCAATGGTCAGCACCACCTTTCCCTTCCTCCATGTGGTAGTTTGAGGGGGGTCTAGCTTTTTGGGTGTGGTAGGGGCCAAAAGATGGGTCCTGTGAAGAGCTGTCAGAAACTTCCACAGTTGTCCAGCCAGAGCCTATCTCTGATGGACGGGCTGTTAGCCACCGCTGGGCCAATTAGGAAGGAATGAAGGTAACATCTCTGTGACAGCATATTTAAGAAGGAAGCTCGGTAGTACTCATGTGTGCGCCATGTAGTCACGTAGTTGTATGTAGGCAGAGGAGAAGGAGTACAGCATGTGAAGGAAAACAACAGATATGGATGCCAAGAAGAGGAGCAATGGGGGAGGAGGTTCTTAAATCATCGGAGCTGAAGACTTCACCGCCGTCTGTGGTAAGGGACAGTACCAAATGCAGTGGAGCCGAGATCCACCCCACTACGGGGCAGAAGGGAGTGATCTCCTACAGAAGGGACTTTGGTCTGGTGAGGAATGGACACAGATAATGAGGCTTCTGCTCCTGGGTATTGGACTGAAGGAGCTATTAAGTTAAAGAAGCTGAGTGTCACCCTTACCCTAAGTTTGGATCAGCCTGACCTGGGAGAAAAAAAACAGCGGCAGCAGGTCTGGGCGGACTGCCTGCCAACTTCTGCATAACTTGCCACAGTGCCAAGAGACAGAGAGAGTGTCTGTGTGCTAGGGGAAACCTCTGAGGACTGACTGAACTAGCTAGGAGGGAGAAACCCCCTCCCTGAGTTCCCTTTACCTTCTGGGAGAAGGGAGGGCTGTGGGGCTGTTGTTGGGAGGGGGGGGGGAAGAGAAAAGAGGAAGAGTGTTTAAAAAGATATTTCTTGCTTGCTCCTTTGACTCTGTAATAAATTCACTTTATCACTTTCAAGTTATGAGCCTGTTTAGCCTGTCTGTAATGAAGGAGTTTCCCTGCCAGTATTCTTATAGCAGTTTAGTAACACATTTTTTCCCTCTGTCCAGCTACAAAGAGGGGGGGAAGCAGCCTTTCGTGGGTCCTTGGCCATTGGCCAGGGAAAAACCACGACACTCCACTTTCACATCATCAATTCCTGGTTGTTGTTCTACACTGCAGAATACAATTCCCTCAACTCCCTGTCTTCTGTTTATTTCAAGAACTAGATAGTCTATGTTCTGCTATATTAACCAGTATCTCCATTACTCCCAGCTTCTGATAATTGTTCTGTTTGCTCTGACTAAACCTTTCTTCTTGATCTTTCTGGCCTGGTGGTCTAAAGTATATCAAAAGACAAACTGTGGGATACACTCACATAATTAAATTTCTCTTCTCATCATTATTCATACCCTTTCAGTCAGTCTATTGTCTTTATCTGCTGAACACAGAACAAGTATATATATCTATCTTCTATAAAACAAAACTCTTCATATTTTCCTGGCCTATGCCTCTTGAGAGGTAATTTTCCATATTAATATTTTTAGCTATTCTAGTATTTACACCATTTATAGCAGTTAAGTTATGTTTTTTATTATGAATTATGCTTTTATTCCATGTGGCTTATTCTCATCATCCTTTGCAATATAGACATAAAAAACATGGTCATCAAAGACATAATTTTGAGCCCTTATTTTGCTATTGACAATGGACTTGGGCCTTAAGTCTCAGTCAAATGAGCATGTATATCTCCTTGTACCATGTAGGTACTTGGCAGGATAGTGAGAGGTAGGGAGATGCTTATCACCTTCTTGAGTGTCTATGAAAAAAACACCTTTTTGAAATACAAATAGTGCTGTTAGATCATATTCACATATCATAATGGGAATAGTAGCTATAAGAATTTCTAATTTAATAAAATACATAATTTGTGGTTTAAAATAATCAATCAAAATGTACTTTTACTTGTTCACGACTTAGGCTTGCTTACAGATTTTTCATTTGAAACTGTGGATATCCAGCTCTGAGCCAATTTCCCATAAAGCTTAAAGGTGTCTAAGCTCTTATGTCTATGAATCTTAAGCACCTAAGTTAGGAGCCAGCTGATCCACTGGCTACAGTGAATACAAGAGTTATACCTACTTCTCAGAATAGGTGAGGTTAGATGGACTGAATGCCTCCCTACAGTGCATAGAAGTACTTGAAAATATATACTTAGAATCTATAGGCCCTTTTGATTTCAGTGGGATTTAAGCAACCTTTGAAAATCCAATTCTTAGCGTATAAATAACACTATTGCAAAATTTCAGTACAGCATACCTTATAAAAATTTGACATTGTGATAATGATGTGCACAAGATCCAGAATCATCTTGTTTGTCTCAGTACTCAGTAATAGAAATAGTTTCTTTTGTTAGAAGACCAACATTTTTATTTAAAAATTTTTAATAAACTTTATTTTATTTAAAAATAGATATGAAAAACCTAGATAAATTTTCCTATTCCGTAGATTCCCCCGACAGGTTAGAAATTCACTATGAACCAAGCCAAGATAATGAAAAGCTCTAATGGAGAACTTCTTGTCATAGCTAAATCAAAAAGTTTCACATCTCTTATTCAGAGAATTTATTGTTGTTGGTTTTAGTCAGTCCCTGAAAATCACTGTCAATCTGTCTTTTTTAATATTGGTTGAGAGAAATTGAAATGTCTTTGGAAGTTGCAGTTAGTAACTGGAGAAGGAGTTTCATCTCTATGAAAGAATAATTATTCTTCCAAGGAAATTAGGTATCTGAGGAAAGTGATATATTTTGAGACCAATACTAATACTATTATGAAAATATTTGGATTTGCTTTTCCTATTCTAACTCCAAGATTCAAACATTTTATGACAAACTAGTAGAACACTTAGTACCAGCTTGAAAATAAAAATTCTGTCCCACAGTAATTTATGTGATATTTAGGATTTCTTTTCACCTCAAATTAAGAGCTGTTGCTTTGATTTTGTGTTTTTCTTACAGATCACTTCAGAAGATATTTCATTTATACTCGTCTACATTGTCTTTACTTCAATATTATGTTCTGTAATAAATCTTCAATGTCAGAATGATACAACTCAAAATGTTTTCATTATATCAAAGTGTGAAAATTAGGAAAATTACTAGATGATTTTAAAATGTTTTTATTGCACAGAGTCAGCATTTTCATTGTGCAAAAATTATGCCTTTGCAGGATATTTAGATAATATTTTATTATTTTGACATGTTATTATGGGGAAACTTTTTCTCTTATAGTGTTATAAAAACATTTCTGTAATCAGAATGCTAATTACAGAGCCGGGTATACACACCAATATTCTGAAAGTGCCTGTTTTCCTTCTGAAGAAATATATATTTCATATTCTTTAAACTATATTCACAGGGAAGAGGAATCTGTAAATAAAAAAAAATATATTACTATATTACCTGTTTCTGGGGTTTTTTGCTTATTCGGTTGGTTTTGGTAGGGGTTTTTTTAGCTAGATAGCTTTTAGAGAACACCTTTGCTCCTAAAAGTTGAGGTTCTTCCAGTGAGGAGCCAATCACAAAGGAAAAAATCCATCCAGGATCATATTAAGAAATGTTATATCACTTTTTATCAGTTAATCTCAGAGCATGCAGCTAGCACTTCTCAAGGAAGGTGAAATTAAGCCAAGGGGTATAATGCCACTTAGCTTTGTGGAGTTGTATGTCCTCATGCAAACCAGTACTATTGTTATTATGCTCTCTGACAAATCCACACAATTAAATTTTGCATTGTCACAGGAGGGTATTTTGATCTTCGTGTCTTATCTATTGAAATTCCATTCAATCTTAATGGAAAAACACCTGAAGATGGAAGTTTTACCTCTTGTTATTCTATAGCAAAAATATTTGTATCAAAAGAGATTTAGGCTGAAGACCAGACAGATGTAGTGTGTTGTTTCTCAAAGTGCATGTTACTATATTATAATCTGTGTAGAGAATACAAATGGAAATGGATGGTGTTTTAGGATTGTATTTCAAACCTGTGTACAAATATGTGTGAATAAGTATGATATTTAAAGGTATCAGAGCTGAAATGTCAGATGTCTCCATTACTGGCACCCTGGGCCAGATAAAGAGGTAGATAAAGATAACTTGCCAATTAGCATGCAGGCCAAAGAGGACCTTCTACAGCTGTGAACCTGATGTGCTTTCACCTCAGAAGCACAGTCATCCCCTCCCATGTAGCTCTGCAATACACCATTGCTACTCACAGACACAGGGTTTCTACAGGGTTTTCAAGTTCTTGGAGGGAGGCTTGTCAGGCTTCCTCTGTGTAACTTTGTTTGACCTGCCTGCATCTTTGTTTGACTTCGTTTAGCCTTGACATCAATTTCTTTTATTGACCAGGTGTCAATGGCTAAATTTCATCACTTCCTTATCTTTCTATGATATCCCCTTACTTTTAAGTAGACAGCAGGAACAAAATGTAAATAAATATTTCATGTAAAGTGAAATATTTATGACCTTAGCACAACTATGTTTTGTAGAGAAATACAAACCCTTAGAAGTAGAGACAATGTATGTGGTGCAGACAAGTACAGGCATGAGATTATGAGACATGGGCACAGGCTGGCACTATAAACAACTCAGTAAGGGTTGGTTAATGAAATGAAGACCTATAGTAGAAAAAACAGACTTTAGGGGTAACAAAAGGTGTAAAAAATAGTATCTAACATGTAAAAGTACCAAATTCTGTAAATTAAAGAATCACAGAATAACAGAATAATTTACATTGGAAAAGACCTCTGAGATCATGAAGTCCAACCTTTGACCAATCATCACCTTATCAAATAGAACCTGGCACTAAGTGCCACGTCCAGTCATTTCTTGAAGACCTCTTGAAGACTCCACCACCTCCCTGGGCAGCCCATTCCAGTGCTTAACAATTCTTTCTATGAAGAAATTCTTCCTGATCTCTTAACTAGACCTTCCCTGGTGCAACTTCAGGCTATATCCTCTTGTCACTAGTTGCCTGGGAGAAGAGGCACCTTTTTATCTTCAGGAAAGACAGAGAGAAAAACTAGGAGTGTTTGTTACAGTGTAAATAGTAATATTGCCATAACAGAGGTTGCTGACTAGATTACTATGTGTCCTTTATTTTTCTGTATTAATTATATCTAGACTATATCTAGACTTCATTTATATTAAGAATAAAATTTTACCATTAAGCGTGTTCCTCTTTGCCCATGAACAAGATTTTGAACATAGCAGAAGGAAACCTCTCTGGGGTCAGCATGTGTATTAGTGTGTTATTTGTGCCATAGATTTAGAGGCTGGCTGCTTCTGATAGTACATAAATCTCCGTTTACTGACACCCTGCAGCTCTGACTTGGTTTTTTGCTGTGATTTATCCCACTAATATACTGGCAGGAATGCTTCTTTATTTTAACTTATTTTTATAAGCATTTTTATAACCAATGCCTTTAATAATTCAGATCAATTGCTTGTCCTATTTCTAGGATGTTGCCAAAATAAGAAAAAAACATTTTTGCTGTAAACATGATTGAAGACTGGAACAGGTTTGCCTGCAGGTGTTGTGGAGTTCCCCACATACGAGATACTCAAAAACCAAGCGGAGCAACCTGCTCTACTTGACCTTGTTCTAGACCAGGGGTATTGGAGAAGGTGATCTTCAGAGGTGTCATCTTACCCCAGTTCTCTGTGGTTCTGTGATTTTGACTGGTGCTGCAAGGGATGCCACAGTGGTCTGTCAGGATTTGCTCTCTTTTATATCCTTTTATATTCTGCATCCTTGCTGGCTATTTACAGGCAGTGTAAACACAGGCCTTAGCATAGCCATGCCAAATTGTTGGATTTTATTTCTCTGGGAGACAAGTTTTGCAAAGAATAAGACTCTTTGTAACAGCCTCTGCCTTTGATCAGAGTACAGATTACTCAGAACCTTGACGGTTACTTGAAGGTTGAAGTGCCAGATGGCTGCATTCTTATTTTATTTGACATGTGACCCTGGTCATGAGAGGTCTTTGTTCCTTTATAAGTATCTGTTAAGATTTATGCCATGAATTTTGTAGGTAAGAGCTTGTAAGAGTAATACAGGAAATATATTATTTAGGGAATCTGATGGATTTTTATCAATAGAAGTCATTAAGAACAAGTTACACAAAAGGAAATCGTTCTGGTGGAACTTGGGACTAGACTAGGTAACTTCACCAGTCCCTTTCCTGCCTTTTTTGTAATTTATCCAAGCAGGGAAGCTGAAGTACACCCTGTAGCTATATACCTGGGGTCAAAATATGTCAGTCCTGTTTGAGTGGAGTTTTATTTTCCTGCAAGTCTTGCCTCTGCTAGAATCACTGACATAAGTAACAAGCACTTGATTATGTCTTCTCAGTTCTGCCATGAACCATTACTGACCCAGTCCTAGCCTCACTGGCAGGGATATAAAAGAGAGAAAATCCAGTGTTCAAGCAATATAACATTTTATGTGACTTCTCTTATGTAGGAGAACACTTTACAGAATTATTTTCATGAGTTTTGTACTTGTGCAGCTACTAGTAGGCATTGCCCATAGATTTCTGATGGTGATTCTCTTCCTGCATACTTACAAGATGAAATGGCAGGACATCCAAATTATAAAAAAGCAGGTTTAGGTTTTTCAGTAGTAGAAAGGTGTCCTAATCTCAAGGAGAGTGAGTAGTGTCAGTCTTACATGCAGTTAGTGGAAGGAAGACTGGATAGACTCTTCCACCCTGGCAGGCCAGCAGCAGTTATGAGCAGAAAAAGTAGTGATGGAAACTTCTGTTATGTGCCTTGGATTTAAATGGTGGAAATAAAACTTAACAGTCCTTCATTTCTGTTTTACTCTGCATAACAAGTATAAGGAATCATGGCAGCACTAATGATAGGGTATTGTGAAAACTGGTGATCAGGAACTTCGGTTGCCTAAAGCTTCATTTCTTATAACTGATGGCCATGTCTTTTTGATGAATATCATGAAGACATATGCTAACATGGGACTTGTCAAAATGTTAGAGAACTGTTTGGACTTCAGTAATTATATGGATTGCCAACTGTTAGAAGGAAAGCAGTAAAAGCACATGGTCTGGCTGTGGAATACTCTATGCCAGGAGCTCAGTGAGCCAAAACTTAGAGCTGGCTGTAGGAATCAGAGGAGTAGATTTATGGATGGTTGTCATATTTGTGTCCATGCTAAATACCAGCGGCAAGCACATAAAAAGGTAGACTATCAAAAACCCACTTGCCTGAGTCTTAAAATCTTTCTAAGGGAGCCCACACAAGGGTAAGTTATGGAGGCTATTCTTTCCCATCATCTTCAGGAGCTATGCCAGCTTCTCCAAGGCAAAGTTCACAGCATTTTGAAATGCCATCTAACTTTCATGTGGTCTGTGAAGAGGAAGAAATTCATTTGAAGGGTTAGTTCATAGAGGGATTTATATTAGTATTCTCTCTGGAGAGGGCAAAAATGATCTTTAACAATGGGGGAATATAAAACTCAGCAAGACTGAACTGTTAAGTTAGAAACCCTGAAGGTAGACAGTGTGAAAGCCCCACATTCCAACTTCTAGGAAATACATCATTACCTTTTGATTGCCATTTCTATTGACTGTCAGTGTGATATATAAATCTTCTGTAATGTTAGCAATAAGAGAGCAGTGACAGAAACAAACTGTATATTTCACGAAGATACAGCTCTGGCTCCTGGAATCTTTCATCCCCTGCTGTGTTAGGGCTTTGTTTGAAACCTTTTGGAGCCAATGGACACAATCATGCTGTCTCCAACAGGCTTCAGTCAGTCTTGTGAAATTCAGCACACCTTAGTATCTGTAAAAAATAAGTCCCTATTAAAAAGAGAAGTAATAAAGAAGCAGTTCTGGGGGAATCAGAGCCTGATTGCCCTGGAATTTGCTGTTTGTGAGTTGTATCTGAAGCAACTCATAATCACAGTATGTGGTAGCATTTTCCCCTGTGTGCATATTCTTGTGTTTTGCAAAGATGTGAAACTTCCCTTCATATGAGTACTTAAAAGAAAAAAAGTACGCAAATTTAGTTATTTTAACCACCCTTTGCTACATTTAAACAACACATTGGAATGTGACTAGAGAAGGACACATCAGTGAAATAAAATAAAATTGTGACTGTGTGAGCCTCTTTTTTTAACGAAACTGAGCTACATTTTTTCTCTCCCTTCCTTACCATGACACATGCAATGGACTGTGTAAGGACTGGGATAGTAGAAGCTATCCGATTCAGCACGGATGTTTTTAATAGCCTGCAAATGTGAGGGAAGAAACATGCTGTTTTAAATCCCTCAAGGCAGGTTTGATTTATACTTTTGTCTTACCCAGCCATGCCATTGTTCTGTTAAATTATGTTTAAAACTAGTTATTATTTTAAAAAGATGTTCTGTTGTTGCTGTTTTGATTACCTTTATAAGTATACCAATCTTAATATCTCCCAGTCTTTGTGTTCTCCGTGTTTTTCCTAGATGAAGATTCTTCCTTCATGGTTGCTGCAGTCTGCTAGTAGTTCAAAGGTTTGAATTCACTAGTTTAGTGTAGCTCAAAACCTTCACAGGTGCCAACTGCAAAAAACCTCGAAACTTTAATTCAACTTACAATAAAACACTAATGACAGTCCCATAGCAATAAATATTAATTTGCAGGTAATGTGTTAACTCAGCTATCCAGCAATGTGCAATGATCACATAAAGATAACACATTAAGTTAACCAGGCATTAATTTCAAACTGTTCTCAATTCGTGATCTCCCTTCAGACCAGCTCAAATGAGTGGTTGTGGCAACCCAGCATAGTGGTCATGAAGTGATGTTTTATCTCAAGGCAGAAAATGAGTTTGAGTAACTAGAATTACTCTGTCCCCAATCCCCCCTTTTTTCCTAAAAAGCTACAACTTAAGCACATCCTAGAAAATATCCTTGGGTTATAGTTACATGAATCTAAGTGGTATTAAAAAATATCTTTCTACAGAAGTAACTGATGCAAATCACTGGGGATTTGCAGGGGATAAAAAAAGACAAACATAAAGCAGGAAAAATGCATTTGTATTCTGGAGTAATCTGTGTCATTACGCTGGCATGATCTAAATGTTACCTAAGATTATAATTATTCAGATATTTTCATATTAGTTCATTTCTCCAACCCTAAAACATGAATTATCCACTAGAATTACAAAGGACTCACCAATATTTTCTAGCAAAAAGAACCTTGCTTGGATACAATTTGATCAGGATCTGAAGACTCATGCTTGGTGAGCATAAGTCTTGCCTAAACAGTAAATGTGAAATTTATGTGATTCCAAGTCTTCCTTCCAGCAGCTCAGCCCCTGAAATAAGAAGGGAAAATCCCTTTGCCTGCTCTGGCATCATGTAAAGGAAAAATATCCAGAGATTTCTCCTCTCAGAAGATATCATATAGGTTAAGGAAGGTCCAAGTGCTGGATGTGACTGCGAATTCAGAGATAGGGAAGCTGGTCCAATTTCTCTTATCAGTAAATTTGACTTTTTCTGTTTCCTAGATATTTATCATATATTATCTTGCGTAAACTTCAGTTTGGAGCTAAGCCTCTGAAGCAGGTAGATGCCTGCCTTTTGTGACAACAAAACACCTGTGTTCTCCTAATGTCTTCAAGTATTATAGAAGGAAAAGTTGGGAATATCTTTGATATCCTGAAAAAAATCTCTGGGGGAAACCCTCTTGCATCTTGACTTGCCTCTTCTCTTAAATGGTTCTATAACTACGTGTGTTGCTAGCAGAAACACTCTCAAGTCCTCTGCTTCTGCTTATCTAGATATGGGCTTACCTATAAGTAAATTTAGTCTAATTTTGCTGAGGTAAAAGGTAGCTCCTACTGGCATTGCCTTGTGTGGTGCAAACATCTGTGAAGCAGTTGGATCCAGCTGCTGGATAAAATTATATATATAGGAAAATAATGCATCATTATTGTTTTGCAGTAATAATAAAAAATGAATGCTTGAAATAAAAAAGGACCTCTCATGGTGTGTTTTTACAAGATGGTGATGCAGAACCACAAACCGTATATTCTAGTGACAAAGATGCCCTCAAGGTTTACACTGAGTTTTTAAAAGAGGCAGCAGTTTACACCATGATTAAAATAGTCTGTTTGCCTGGAACATCCATTTAAGCAGGGCAATATCTATTTCTGTCTCTGAAAGTGATTTCTAACATGAGTGTTTTGTAATTTCTATTAATATTACAGAATGGAGAAGATTGATGCTGATTCACTCACTAGCTCAGTTAATTTTTCTTCAAGTATGGATTCCTATTAGGAATGTACCCATGTAATGTAATAAAACTTGTTAATTCCATTTACAATCAGGTCTCAGTGCATATATTTTTCCTAGTGTTTCCCCTTAAATAATAATTGTCAGAAGGGGAGGACATAAATGAATACTGGATGATTCACTGGCCTCCTGATAATTCTGTCCATTGAGATACAGAACACCATGAAAGCTCAAGAGCAATAGTCATTGTAACAGAGAATTACATTCATTGATATTGTAGGTTCCAGTTTTGCTTTCTAATATGTAGAAAAGGATAAGTAAGAGGAAGCTAAAACAATCTTTTTTACTGCCTTGTGGTATTACTTCTTGCTTGCTATACTGATTTCCCTCTGTCCTTCAGTTGTTTAGATACTTTAGTTTGATATTTTCTATCATAATTAATACAAACTATTTATTATTTACATATTATATGCACATATACTAATATGTATGTGTTACATACATATGTATATGTGGTACATACACGTTATTTGTTATTTAACATAACCCCTCCAAAATGTGGTGCTTTTCTATTATCACCGCTCCTCTGTAAATCATTACTGCTGTGCTCTTCTCTGGTATTTATGGCTAAGACCAATATAAAGTCAGTGTCTATAGTCAACTCCGTGGAGCAAAATGAAAACAGAGGGTCATAGCTGATCCTTTGTTATTGACATGGCAAGCATTTAGCTGTTGCCACTATATCATTTTGCCCCTTTGGATTTATTTTAATAACCATCTTATCTCTACTGAAAGATTCTTTCCAACATGTTTACGGCTACAGAAGCCAAATTTTCTGGTCTATTACTCTCATCTCTTCATTCTTTAACATTGGCACCACACTTAGATTTCCTCTGGTCTTTTGGTGACATCTCTGATTTTAATGAGTTTTTGATCTATGCCAAGGAATATGTTGACTCCCAGTTTTGCATCCCATGATGAATCCCATCAGGCCCGGCAGATGCTGATTTGATGTTTGCTTGTTCCACTAATAAGCCTTGTAGTTTGGATGTGATCCTGGCCTTCTATTCCCAAAGCAGTAGTTGCCTTCTGCTCTGTCTGATCTGGCATGCTAATGTAGCTTGTGAGTAGCACAAACCAAAAGAGTGGTGATTTCCCCTTCAGGGGACGTAATAGATTCATCAAGCCACTGTTCTGTACTCGGTAGTGTCTGATACAGATAGATACATCTGTTCAATAAATCATATATCCAGGACTATCAGTAGGACAGAGACATTTTTCCTGGAAGCATGAGATTTAATTACCTTAACGTGTGTAATTTCAGTTTTTATTAAGAGCATTAAAAAATATATCACCTTAAAAACTGAATCTCAGTACTTGACTCTCTTACCACTGACAAAAGAAGACTTTTTGCCTTGGATGTGTTTTAATGTGATTTTGTTGAATACAGGAAAAATGCAAGAACATAATCAGATTAACAAAAGAGTAGTTTGAAAGGACACCCTTCCCCAGCTGAGATGTGATAATCAGTCATGAGTGTGCAGCTGACCCACCACAACGTGCACCAGAGAGAGAGATTAACTTAAATCAGTGAATGTGGAAGGCTGATTTGCTGCTGTTAGAGGCATCTGTGAGAGCCCCAGGAGGTTTTTCCTTCAGTGCTCTGCATCCCATGGCCTTTCCAGGTCAATAGAAAGCCCTGGTGAATATTCTGTCTATAAATGAATTAGCTCATAATGGTATCTGCAGAGCCATGATGGCATCCTAGAAACTTTCATATCCTTGTCTAAAAGCTTAAACAAGTTTTATTTTCCTCTGGGGAGAATAGAAATTTCCTTCCTCTGTCCGTGAAAATAATGCTGTTATCTCCATTGTAATCTTTGGCTGCTATGGCCCAAAAGACAAGGATGAAGGAACTGATGTAAAAAGCACATCACTTTGGAAAACTTTCAAATCATAGGAAATGCTGGGTGTGTGGCAGCCATTGGGAATTAGCCATTCCACCATGTGGTGTAAAGGCAGTCCGTGAAATGTGGGGACTGAGATCTGGAAGCAGCAGTTCCTCTCCTGCAGGAACTTGATAGGAATGAAAAGCAATGGGACCTTTCTTCCCAGAGACTGTGGCCCATGGAAACGACTGGTTAAACAACCTACTGGTGTTTCACATGTTTGTGCCATGCCAAGCAATACAGCCCTTTATTGTTGACTTCTCTCTAGCACTTCTTCTCTGAACTAAATCATTCAAATGGTTTAATCTTTCAGTTTATGGCCTTTAAGAAGGCATAAAAATTCTTTTCTGTCCTGGTGACATATCAGTCTTAAAAAAAAATTACTAGTAAAAATTACTAGTCAAATAGGATAATAGACATCTATTTTTAACAGGTTGTTCCTCACTATAGGCTGTATTGTAGCAAAAATTGCCCTAAATCAAGAGAACTAAAATTCTCCTTTCTGTTTCAGCACAATCTATCTAGTCTTCAGGCAGATTATGGGGAAATAAACTACACTATTAACCTGGTTTCTCAACCTCGAGCACACACAGTGACTGCATGATTCATTCTGCCTTTTGTATTCATTGGTCAGTGTAGTTTAGCTGTGTCCAGTGCAGTGTCAGCTGTTTCTGCTGAAATGGGGCAAATAATCATCTACTGATTGTAATAGCAACATGGCTATTTTACCAAAATCTCTGCCATGGTAATACACAGGAGTCAATATAAGGGATCTGCTTCTATAGTTTGCCACATTTAATATTTTTTTTTCTCTTTGTACAAAATTTTAAGCATATTTCTAAGAAAAGATCTCGTTGAGAATTGAGTTATCAGAGATCTTCAAAGCATTGACCTGCTTTCAGAATGGTTTATGGAGATGTTGCCAAAGATCAAGGAATTTATGCTTACATATTCTTCAGTTAGTTCATTAATAATTATAGAAGGAAGATCATACTTTGGCTAATATATTAATCTGGAGCTCTGAAGCTGTCAATACTAGTGTTTTACCACTATTGCCTTTATCTTACTTGGTTTTAGCATAAAAATATAGGATTAAT
Organism: Climacteris rufus; assembly: GCA_013398175.1. Lineage (NCBI taxonomy): Eukaryota > Metazoa > Chordata > Aves > Passeriformes > Climacteridae > Climacteris > Climacteris rufus. The sequence goes on along the minus strand of VZRZ01005074.1, from coordinate 438,053 downwards.
ATACTTATATTATGTTTATATTTTAATAATATACAAATATATTATTTTAAGACAAACAGTATTCTAAAGTGGTGGTGAGGACAATTGCTGATCAAATAGAGATATCAGTGCAATCCATCTTTTTCACTTCTGAACTGCAACGTTGCCCATCATTACCTCAATCAACAACTTTGACATGCTGCTTGGAAAGAGTGGCCTGAGACATAAAGGAGGTGGAATCTCCCTTACAGCTCCAAAGGGATTCAGCAGCAATATTTCCAAATTCTAAATTCAAAGTGACCACATGTGGGTTTTTTTCCCATTAAAAATTAATGCTTGCCATGGAAAATAAATACAAATATTTTGTTTTCCTAAATATTAAGGTTTGTGTCAAAAAGATATAATTTAGGAAGAAAATTTGTTACGTAGTTCCAGGGCTTCTCTGGTGTTGTGGTTTGAAAAGTTTGGGGGGTCTAGCTTTTTGGGTGTGGTAAGGGCCAAAAGATGGCTCCTGTAAGGAGCTTCCAGAAGCTCCCACAGCTGTCCAGTCAGGGCCTATCTCTGATGGCTCCTGGAAGATTGATGTGCTGTTTTCCACAGTTGGGTCAATTAGGAAGGACAGAAACGCCTCTGCAACAGTATATTTAAGAAGCAATCTCTGTAGTACGCATGCGCGCGCCATGTAACCCTGTAGTCATGTAGTTAGTAGATTAGGCAGGGGAGAAGGAGTACAGCAAATAACTAGGGAAAACAACAGAAACATCAGATATGAAAGCCAGCAAATGATGCCAGTCTGCCAAAGGAGAGAAGCAATGGAGGAGGAGGTTCCTGCATCATCGGAACTGATACATCTTCAAAGCCTGTGGTGAGA
>VZRZ01005074.1:389230-436626 GCA_013398175.1 Climacteris rufus | reverse complement strand
GGTGGAGCGGCGGGGCTGGGGGGGGCGGATGGGAGGACGGCAGAGAAAAGAATGTTTGGGAGATGTTCCTTTGTTTTTGCTTGCTCCTTTGACTCTGTAATAAATTCACTTTATCACTTAGAATCTCTGACCTTGTCTCAGCCTGATTCTGCTCCTCTACCAGCATTTCTTGTCATGCGTTTAGTAACACAGTTCAATTGGGAAGGGAAAAAAGCAGTACTAGTGGGACCTTGGCCATTGGCCAGGGCTAAACCACTACATCTGGTAATCTGAATTATCCAACAGGTGTGAGTTGTTTCTAATAGAACTCACATTAATTAAGTTAATTTGAATAGAGGATTTGGTGTTGAGGAATTTGTAAGGGAGGGCTTGTTATACCCTGGCTCTGAAATTGGACTGCTGTTGTAAATGTGAATGGATTCAAGTCTAATTTAGTTCTGTCACTTCTAAGACTTCATTGGGGCTGTGTCTGCCCATTCTATACAGACTTTCTAATTAGCTGGCAAGACATGTTAGGTCGGGTTATGCAATAGACCTGTAACTTCTGAGTAGAGCTGAATGATATCTGATTGACTCAGAAAGTGAACCACAGGATGATGAAGTTCATCTATTGTTGCCTGGGATGAAACAGGCAGACATTGTGTGAATATCTTGTGTAAAGTAGAAGAACAAAAAGGAGGTTGTAAAACTATGAGAATGAGCATGGGCTTGTGCAAGTAAGTTTAAGAGCTCTTTCTCTGACTATCTCAAATATTTGAACAAGAGGGCATCCAGTAAAATTGAAATGGGAAACAGTCAAAGCTGATAAAATACAAAATTATCTACAATTATAATTATCTACAAAATGTACAATTAGCCTGAAGAAGTCATTGCCATAGGAAATTACACATCTCTACTAAAGAAGAAGGGGTGTACTAGGGTTGCAATGACATACAGACTTATTCTAATTAACAGTGCAGCTAACATAATTAACATTTCAGGCTATAAGACTAAAACCAGTCACTAATACAAGGGGAATATGTTATCTAATGTTAAGGGTCCTTTATGCTACCACTGCCTTAAAAATTTAATTTTTTTTTCATGTATCTGCTGCTGATATAGGAGACAAGATATTAGACAAATCGCACACCTTATTAATAGGCCAAAAACCATGTTCATGTAATAAGATCTCTGAAAACCAAGAAAAACCCCACCCAAGCAAATTTAGTACTTGATGCCTCATTTTCCACTTTCAGTTAAATAACAAAAACCAAAAAGATGCTTTTTTTTTTTAAGATCAGTCTTCAAAATTGCAGAACCTTTTTTGTCTTTTGAACATTTACGTTGAATCTCTTGGTCTTTTTGTCCTTTTAATTTTTTTTTAAAGCAGACAAATGCAACTTTGTAAAACCACCTTTCACTCTTGGTACTGCCATCAGAGTTACTCAATCGCAGGTTTTTTAAAATAGTATTTGAAAGATCTACTTACTTCTCTACTTTTTAAAGAAGTTATTGTAATACAGTCTGAGTATAGACCTGGAATAATATACCTTTCATTTCTACCGGTGTTAATTTCTGTCAAACTGCACTTGTCTCCTCTCTATGTTTTTAATCTTCAACAGATCTAAATGGTGAGTGTCACCAATCCTAAATTTAAACACGGAATCAGTACCCAGGCAAATAATGTATCTGCCATTAACAAGAGATTTTTATCAAAGAATCACTGAATATTTTAGGCTGGAATGGAGGCTCTGGAGGTCATCTAGTCCAACCTCCTGTCCAAAGGAGGCCTAATTAGTTTTCAGGGACCATGTCCCACTGAGCTGGAATGCCTCCAAGGATTCTGGTATTTGACCATTTTCATGGAAAGTAATTTTCCTAGTATCTAACTAGAATTCATTATGTTCCTCTGAGCTGCCTTCTTTCCAGGCTGAGCAAGCACAGCAATCTCAGCCTGCCCTTGTGTGTTCTGTGCTCCAGACTCCTGTCCATCTGGGTGGTGGGGTGATGCATCTGCACTTCCTCCAGTATTACCACAGGTTTTTTTTGTACTGGGGAATCCAGAACTGGGCACACTGCTTCAGATGCCCAGGCAATGAACAGAGGATCACTCACCTAGAACTCTTAGATACACCTTTGTTAATGCAGTACAGGAGGATGTTGGCTTGCTTTGTGCAATTATGCACTGCTGGCCTGCATTCAATTTGGTATCCACCAGGACTCCTATGTGGATAAACTCTGTGGAGTTCCATTCTAGAAGGCTGGATCCCAGCCTGTACTGTTACACATAGGCAAGACCGTTCACTTTGCTCTTTTTGAACATCATGAGGTTCCTCCTATTCCATTTCTCCAGGCTGTCCATTCTCTAGTAAACTGAACACTCTCCCCAGTTTGGTATCATACCCAGATTTACTGAGAGTATACTGAGTTCTGTCATCCAAGTAATTAATGAAAGCATTAATGATTCCAATACTGATCCCTAAAGGATGCTGCTAGCTGTTCACTGACAGGTGAACTTAAAATACAGTATAAATTACAAAATACTATAAACACAATGTCATTAATATTTACCATAAATTTTCCAAAAGCAGTGGTTTGGTTTGGTTTGCTTGAGATGCTTCATTTAAATTTTCTTAAAAAAAAGAAGGAACACTATTTTCTGGTAAAGAAATCCTCCATAAGAAAATGGTTTTCTTGTAAGTCTTTTGCTGCTGTTAGTGCTTTGCAGTGTTTTGTTGGAACATGGGCATTACAGGGGACCATGGGTGTGGAGTTAAGGAAGAAGGTAAGTCACAAGTCACATCCAGATCTCTGAAAGCTTAGAAATTGGTGCAGAAGAGTGAATCATCAAGGTACTTGCTGTGGTTTATCCTGGCAGGTAGCTAAACACCACACAGCTGCTCACTCACTCCCCCTAGGCAGGGCAGGGGGGAGAAGTGGGAAAAAAAAAAAAGGTAAAATCCATTTTTTGAGATAAAGGCAGTTTAATAGGACAGAAAAGGTAAATAATATTAATAACAACAACAAGAATAACAATAATGGTGATAATAAAAGTAATATTAAAAATATACAAAACAAGTGATGAACAATGCAGTTGCTCACCACCTGCTGACCAATGATCAACCAGTTTTTGAGAAGTGGCCCCCAGCAAGGTTTACCCCCAGTTTACAAACTGAGCATGATGTTATATATTACGGAATATCCCTTTGGCCACATGGGGTCAGCTGTCCTGGCTTCTTATGCTGCTTGTGCTTCTCCAGCTTCCTTGCTGGGCTGGGGTAAGAAGATGAAAAGTCCTTAACTTAGATGAAGCACTGCTCAGCAATAAGTAAAACACAGGTGAGTGATCAAGATTATTCTCGTCCTAAATCCAAAACACAGCACTGCACCGGCTACTAGGAAGAAAATAAACTGTATCCCAGTTGAAACCAGGTTGATTACTCTTGCTAAGGGAAAGAACTGTGTTTTAAAGTAATAGGAAATTTTGATGATAGGTGATTTTATTTTGTAATATCATGAAATGAAATAATGCAGACTGCAGTTCATAGTTGTGACTGCTATTTGTAATAGAATGGGCCTAATATCTGATTGGTTAGGATAAGAGTGAGCATATTCAACCACTACAACAGGATGACTTTTCTGTTGGCATGCTTTAGGAAAGTGGGATAGGGATCTCTTCTGTACTCTTCAATTCTCTTTGAAGTGATTTGTAGCGCTTGATGACAAAATACAAACAAAATGCATTTATGGTACATTTTAAATTCATTTTAAATAACAAAAGAAAAAAACCCCATTGCATATAAACCTAGTAATCTTTTTGGGATGTTAAAGCTGAATTCTGTTTTTAATTGTCAAAGGTGAGACTAGTAGCCTGGTAGGGGTTTTTTTTTTTATACTTTCTATGCTTACCCAAATAGCATCCTGAGAGCAATTCACCTGTCACTTCAGGAGTCATGGAATGGACAAAACAGACTCAAAAGAACAATAATGTTTCCTGGCATAGCTGTATATTACCTAAAACAACACAAAATGAGGGTTTCAGGAATGGGTGCACAGTACACATTCCACCTCAGAGGTTTGTCTGCTACAGTCCAGCTTAAACCAGCACATCATCGCTGAAAAAAACTCCTCTTGTCATACTTCTTGTTCCTCTTTCCCATTCAGTATGCATCCCATCCTTTGATTTCTTTACGATGCCCCTGTGAGCAATGATACTGATCATATACACTCAAGCGCTGATTCAGCAAGGCACTTAAGTACACGAAGACATGATTTACCTTGTTTGGTATGATGCTCAAACCATATACCTTTCTTCTTTTCCTGGTTCAGTCTTCCCCATGTGAGAGAAACAGAGCACCTCAGTAAATTGTTACAACTCTAACGGGGTAACAACCACATTTACCATAAAGTGGACTTCTATAACACAGGCTTGCAAAAGTAAATACATTTGAAAGTGCTGAAAATTCCAGACTTCTCCTCCAAAGGCTTGGTCCTGCAGTGCTTGTTCTGTTTTTACTAGAGCTGGTGTTGCAGATGTTCAACTGGATGTCCTCGCAGCTGAGGGCCTCTGAGTTAAGTGTCTTGGAGGGTCCTATTGCAATTAAGCAGAAGATTTGCTGTATTGCCGCTTATCACCGCGGGAATGCTGGAGACGCAGAAGAAAAGAGACAGAGCCAGCTGTGTTCAGCTTCAGAGCAAAGGAAGGAAGGGGGGGCAACCCACCTTCTTTTAATTCTTATATACACTTTTAGAAATCACTGTTCATTGGAGAAAATTAACATTTCCGTCTTTAATTACAGTGGTCAAAAGAAATGTCCATCAAAGGATCTGTGTCCATGGGAAAGGAATGCAATAACAAGATAATTCTACAATAACATAGCTATGTTTATAGAACACTAGTCCTTGAAAACTATCTAGTAGAGAGCTAGCTATTTTTAACAGTAAAAATGAGGCAAAATTCCTGAATTGCAAAATTTGCTGAATTCCAACAGGTTTGCTGTGATGACACCCCCGTTCAAGTCCTTGTACTTGGATTTTGTACCTGAACACAAAAAATTATTGGGGGACACTGACTGCATTGAGCTGTAAATTTTATCATTTTCAAAGTGGGTGACTTTTTGTGGGAGCTTGCCTCTCCTTGGCTTGCTTTTCTGCTTGCCTACACTGACAAAACAGCTAACCATTGAAATATTCTTGGCTGTGAGCTATGATCTTAGAAAACACATTGGATGTTCATAGATGGTCTCTTGGCTGCCTATACTTGAGCCCATCTGCTAGGATGGCACGATGCCGACACACACACAGGGTCATGCCAGATTTTTGGGGCAAGGAGCACCAGCTGTGAATGACTACACACAGGCAAGATGCTGAATGCTTCAAGCACCATTTCTTTTGAAAAAAAATCCTGTTTTTTTGTTATAGGATTGCCACACTGTTGCCATAGGACTCTTTGAATCTCTAGTAGCTTTGTGTCCTGGTACAACATGACTGTCAAGGAGGAACATAAGAGGCTGAAGAATAGCAAGAATGTCTTGAAGTGTTGCCTGATGCATATGAAACAGATTATTTGAAATAATATCTGTGGATAAGTTAAACAGGAGCACTGAGTTGTTCTGGTTTTATATATCATCTTTTAAAGTGATGAAAACAGAAATCCTGGTCATGTGTGGCACAAGAGAACTTGTCAGAATGGGATATACAGGGTGATCAAATAATCACAAAACTTCAGTGTTTCCACAACAGTCAATAACCAATTAAGTAATCCTGAGAACAAAGTTATCTCAATAAAAGTGGAGGGCATATGAGGACATGAATGACAGGTCAGATCATAGAGAGGAAATTTAACACAGGATTTGTATTGGAAAAGGAACCACTGACCTGAAGAAAAATAATATGACTTTCCAAGATGTGCAGCTTGGGACAAAATGAGAGGCTTGCTGCAATGATGATCAGTTACTGATGGATTGAGAATGTGATGCTGAGGGTATAATGAGAAGAGAACAGAATAGAATAATACAGCTCAGTCTTAAATAATTTTATCAGTTCAAATGCAAAGAAAAGCTTACTGTAATTTGAAAAATATTTCATTTTGCTGATTTTTTTCTGTAATTTCTAACTGGAGAAGATTTGGACTTTCCTCTCTGCTTCAGAAATGTCTTGAAATGTCAAAGCATACCTTGCTCTGTACTGGGTGAGTGCCCCAAGCCCTAGGTTAGCTTCTGTTCAGGACTGGTAGAGCTGTCTTCCTCATTCTCAGCAGAAGTTTCTTCCATGTTAGTATTAGTGTATTAATTCCTGAAGAAAATTTCATGGTTTTTGAACAAGAAGCTCTTGTTCAAAAACTGTCCTGGCAGAGAAAATGCAAAATTGATAAATTCTCCAAAGATAGGTAAAATTGGAGGAGTGAGAAAATCCTGGCAATATCCTGGTGATCGCAGAATCACAGAATAAACCAGGTTGGAAGAGACCTTTGAGATCACCAAGTCCAACCTATAGCCTAACATCTCCTCATCAACTAAACTATGGCACTGAGTGCCACATCTAATCTTTTTTTAAATATGGTGACTCTACTGCCTCCCTGGGCAGACAATTCCAGTGCCCAATCACTCTCTCAGTAAAGAATTGTTTCCTGGTGTCTAACCTAAACTTCCCCTGGCGCAGCTTGAGACTGTGTCTCAAGTCATAATCTACCATTCTTACTCACCAAATAGGTTACTGAGTTTAGGAGTTTCTGATATATTGGAAACTTTTTTTTCTGAACTTAATCTCTCAAGCCAAATTATTCCTTCCCTCTGACTCCCCTTAAAGCCCAGTCACCTAGTGGTTTGTTCACTCTGCTGGGGTGTGGAAGGCTTAGCTTCTAGTCCTCTGCTCTGTGTACATAGACAATTCACTGTATCTTTAGCAAGAAATATCAAGGGACAGCCACTATAGAATCTACTATTTCTTGAAAAAGACAGATTGTAGAGACCTTGAGGATTACCTGGGACCTTCGATCTAAATTTGCAGTTCAGTACATCTGACTCAAAGTAATTTGGCCTTCTAAATCCCAGCAACTACACTGAGGGATGGGTACCACACAGGCTTTGTGAATTTGGTACATAAAGTGGTAGTTAGTTCCCTTTCCTCTTTCTAAATGTCCTTGCTTACAGGATCTAAGATCTAACCTCTCCTGTCCACAACAGAACTAGTTAAGATGCAGCTGTAGAGGGAATAACAATGTTTATTATAGCTCAGATTGTGTAATTTTTTCTGTTGCACAATTTTCTGAAGCTGAAATTGTAGAGGCTTTGTCCAAGAGTGTGCTTATTGTTGAAAATATACTCAATAATGGGCCAGCAATTTTACAATATGAGGAGAAAAACAACTCTGCTATTAGAAAAAATTAGATCTCATAACTTTTTAACAGTTATGAAGCCAAACTATCCTGTAATAAAAGTTGAAGTTTGGCATGGAAACCAACCTCTGAGGAAAAGGGCATTTGGATTAATTTTTCTGGCCTTGGAGACTTCTGCAGCAATTTCTGCTTCCAACACTGAAAAAAGCCACAGATATTCTCATAGTTTTGTGTCTCAACTTGAAGTAGGAGTTAAACATGTTCACTAATTACTTTTATCAATATTTCCATTATATTTATTTAATTGCCAAAACCACAAAATGAGAAGCTGCTTCTTTGCATCAAGATGGAGCTTCAAACAAAAATTTTCCAAATATAATTATCTTATTCAAGTGAACTTAAAACTTAATGACTTAAGATGGTGAGTGGGAAATGAGAAATTAAGTTGTTAATGCTCTGTTGGTAATTACTGTAAAAAATTAATTTTTTATACTGATTTTGGTTTAGTTGGTCACATTCATCCCTTTAATGTGCTCAGTTGCACTTGCAGACTACAAGACATATAAAAGATGGTGATGCTTTTGTACTAAAATGAAATGTTTGCTTTCTGCTGATAGGAGTGGCATAAATTAACATAATTCCATCAAAGGTGATGGAACTACATTGATTTAAACTGGGAAAATGGTTCTATCTGAACAGTTATGCCTTCAGCCTATGCTCACACCTATTCCAGCACATTACTGTTTTCCCAGAAGCTTACATGTGGCAGCCTTCATGCCTGCATTTACAGTATTATTAATAGGAAAAGTCCTATGTGTCAGTCTAGGCTCTGTGAGAGACACTCAAAACTATTTCTGAAATGTGGAAAGATTGTTGAGCGGGCAGAAGGAGAACAAAGCGTTCACAGTATGCTGGTACACAGTGTAACTCCTGGAACAAAATAGTAAGTGCAGGGAAATTACATTGTTAGGAAGACTGAGGATGGTCACAGCAAGATTCCAAACTTTTTCTGCAGATATTGTGAAAACTTCAGCACTAGGCCACTTTAATATGGAAGTTTCTATAGTTATAGAAACAATCTAAAAGCTGATTTTTATTGTCTCAAGTCAGCAGCTTCTCAGGTAGATGTAGGCAAGCCTCTTGTCTAGTTATTGTTGTGAAGTATTTGCAATGTAACTCTTAAAGCTGATGGCTGGTGGTTTCCAGAAGAGGTCCTGAAATAGTGACTGGCTTCTGCTAAGTTCACTGAATGCCACAATCACCTTTTTGAATATGAGAGAAAAATACAGTAATCACATAGAAAAATCTTTGCTTCCTCCTCAAGATACTGCTGAGATGGGTTTCTGATCATAAATATATCTAATATGGGGAAAGTGGATGCTGGTATTTCTCCTACAAAACAGTGTGTCCATGTTTTAAATGTCTTCATCATTACTGTGGATCACTGTTCTTTGAACAGCTGCCTGTTTGCTAGGCATTAGTTCAAAATTAGAGAGGACAAAAGGAAGTGACAGTTTCTGAAGCAAATACAATCAGGGACCATATAACAGGATCAAAGCTGTGCCTGCCTCTGACTCATTTTAAAAACAGGTTGAAGATGCCACATTCCTTCAAAAAGCCTTTCTATCTGATGATTACAGAATAACTTGGACCTTGGACCTGCCTTTAAGTGTTTAGATTTGTTAATTTATTAATTTTTGATATTTTTTCATTCTTTAACTTCATTCTCCTTTTAGGGATGGATATATCCACTGTACTACGCTGAGGAATGCTGGAAATGCGTTCCAGGAGACAAGGGTATTTTGAGTAGTAAATTTCGATCTAAACACACGAAGCCCCAAATTTTGCATTTGTCTTTGACTTGCAAATGTATGAAAAATTTGTGAAATTTGTTTGCTAAAGCACCCACTGACTTTGTATTCCTAAACTGGTGAAAGGTGGGGGCTCCAAATATTTCACAATGACATAGAGCGAGTCAGACAGAGAAAGAAACAAGAGAGAGATGGTAAAAATTTGTGGGAGAAGTAGATAATGTCTAAGAGAGCCTTTTTACAATGCAAACATAAGATACTTTTCTAGATATTTAGGTAATAATTACCTAATTATCTTTCAATAATCCACTCCTTATACCTTCTCTTCTTGGTACCTGACACTAATTTTTGTAACTACAATAATGTGGAAATTATGTACACACATTATTACAGTTTGAGCCTGTTTAATTAGTAGCCTGGAAAAGAAAGATAAAGTCTTATTATTTATCTGGGGTTAGCTTATTCTATGTTTGGAGATAATTGCCTTCACTCTGGAGTGAGAAGACATTCTGCAATTAGCACAGAGCTAAAACCAGTCTTTTTGTCCAGGGAAGGCAGTGAGTCCTGAAGGCAGTAACACATCCTAAGCCTCAGCTATCATTAGAGCCTTTTAGACACTGCAAGACTCCATTTTATGGAGATTATTCTGTAGTGTATTATCAGAACTGCCTTCTCCATTAGCTTGTTTCATATTGCAGCCTTAACATTCCACTTGTCTGCAGGATCCATTAGCAATGTCTTTATCCTGTACATACTTATTCAGGCTTTGTGTGTGGTCTCCTAGGATGTATAGAGCTCCTTCCTATCTGATTGAGTATCTGGCATCCTCAGCCCATTGACTCTACTTGGATACTCCCGTGCTAAAATCTTGTGCAACGCTGAAGAGCTGTCCCCTGGGAAATGCTGAGCCTTTTTCTTATCTTCTTATCTTTGAGGACAAATAATAGATGAAAACACCACCATTCCTCCTCTTCCTCATCGTCTCCCTTAATCTGTTCCCGTAACTATAGGAAAATCCTGAAGAACTGTCTTTTAACTGAAAGAAAAGTTTCCAACTGTAGATCTGAACAAGTCAGTCAATGTGTTTCTTAGCATATTTCACTCCAACCTTGTTGAGGCTGTACAACATTGTCTGTATCTTAGTAATCCCGTACTAGCGTCTACTACTGTAGTGGAGATCAAATTACTGTTAATAAAAATGCATATGACTAAACATTTATTTTTTTTCTGAGAATGCTTAAGTCTGCTTTTTCAGTCACTTTTGTGCCTGTACATGTTTGTACTTTGAAAAGATTGGCTGCTTCAAATGGGCTGCACCAGCTTTTGCAGTCTTGTTGCTGGAATAGAGTAGCAAGTTGCAACATGACAGTTCACTTTGCAATATGATTTAGTGGGCATGGTTGCATTTGGTTGATGGTTGGACTTGGTGGTCTTGGAGGACTTTTCCAACCTTCAGGATTCTGTGATTCCATAATAAGTGAAGTGCTGTTTACAATGAATATCTGAGGGCATGCTTTACCTTGTGTCATGTCCTGACTTTGCCCAAACAAAACCCTTTGCAGTGCACCAGTTTTATCTTTAACACAGGTACCATGTACAAGGGTTCAGAGTTCTTTTGATCCAGACCTGATTTCTTTGGTAACTATAGGAAGTTGAAGCTAAAGTGTTCGCAGGTGGAGTGAGTGAGGTGCAACAGACACAAGTTATAATCAGACGTATACACTGTTTCTCTGAACATTAAAATAGCCCAAACCACTTGAAACAGGTTGGCTAAAACACTTGTGGACAGTCCATCCCTAGATATTGTCAAAGCTCAGCTGGACAAAGCTCTGAGCAATCTGATCACTGATGGCACTGGTTAGAGCAAGGGACATACTGCAGGGCCTTCCCAGGACCTTTGTTTTCTGATTATTTCCATGATTCAGTGAATTAACCACTGTGAGTAGAGTACAATTCTCATGTGAAATCCTGGGTGCTACATTAAAAAGCTTTAGGTGCACCTGGGTGGACTAAGGAGGAAGAATGTGTCATGTTAGCAGAGTATTTTCCCATCAACACTCATCAGTTATTGACATTGTCCCTCATTATAGGCTAAAAGAAGTACAAGATGTGCTTTCAAAGTTTGTGGTTGACCCTGTATATACCTCTTAGGAAGATATTTAATTTCTCCATAAATCAGGAGAAAATGTCACCAGAGGGATGGCAAAACCTATGGATGAATCTTTGTTTGTAAAATCTTCGACACAACTAAAGTATTTTTTAGCAAAATAAAGTGAAAAGTTATTCTGCCATGCTCTGTTCCAGTCCATGAAAACAGACAGAAGAATTTTTGTCTGTAAGTGGAAAGTATTACCCTTTTGCTCTGGTATGTGTATATGCAGTTTTGTATAGATAGATTACAGTTAGGAATATACTGACTCAATTTTCCAGAGTTAATATGCATATAACTTGGATAGATCTGGAAGATTGCCACGTGCTTTTTTTCCTGTGTATAAAAGCCCTGAAAATGATAAAGGCATACAAAATTCAAAGTATTTGTCATTTCTAACTAGAGAGCTTCATAATTGCAGTGCAGATTTACTGCCAGAACATTAGCAGTAAATGACATTCATCTGAGGTCTTGACCAGTAGTAGGTCATTCCACTGATTTTATTTTATTTGAGCACTCTCCACATAGAAGAGGTTGAACACATTAACTAGAAATTAATAATATTTTTGAATTTCAAATATCAATATATGCCTGAAAACTGTACTGCAAATCTAGTAGGAAAAATGTTTATGGCTTCTGGAAATGGGCCATGGTGGGATACACTGCTACTTTACAGTTAAAGATAAGCAACCATATATTAGTTAATAATCCTGGAGCCAGCAAACCTAACCCTTTTTTATTAATAAATTTGATTCTCAGTAAGCCATATATGTTGTTATCTCAGGACTTTTGGAGGCGTTTTGGTTATATATATATATAGCAAAAATTATTCAGTCTTGGGAGCAGAGACTTCTACATTCTAAGAATATATATAATGTTTTGGGGCACTGCCCAGAAGGAAAGACATCTTTGTGTTAAAATCAGCTCAAGACATTGTGGTATAATTTTTTACTTTAACAATTGAGATAAATTATATAGTGAAAAATTTTAACACCTTAAGAAGTCATGAAGGAATTCTTATTGCTACTACAAGCAATGATTCAACAAGAAATGCCTTTATGCAGCTCTGTCTTTGTTGAAAAGGCTTCCAGCATGTGCCTACTTGATTTATGGTATTTATGTATGGCAGGATTGCAAGGAGCTTACTGTCTTGTCTCTGGTATTGGAATCATCCCGAATATGTTTGTGCAGTAGTCCTCCTGATCAAATTGCCCTGAGGGGATAGCTAGAGTAATTAATCATAATGACTGTACTTTGATACATGTATCTTTGATAGATTTTAATGTGGCTTTTTAAAACTGTGGAGAGCCAGCATGTTCCAAATGTGTGCAGGAGGCAAGGGTCTGTTGCATGGCAAATACCAAGTATAACAAATCTAGCTATCAGGACAGAGGTTTAGAAAATAGGGGAGCTTCCCAAAGACATAGGAAAAACCTAGATTACAAAGGATGTTCCTTTTGGATGTGAGAAGGGAAGAGTTTTTTTGTTAGTAGTGGGCTAGCCGGACTTCAGAGAAACATATGAAAGGCAGAAGAAGGAAAATCCAGATGACTTTGACCTGAGCCCAAAAGTTGGATTTGATAGGAATTGTAAGTTTGACTGATTTGGGCTTGTTACTTGGATTTATTCTTCTAAATAAAAAGAAAATAATGTTTCAAAAACCTCTGAGTCATATCATGTTTGTCTGAAGATGTGGACAGAAATGTTCTGGCAAATTGTACTAATATAGTTTAATATATTACTGTGCCAATTTGCCTATTTTGTCTCTCTGATGCTGCTTCTCATCCTTGTAGGTCCAGGGGTCAGCAGAATGTTACATGTGCCTACGTCCATTTTGGTCCAACTTACCACCTCTGCAGCTGTCCCCCATGTCAAGCAAACAACAGAAAAGAATGTGCCTACAGATTTGGAAAAAGGTCTCTGTCACAAAACCAGGATCTTCTGGTACACATGACCTGAGAAGGAGGAGGAACACTGATCATGCCAGAGCTGTGTGTACCACAGAGTAGCCCATTGTCCACAACTGCTTTTTGATGGGTTGTTTGCCTCTTTCTCTAAGCGTCCTGCATTGGCCAGTGTAAGAGTCAGGATACAGGATAAGAAGGAAGCAGATCAGTGAAACTATATCAAATCTAGCCTCACTATGGCTATACTCACCCATACACTGAAAAGAAGAGTCAGATGAGCTCCAGATATTACTAGTTAAGGTTACTAATAGCCTCTATTTAAACTGATAATTCCTCCATGCAGCTGTTACTTAAAACCAACATAAAGCTTCTTGGTGGTTTGCCTGAGGAATCAGCCATATAAAAGCTATTCCCTGGTTAGACTTAATTATTTGCTTAATATACACTTTTCCACGTGCTTCAGTCAGCTTCCAGCTCAACACTTTGAGGAACTGGGAGACTTTTGAGATCAAATCCAAATCATTTTGTTGAGGTCAGTCATTCCAGTGGTTAAAAAAGGGTGGTTTTAAGAGAGCACTGTTTGGTTCTCTGTGTAATATTTGCTTCCTTCAAGAGCCATAGTTCTCATTCAGTATGAAAATATCTGTCACTTTGCCTCTTTCCTGTGATCTTTTCCATCATGCTTATCACCAAGTTATACAGGTTTAAATGATTCCTTGAGTAATTTAATTTAACAGTAAAGTTTTAGCAATTAAAAACACCTATATATTGATCATTTACTAGAAATGGTTTGCCAGAAATATTAGAAGAAAATGGGTATTTTTCAAAGATGTTCCAAGTTCCATTGGTTGCACTTAAGTGACAGTAGACAAAGCATTGCATGTCTCTTCTGTTCTGTTTAAGTTTCTGCTTCTTGAATATTAGGGACCAGAGAACAGTACTAACTTTTTTGGAGATGGTTTGTACTCAAGTTTGCATCCTAAGAAAGCTCAGGTAACAGTTTGAAAATTATTGTCCTGAGGAGTCTATTGTGTCAGGCAAAGAAGGAACCATATTCCAATGTAGTACTCCATTGTATATAAAGGTCATCACAGCTACAACAAAACTGGAGAAACGGGGAAATGGGTTCAATATTATTAAGCAGTTACTGACTCCTTGCAGAGGAATTAGCAGCTGTCTGCCCCCTTTGTTAAATTAACTTCTGTTAAAGTAAGCTTTTAAATAAGCACAAAGTTTATGGCACGAAGGGCAGCACAACTCTGTAAGGAAATAGATATCACCAGAGACACACAAGTAACACTGATGAAGCTATGTCAGCTATCACTCTGCTGAATGCATTCATGGTTAACCCCCTGCCATAATTTTAGGGGTAGCTTGGACATTCAGCAGAAGCATGTGGTGAATGAGCCATTATGGCCAGCACTGATGGCCCCTCTCTTTCCTTCTCAGCCCCATTATTTCCACATCTGATGAAAGCAGACTATTTATTATTTCCATGTATTGGATTCACTAATTCTATTTTTTTTTCTAATTCTTGGTTTTATTTAAGTGAAAGCAAATTTTGTCAACTTGGGGTGGAAACAAGATTGCTATTATTTGGGGAAACATTGTTATTGCCCAATTTGACTGGAGGCAAAACTGCATTGAAAAAAATAAATTGTGTGCAGATATGTCTGAAATAGTCCTAAGGTTATACTCTCTAATGTGAGGGTCCCATGAAATGTATGAGAGGTCAGTTTTATCAGAGGCCCTGAGGGTATAATTGGAGTTCCTCCTCTGGTACCTCTGGCCATCTGCTATGCCATCTAATAACCTCGTGAGAGCAATGAACAGCTCAGACTGTGATTTAGGGCTGTGGTCTGGCTGCCTATTCTGGCTTCTATATGAAATGAAACTCCAATTACAGTGTCTAAATTCAGAAGAGAAATAAGCAATTCAAACCTCTGGCTATTAGGGACTGGCATCCCATACTGCCTGTGGAGCAAGGTAGAGGCAATATTTCGACCACCAGCAAGAGCTGCATAACTTAACCATTGTGATTGTTTCTTTCCTGTGATGCTACAGGGAATTAGAGCCTGACAGACCCAGCACAGCAAAAAACCTGAATTGCTTATTTTAAACTTAGTTACTGTGATTGTCCTTTGTCCATCTTAAGCGTTGTAACATGCAGGCTGAATACAGCCCTCCTCCTACTGCTCTGTTGGAATTGTGTGAGGAGGGAAGGGAGGGAGTGAAAGGAAAAGCCATCTGTGCATCACATCAAGTGGCGAAACAGGGGAGAAAGATCCTGCTGCTTTCAGCTCTGTTACCATGAGTGCAGAAGTGCTGACAGGGGTAAGACTGATAAAGAGTGATGGAGAGTGAAATTGGGAAGGAGAGAGTGAGATCCTCGGACATTTTGCCACCAACCATAATGGGGTTATGATTTAGGCCAGTCTGTGGAGATTTTAATGAGTCAAATGAAGACAGCTAAATAGTTTAAGTGAGCTATGTGCAGACTTCTTTTTCAGTACCCAGCATGATATGTAAGCATACCAAATCACATCTAGTGTCCATTATCCAAACCATATCGTTATCGCCCAAGGAGCACTTCTCTCCTGGCAGGACTATGTGACAGGCTGCTGCCCAAAGCACTCTGGACCTCATGGCAGAGGGGAGATTGTCATTAGACTGAAGTACAGGAACTCTTACAAGTCACTTGAAAATTGGTATTAATACATATGCAAATGTATGTGAACAGTACAAAAATAAGACCGTACTTTTCCAGTTTTACCACATGGCACTAGGTATCTCCATACTAGGAACTGATATTCCCTTATTCTCCAACGTTCCTTCTAATATCTCTAACACCAAGGTATCATCTGGAGGATCCAGATTAGTAACCATCTTTAAAACTAGCTCGACTGCACTCACGCCTGCACTACTAACGCATCGCTTAGGTGCCATCGAACGAGCCACGGGTGCGAGAGGACGTGAGGGCCACCAAATGAGCCACGGGTGCGAAAGAACCTATGGGCCACCAAATGTCGCAGTAACGACACGAAGGAAGGAGACAAGAGACACCTGTTAGGAGAGTAAGGAGCAACTGCCGGGCGAGACCCGCCCTGTTTATTTTATATACATTTTAGAAATCACTGTCCATTGGAGGAAGGAGCATGTAGTCCCTCAATCACAGGGGTCAAAGGAAATGTCCATCAAACTTCTGTGCCCAGGAGAAAGGAATGTGAACAATAAGAGACCGTTACAATCACATGGCTATATTTACATAGAAGTATGTGAGAAACTAGCTACAAAAGAATGATAACATCCAGAACTGCAAAAGTCAGGGCAACACAGTAGGTTCCCTTTTTCTTCCTCAGTGACTTGGTATTTGAGAGTTGTGCAAGCTAAGAATTCAGGATCTTCAGTTTATGTTTGCACAGTCCTCACTGTGCTCATTCTTGAACACATTTACAATTGGCATACATATGTCACCCAAACTGTTAAGTAAGTTCATTCATGTGGGCCAATGCAGTTTAATGAAACACTGATCTGGGCCTTGAAGCAGTATAGCCAAGTGCTGTATGCCAGCACAGATCCTCTCAGGGGAGCTGTTTACTGATCTCATCATCTGTCACACTGATGGGTGGTATCACCTATGTTACATTGGTCAGACAGTGAGAAGAAACCTCTGTTCAGCGATGTGCATGAAATCCTCAGTCCTGGGTTTTAGAAATCTTCAGTCCTCCTGATGTGTTCCCAAGGTCCTGCTGCAGCAACCTCTCAGCAGCCTTATTAAGAGCACAAAGGTCTCAGTAGTCTTAATAAGCACTACTGATCCCTAACATAGGGGACATTATATGAATGTACTCTAGTAGTTAGACTTTTATGTTGGAGCTTATCACTCTAGCTTTAAAGTCAATGAACAGAAGTAGACAATTTCAGAGAATGATTGTTTTCTTCCTAAAATCACTTTCTAATATGATACAGATGAATTGTCCTCTGGAGCTGCCTATTTCTCTGCCTTGACTATAAAGAGAACCCAGGATACCGATCTTATCTGCAAATATCTGACTTTGAAGTGCCTAAATTAGGTGAGACAAGGTGGGTCTATGACCTTGGCAGTCTCATTTTAGGAGGACAGCTCCAAACTGGAGGCATCATCTCTCAAAACCAATTGTTTCTGAAAATAGGAGACACATAGGATTTTGCATGTGAGAAATAATAATAAACAGGAATAAGAGTACAAAAAGAATATACTTACAAAAGAAGTTTAACATTCCAGAACCTGTATTTATTCTGTAAAAACAGATATCACAGTCCCAGAATTAGCAGACCATTCCTTTCCTCATTGTAAACAATTAAAAAGTAGGAAAAATAAATACATGCTGTCAGACAACTCCTATGGGCAAGGGGTTGGAAAGTTTTCTGCCTTCTCTACCACACTGGCATTACATAGTCTTCAACATGCCCGGTATCCAGTCCTACACAGCCACTGCATGACTATTTTCCTTTTCCTCACTTAAAATTTGTTTAAATCTAGGAATCAGAATTTTGTGGGCCATGAAGTTTATGTTTACACCATGCCTTTCTTGGTGGAGGTGTCCTTCTCCCATCACTTTATTACCTCTTCTTACCTTCATCCTAGGAATTCCAGGGGGATGGTACACAGTGTCCCACAATAATATTCATCCCAGTGATAAATAATTTTTTAATAACATGGTTTCAAATGGAACAACGCACCAACATTAGGTCCATGAATACAACTGAAATACGTGATGCGTCACTCTGACAAGGAGAACATGAGAGCCAGGAGAATCGTTTGCTCCTTGATATTTTGAGAAAGAGGTGTTTCTCTTGCCAGTGCAAGAGGAAAAAAACAGAAGGAGCACCTGAAGAGTAGCTGACATCAAAACATAATCACATGCACAGTGCTGACCTTGGATGTTGTCAACAACAGCGAATGGCAAGGAGGGCCACTAACAGATACATTCATACTCTGGCTCTTTAAGGAGGTTTTATCTTTTTAAGTATGTACTTAGACTCTGATGACCCTAAAAGGAAGTGCAGGTCATAATAGGACAATCTGTATCTGTCAGCTACTGAGAATTTAAATGAAAGTTTTCTTGGCATTTGTTCTCCCTCTCCTCTCTTGATATATGTTGTGTGCATAGTTACTAGGTAGCCCTTAACATCCCTTTTCCTCTTCCAACCGTTACACATCTAATAAAAACAGTAGTCACAGTGGATGGAGATTGAATTTCCTTTCCTTTTAAGAAGAAAGACAGCTTGGTAAAAAAAGTAAATGATGTTAATTAGTTGAATATAATTGCAAATTCCTTGGAGTTAAAATGTGCTGCGTACCAGCAGAAAATGCTATTTGCCATATGGTATCGGAACACTCTGGAACGATGTCTTTTCCTCTACTATTTTCTGCAGACTGAGCATGGATTTGGATTATTTGTGTCTTCCTGAGTATTTGTGTTATGCCAGCCAGCTCACCAAGTGTCCCAAAACAGCAGAGAACCGTTCTTGTTCAGTTAATATGTACTAAAAATAAACAAACAGAAAATCTTGGTTTTGCAAAGCTTTTAATTAAAGCCTGAAGTTTTACTTTTCAGTGGTTTGGGTAAACTTTCTTCTTCTGGTAGTCAAGACCCCCTAACTCACTAGTGAACAGTGTTATTAAGAGCAATTGAAGAATCTTTGAGGAAGTTATCAAGTACTAGTAGGAAATGGTTGTGTATTTGCATGGAAATAATTTAGTATAAAAAACAGATTTAAAGAAGAGGAAAATATACTTAAATATTTATTTAACATGGTTTTAAGATTAAAAAACTAATACAAAATGGAAATTTGCTATTCAACCATGCACCTTTATTTATGTAAACTTTCTGATCAAAAAATCACAAGTTTGTCAGCTTTGATACAAAGTTCTTACCCGTGGATTTGATAACATTCCTTACCAGTGATTTGCCACTCTTCATTTTTAATATACGTATCAACATTCACCCTTACCCCCAAAAAAGACCCTCAAACTTACTAAGAAAAAGACAGTCTGTTCACATAAATTTATACATCTGAGAAATTGCTCTCTGAGCTCTCTTATTGTGAGACATACATGGAGACTCACACAAGTGCTTAGAAACTCTGACTTAGAAGTGACATGAAAGTTCATTTTCAAGCTGTAAATGTATATGTGGATCTTACAACAACAACGTTGCCTTAATTACCCTTGTAGTTCAGTTTTTTAATCTTTTCTTCAGTTTTATGTTCATGTTAATGCTATCAGGTTAATAAAGGTAGCAGCTTTAACTGAAAAATTTGCTGTGAATGTTTTCAAGCCTCATTGCTCAGACAGGATAATTTTTGGGATGTGTATACTTTTCTCTGGAAAGTAAATACTGATATCACATGAATACGTAGGCCATTGTTTCAGTTGTTAAGTCTGTCAGATGGGCAAGTTGGTTTTTCTCCATGCAGTCTGTAAACTGAAGATGAATTATACATGCGAGGAAATCCAGGATTAAGAATCCTAGATTTCTATAAAAAATAAACAAACCCAGAAATTGTAGAACTCACAGAAGTACTGCTAGTATCTTCATGGAATCATAGAATCACAGAATAATTTGGGTTGGACTATCTGCCTCCCTGCAATGAGTAGACACATCTTCACCCAGATCAGGTGGCTCAGAGCCCTGTCCAGCCTGACCTTGAATGTTTGCAGGGATGGGGCATCCACCACCTCGCCAGGCAACTTGTTCCAATGTTTCATCACTCTCATTGTCAAAAACTTTTTCTTTGTAGCTAGTCTAAGCGGACCCTCTTTCAGTTTAAAGCCCTTGTCCTATTGCAACATGTCCTTGTTAAAAGTCCTTTTCCAGCTCTGCTGAAGGCCTCCCTTAAGTATTGAAAGGCCATAATATGGTTTCCCTGGAGCCTTCTCCAGGCTGAACAACCACAACTCTCTCAGCCTTTTCTCATAGGAGAGCTGTTCCATCCCTCTGATCATCTTTGTGGCCTCCTCTGAACTTGCTCCAACAGTTCCATGTCCTTCTTGTATTCATGGTCTCAGAGCTGGATGCAGTACTGTGAGCGGGGTCCGACGAGATCAGGGTAGAGGGTGGAATCCCCTCCTTTGCCCTGTTGCTCACACGGTTTTGGATGGAGCCCGGGACATATTTGGCTTTCTGGGCTGAGTGCATATGACTGGGTCATGTCCAGCCTCTCATCCACCAGCACCCCCAAGTCCTTCCTGGCAGGGCTGCTCTTGATCTGTTCATCCCTGGCCTATGTTGATACCAGAGGTTGCCCCTGTCCAGGTGCAGGACTTGGAGTCAATCTCCATAATCAATCAATTTCAGGGTCTTTGTATTTCAAACCACCAATAATTTACAATATATAATACAATAAAATATATAACTTACAAATTAGCACTGGCCATGGAGATTTGCTTATGTCATTTAGAAATGTAGAAGTTGTAGCACCTTTCTAGAGGCTTCCACAGACATTCACCAAATCAGTACACTTTCCCCCTGTAGTTCTAACATGTAGCCCTCCCAGCTTCAAGGCAAAATTGAACTGTACAAGAGTAAAACTAGTTATGAACATTAAAAACATTTAATATATCTTTCTCCTCCTGTTTTCTTTTGAGGAGCTCATCAGTGGCAAGATTCCTTTAAATTAAATAGTCAATGTGATTAAAAAAGTAAGAAAAAATATGTTCCTCTGTCTTTGTCATTCTGATTTCATTAAAGTAAAACTTTTGCTTATATTTAGAATGTTTGTATATTTAGAATGTGCTTATATTTAGAGTGAAAGTTCTCTCTTACTGAAGGAGTGAAATTATTCTTAGAACTTTACTAAATTCTTAGAGAAGAGAGGAACTCACTTCTCACTTCTTAGAGAAGTGAGAAATTTTTGGAAGGTAGAATCCATCAGAGAGGCTTTCCAGGCTTTAAAAATATTATCCTAATTTTCCATTTTCCATTAAGAAAATCACAGATGATCTCTCTCTGGCTGCGCCTTCAAGTCAGCAACCTAAAGATTAAGCTGTCAGTTCTTGCTAAAGCAGACTTTTTCAGAAATCCTTAAAAATATTTGCATTTATTCCTAATAGGATGAAATTAAACCCTAGACAACCTTCAATAATATACAGAGGATAGAAATTTCCTGCTGGATTCATAGCTTACAGAATGTCTTGCTCCGTTCCTTACAAACAGTGTAAAACGCCATCTTTTGATGTCTCCCACAGTGACACTGCAGAAAGGGATGTGCATTGTATCACAAAAATCCCAGTTGCTAGAAACATTAGCCAGGGACTGGGCTAAATAAACCTCGGTCTGCTTCTTAGCATCACTAATGAGAAATGTGCGGCTAAAATGCATTTTTTAGGAGCTGGTGTCTGGGGCAGTTCCTTGGGGATCTTCTCATCTATCCATATTGCAAAGTGCAGGCGTGCTCTTTGATTCTTTCCAGTCACTCTCTGCTCACAGTTCAGCCACACTAGAGACCAACCTGCTGAAATATTTTGATACCATCAGTTTGATTCTTTGTTTCTTCATATGCAAGTTGTCAGTGCCTTGTCAGATGCTGTTCTGACATGCACAAAATGGGTGTAATTTACCATAAAATAGAGTGGTTAGTTGTCATTTCCAGCAACTTCTGTATGAGCATCCTAACGTGGATGCAAATGTATATTGAACTTGTCTTAAGACCTTTATCATAGCCCGGTACTATGTTAGGTGTATGCCATCCTGCTCTTTGTGCTATTTCAGCTAGGTTATATATATTTTTTTCTTTTAATTCCCAGGTTGGATGAAGCTCTGAATAACCTAGTCTAGTGAAGGATGTTCCTGCCCATGACAGGGACATTGGAACAAGATGATCTTCAAGGTCCCTTCCAACCTAAACCATTCTATGATTCTATGATTCTGTGACAATGACACTCCTGTTATATCTATGTGAGAGAATCCTTTATCAAATATTCTCACAATAAGGAAAAAATTCCTTCTGTGCTTCCTTAAGAAAATTAAAATCCTGTGCTCTGATGCACTGGATCTGCTGAAAGACCCTGTCCAAGCACTGTGAATTCAGGAATCCACCCATGCCACTCATTCTGATTAAATCTCTTTAGTTGCTTGTACTATTGTTATTATCACCTGGCATTTATAGAATTTCCCATCCCTGCCCACAGGATACATATGAATTAATTCAATCACCATAATTCTATGATTAATTTACAGTTTCCTGAAGCCCCAGTTCAGACTGTTGAACTGTCACTGAACAGAGACAGTAAAAGACAAGTTCCTGAAGAACACTAAGGTAATTTAAGGTGAAGGCAGGTAAAGGGAGAAGATCAGCATCAATTTGTGTCATGCAGAATTTATCCGCTTGTCTCAGCTCAACCTTGAATGCAAAACAGGAGAGTTTACTTTATTATAGCCGTATCAACCAAAAAAGTTGTGAGGAAAGTCTTTATCATCATTTAGCAGATGGTGAATAGTAGCACAAAACATTAAGATCAGATTTTAAAAGACATTTACAACCCGAAGGAGGCAGATGAAGATGAAATGTTAAATTTTTGAGGTTAAAGTTAGTGTCTATGTCTATCATGTAGTGTCTACACTCTTAGAAATACATATTTAAGAAATTTACCCAGGGTCACTGAAAACATCTGTCGCAGAATATGTGTTAGGATCAGTTTGCACACATGACCTGTGAGCACAACAATGGCTTTCCTGCCTTGAAAAGCAAAATACCTATTTGTGCTTCGGAAGTTCAGTAGTGACTTTCCATGCTCACTGCAGCATTGCAGAAAGGCCTGACTTGATACTGACTCTCTGCCCTGGGAAGTTTCTTCCATTGTGCACATGTAGCAAGAAGATGGGTTGCCACAGGTAAAATATGCTTTTAAAAAAAATATTGTTTACTAAACATTTAAAAAATCAAATCACACCTATCTAACGCTGGCTCCGGGGGCCTGCTCGAGGCCGCTCAGCGATATTCTGGGAGTGACCCTGGTTTGCCAGGGGCTGCAGTTTGCAGTTTCCCCAGACACAGGGCGTCGTCCGGCAGCTCATTAGTGCTGGCTCCTCTGTGATAGAGAGAGCCCCAGGCTGATGGTGCAGGCGCAGGCAGGGACAAAGACCCGAGGGAAGGGCCTTGGAGTGATTTCCANAGACAGCGCAGGGCTCCGGGAGAGCTGAAAGCTTCAGCTACCAAAGGCAAAGTTTTTTGGACAGCAGGGGATTTATGGGGATACAAGCAGGGGAAAGTAACCAATGGGGGTACAAGGATTAACATATAACCAATAGGGAACCAAACTGTAATGAAATTTCCAGAACATAACCTTATACAGAACATTAGGTAATGTAGTAACCAACCGAAGTATGTAAACTAAGGTACAAGGGATGCTGGGGGTGAACCAAAACTCACCCTGAGCAGGGAGTATGCCTCAGACTGTGGCAACCTCAGGCTGTGCCCACCAGTCTTGAGCCTGTGGGGCTGTGGCTTTTGCCACGTACGCCGCCACACCTATCCACCAGCAGAGGTAATGAAATTTCTCCTTAAGTTTTGTTTCAACAATTAATAGTCATAACAGTGATAAAATAAGTAAAATCCCTAAGTAAGTAGATTTGGGGAAAAAAAAAAAAAGACCGATACTGATTAAGCACTTTCAATACCTACAAATCCGGTTGTAGTGTAAAAGAGACAAGTCAGACAATAATTTCACTAATTAGGTTTGCATTTCTGCTCATAAAGACACCAGAAATGCTTTCAAAGAGGCTTAAATATTCCTGATACTGTAGACCATCATCCATGTGATTGAGGTAGATAACCCAGACATCTTAAGCAATGGTCATTGTTTGCCTCCGCTTTTCTTCAACGAAAACACATCTGGAGTCAGAAAAAAGAATATGAAGGAAGACTTTAGGGTTGGGGCTAGTGTTCCAACTTGAAGAGCTCTGCACAGGTAATGCATCTCTTCAAGCTTTACTCTATATTTTGTTTAACTGGCCAAAAAACCCCAAAGATGGCCAAAGGATATCTTGTTCATGCATAAACAAGGTCCTCTGTTGCTGTGTCAGACCAGTGCACCAGAGCAGACACATCAGGCCCTGCGCTCCCACAGCAGAATCACCCTTTCAGCAGCCCCGAGGCTCTGTGGTTCAGATGAACAACATAAACCAGCTCTGCAGAGCACTGACACGCTCCTGACAGCTGGAAAGTGGTCTTGCCATCGAGGCAGGCAGCCTCCCTCTGGTGGGCTGACCTTGGCTGAATCCCACACCTCCACTCAGCCAGTTTTTTTATTCCCCCTCCATAACAAGGCAGGAGCAGGAAATAAGATGAAAAAGCTCATGGTTTGAGGTAAAGACAAGGGACATCCCTTGCCAATTACATCAGAGGCAAAGCAGACAAGACTTCAGGAAAAAATAATTTAATTTATTGCAAAATTAAATAGACTTGGGTAGTGAGAAACAAAGACAATGAAAATATCTTCTCTCACACTGCACACTATGTTTCCATTTTAAATTCTCCCAATTCCTCCATGCCATAGAGCTGCTGTGTGCAACACAGGAGCACTCCTGGGATCAGGCCAGACACCCCAAGATATCTAAAGTATACTATGCAACTAACTTTAAGCACTTGAATTGTTTGTACTGACACTGTTCATTTCCTAACAGAAAAAAAGCCAGTGTCATATGGGAGCTTGTGGAATGCCCAAGTACTCTAGACAGAGCAAACCAGTACAGGGCAGCATTTGTTTCAGTCCTGTCCTGCTCTGAGCTGGTGGATCCAGGGCAGGTGAGACTTCTCACACCACTTAAAGTGATGCAAATTGTTGCAGTCCTACTGCAGTGTTGAATAGTCACATTCTGAAATCTACTATGTTAATAAATTTGAAATTATGTGGTTTTTCCAGCCCTAAACTCTTGAAACATTTATTCTTTTCTCAAAGCTAAATAATGGATTATTTCCTTCTTTATCAAAATGGGGATGGTCTTGGGATGCCACTAATTCAGCAGAGGCAAAATAGCTGTTTTGCCATTGATAAATTCCTAAATTAAAGGTCACATGTAACATGCAAAGTCTTTTATTAAGACAGGATCTCAAACCCTCCTAATTCAATCTAACAATGCACTAAGGTCTGACAACACTGCTTATTTTTCACTTTTTATTTACTTAAACATTAACAACACACCAAGTCTCCATACTTCAAACAATATGTTCCATATGTACAGAGAGTCTTAAATAGTCAATAAATTTAAACACTTTCTTAAGTGATTAGTGTTATTCTGTGATTAGTGGCAGAGACTGTCATTTACTTATTGATATTTCAGTCCGCAGTTCAAGGAAATAATAAGGTACCTTAGATTGTATTCTTGAAGCCATATCAGAAATTTAGCTAAATAATGGAGGAAACCCAATTCCTACATCAGTCAGGCAGTGCCAGCTTCTTGAGAGATGGCTGAAGAGGGAAAACTTTAATTGTCCAAGAGAGAGAATACCACTGGCTTAGGTTCTTCCTACAGCTGGCAATTCTTACTTTGAGTTTAATGCTTGTTAAATGATGAACTTTTGACTAGAAATTCGATGAATATTCTTCCCTGCAAGTTTTTAAAATTGCACTCACTCACACACTGACCTCCCTATTCTACTTTCCATGTAGGGTCACAGCAGAAGGTTCTTTGTATATCTTCTAACTTTGAGAAAGGTAGGCTTAGAGGCAAGGCTGAGAGTCTCATGACCTTTTTTTGCTCAGGTTAGCAAAGTTGGAAAATCTGAGACAGTAATTACAATCTGGGATAAAATACTCCAACTCACCTATAACCTCCCATCTCCTTTTTTGTTTTGTTTTGTTTTCCACTTTCCTTTAGTATTAGTTGACACAACATGGTGAAAATATTTGAATGATTGTAAGGAGCAAAACAAAGTGATTTATATGTTAAAAGCTGAAGAAACTACCATGTGGGGCCAGTCTGTCATCAGCTCTGCTGGGTTTGAATTAAGGTATTGACATATCAATGAGGGAAGTGAGTGGAAGTGAGGGAAGCCCAGACAGTCCTGGATTTCTGTGTACAGGAAATGCCTTCAATTTAACTTGTCCTTTCCAAGCTTCTAATTTCAAGGCATCAAATCACAGATTTCTTTGGTAACTTCTGAACTTTACTTGATCATATTGACTTTTGATTTATAAAGCTATTTGTGTTCTACAGAATAAGAACTGAAGCATGAAAGTTAAATCAAATTACCAAAAAATCAATTTGTTGTTTAAATGAGCAAAAGAATAACAAGTTCTGCTTAAATTGGAATAAGTTTTAGATCAAGTAGAGATGAGCTACTCACCAGAGGTGCAGTGTACTAAGAGGTATTTTGACTAAGTTCAGTACCAGTAGAAAGACCAAAGGTTCAGTAGGCTTAGTGAGTTCAGTGACACAGACACATCATATTATAAATAAGGAGAAAGTGGCAGTAATCTTTTTTTTAAGACCTTAATGTTCAAATGCAGACACTGAGATAAAGCAAATACAGAGAGTGACAATGGAGAAAGTTCAAGGCATTCTTCTCTCCAAGGTCTTTAGGAAATGTGTGTTGAACGATATCCACTTTGCCAAGAGATGCAAAATGGCGGCTTGGTTATACATTTTTTTCTGGAATCTAAAATCAAAAATTATATTCACCTGAGTCACTTGAGAACACCATACCAGTTTTATATTCAATGGAAGTCATTGGAATAATACCGGGAATAATGACTTTGGCTTATACCCTAGATGAAACACTTTTCAGAATGACTGTGTCACCCACATTTTTATGGTTCTGAATTAAATTTAAAATCATGCTATGATGAACTACATCTCAAGGTATTTAAACTCTGTTGTTCAAGTTAAGCTCAATTTCAGAGTGTAATACCAGAAAAAGTCCACTGGGAGTTATTTAAATTTTTTATACAGGTTCAACATGTATGAGAACACTTATACAGCCATTTAAAATCAATCAAGTGAATACAGTGCTCATCAGAGGTGAGCAATTTGCATTCCACATGTCTGAGGTTTACTTAGCTTCATGGCTTTTACACAACCAAGTCTGTGGTTATATTTCTGGTGAACACTGGGATATATCACTGCTAGAGCTGAGTGAATAGTTCATCACTTTCATCTGCATTCAAACCTGTTGTGAAAAGTTAGATATCTCATTTGAGATTTTAACATAACCTCTGGTAGTGGAAATTCTGTATCCTGTTGATTCTTAGTCCTGTTTCAGGTAAGATCCAAACATTACATTTATTTCTGCATCTTGTCTGTTTCATTTTCATGAGACAGGATGTGGGGTAGAGATTCTGACAGGAAATCTGGCATGATAAAAAAATGGCAAGAGAGATTCATATCTTCACAGGTCAGATACTGAGCATGCTAGTTGGAGAGGTGGGAAAATGAGAATTAGGTTTTGCTTCGGCATTACTCATAAGTAAATGGGCTGTAGAGTTTCTAAGCAAGTTGTGTTTGTCATTCTGTGTACTGCAAGTACCATCAGCTCAACTCTGCTGTCAGTTCCAACAACAGACTCTGAGGATGTTACTCTGATGGTAAGGCAGTGCAATTATATTTCCCAGTCACATATGGATTTCAGCTCCCTCCCAAACTAAAATATTTACTTTATTCCTTTCCAGACTATGAAAATATAGAACAATTCATAATGTGAAAATTGAGTTTCTGAAATCTCTGTTCCCAGTATTTGGGCTATGACTTTGAAATTAAAAAAATAAATGACAGATGTCTTCACTCTGCACATGTGTTTACTCATACATTAGTTTGCACATATGAATAAATACAGTAGTTAAGGGGATTATATGCATATTGTTAAATCTTTTAATCCTTGCGTGAGAGGGTTGTCATGGTAGATACCATGTGTTTGTATCATCAGTAAAAGAGGATAAGTTTTCTTAGGTTAAATGATTCCAGTACATATTCACAGTGTCTGGCATACCCACAAGGGTCAAGATCAAATGATCTTTTGAGTTCTGCAGAAAAGCTCCTCTCTCACTCTAACTTGTACACTACTGTGGAAGCTGCATATATGGTTATGTGAACAGGACAGATGACTCCTAATGCAGGATACGGTAATTGAGAAACAATTGCTTATGCAGTCAAACAGCTGAAAATATTTTCGGACCAGAAATGTAACTTCTGAGTAGCTTTCGCTGCTTCTTTACTTGCAAAATATGTCTATTTATGTGACTAGTTCCTTAGACTATTTTTAGCTTACTGCTAATGCACCATGGGTGCCTTTGAGATCTTATTGCTCTTTACCTTATGAAGAATGCTCAACAAACTATAAGCTCACAACTCACCTCCAGAGAGTTTTTCCCTTTTGTCTTCACATATATTTTGTCCACTTGCACTTCATTTTGAATGATAGCATTTGCATCCATTTTATTTCCATATGTAAAACCCAAACAATTTTCAGTGTATGTGGGTTTTTTTCCCATTAATATTGTAGTTCCCAAGGTTTTGAGATCATAACTGATGCAGTTTGCACATAGGAGCTTTCAATTCAACTTCCACTACACCTCAGAGCTTGTCCTCCCCACCCTTTGAGGTCTGTCACTGCTTCTATGGCAGGTTTGGCCATAGATTGTGAAATAATAGGAAAAGGCAACAAAATTGAGACAAAAAGTAGTTTCCATGTGAGATGATCTCTCTCTTCCACTGCAGGTCACAAAGACAGAACAAGATGGTACAGATAGCTCAATTCTCTTTTGCAAGACCTTGGAACACTGTGTGTGGTGCTTTTCTCCTTATCCTTGAAAGGGGAGTAAGAAAGAGCTGCAGAAAAGATAACGGGGGTTAAAATATATTGAAGGCTTTTCTAAACGTAGCAGCTGAGTAGGTGAAGATTTTTGTCCTCAAAGCAAAAAATTCCAGAGGACATAGGATAAGAGTGGCACGGAAAGAGTAGATATTACTCAATTATTTGTCATTCTTTTTAAAACAAGAACTGTTGATTGCCAAATAATGAGATTAGGAGTAATTTTCACACAAACAAAAAAAACCAGTCATTTTAAACAGAACATGTGCTAGTACTGTGGACCTGCATGTGAAAGAATGCTGTGCACAGCCAAAATTGACACTGGTTGAAGATCCGACTAGACAAACTCTGACACTGAAATTCTCAAAAAATTCTAAAATATGCAGAATATCAGCCAATTCAGAAACTCTCCTGAGATGCAAATAGTTGGAAGATGTCATAGTATTAGAGAAGCAATCAGCTACACGCTGTTTTCTTGCAGATCTCTGTGCACTGATTTGCACTGATTTAGGGTCATTGCTCCATCTGGTTAATATCTTCTGGAAAGGCATCAGCTCCTCCCTAATAACTGAAAGACAGGGTCTACTTAAATCATATGGGCAGAGCAAAATGATTTTGAGGATCAGTGAATGATGGTGGTGAAGATCATAGGCTCAAAAGTGCTAACAACCTCTCATAGTTTGTGAAGACAAAGAGTTGGACAACCTGACACCATCCCCTTGTTTCCAAAGGCATCCAAGAAGCTGGTAGAAGCTCCCTGGCCATGTTGTGCCTGGCAACATGTCAAGACACAAGAACAGAAATGTACCACATGCCTGGATTATCCCCTCAGCCTTCCTTTTTCTTGTGCAATGGATGTCTGGCTTGAGTAAGGTCCAGAAGGGTGGGCTGAGGAGTGCCAGAGGTTAAACAGAGCTTTGTATGGAAGGCGAGGGGCAAAGCACAGTCAGAACCTCAACAGACTTTGGAGAAACATTAACATTGACTGTAGTCTAGCAAACTCAATATACATGTGTAGGAGAGAAAAGTAAGGAAATCCCAGGGCCTATTCCACTATCACTTCTCTACACACTACTTTATGGAGTCAATTATCCATTATGGGCATTGTTGATGAACTCTTGATATGAGCCAGTACTGCTGCCTTTACAATGTAAATGGGAAAATATTCAGTAAGTGAGACAATGTTCAGAAATGCACAGTCAGGAATTTGAAAAATAGCAAGTGATATTTTAAGTTATCTTTACATGTCTTTATTTTGAATTTTTAACCTGTTGCAGAACTGAATTTTCTATAAGGATGCCACATGAGTGATCTTTGTCTATATGGAGCCTTACCATGGCATGTGACTGGATATACAAAATGTCTTCTGTCAGAGATCTGAATATAAATTCAGGATATACATTCA
This sequence comes from Climacteris rufus, assembly GCA_013398175.1. NCBI lineage: Eukaryota > Metazoa > Chordata > Aves > Passeriformes > Climacteridae > Climacteris > Climacteris rufus. Next base: position 406,247 of record VZRZ01005074.1, on the reverse strand, counting down.
TGCTGCAGCAGAGTGCATCAATGTTTCATTTATTCATGGAAATGAGCTTGAGACATGCCACCTTCAATTCCTCCACAAGAGGTTTTTCTTTGAATCCAGCTGAAATACAGTGGTGTGAGTTGTGATAAATGTTAGATTTTTTTATAACAACCCATACATGACAATTCCAGATTCCTTTTACTTTGTGAACACATCAGTTTCTTCTTTCCTCCTTGTCTTCACTGTGATTAGTGGTGGTGGTATGCTTTGTATTTTTTCTTTGCAACATACTTCAACCTAGAGATATAGAAAATGGATGGGGGATTTAAAGTATCCCTGGAAGTAAAACAAATTCCTGCTGCAGCTTAAAAAATAGAACTAGCAGCTACTGCAATGTAAAAAATGTGTTGATAGTTTTGCATTCTCTGATATACATAGTCTTTGAGGATACACTAAGTGTGATCCAGACTGAGACTAACCACCCCGATTTCAGAGGATTTCTTCAAAAAATAAATACTGTTGCAGCCAGTTCTGCTCAGCTGTAAGTCTTATTGAGCTGGATTTTTTAACATTCAGGCCACTGCAATTAGCTCAAAATATGAACAGGCTCCCTGTGGCAATTAACAACGCAACTTTCAAACAAAGGAATGTTTGCCTGTTGTGGATGAAGCTTTAGCACCATGCCAATTTCCCCATTTACTGTGTAGCTGTAGATTAAAACTTCAGCAAAGCAATGTTTCCAGCATTAGACTGTTTCAAAATCTGTTGGACTTCAACATATTAGATTTCTGATCTATTAGATAATGTCAAGGCCTGTGAAATTCGTTTCAACTATGCAAATACACTCATCCTCAATCTTTGTTACCAAATCCTGAGAAAAAAGCCCTTATTCCAGGTTTATTTTTTGCTTGGATATGGGTATTTTTAACCTAGATTCTAAATGCAATAGAGTCAACCCTTCATTATTTCTTCTTTAAATTCTTACTCAAATGCTGACCTTTAAAAGTTCTAACTACAACTACTTTTGCAAGGCCTGCACTTTCATGAAACAAAGCTCACTCTGTTCTCTGCTGGAAATATTTGATTCAGGCCTAAATTGGCAACCCAATTTCTTTTCTTAAAAGATTTAACTCTACTATTAACCACAGACAGGTGTCCAATACCTATTGAAAAAGCTTGTATAAATTATGGACCTCAGCAGAAATCAATCTGCAGTCTAGTCTGGTGGGCTGCACAGTAGCCAAGAAAAATAACAAAACCAGAACATGTTGGCAAGTAAATTCTTCTCTATGTTTAATACCACTTACAGGGGACTATAAAATTGATACCACATATTTTAAGTTGTTATGAGCTGGACTTTCGATGACACTTCTGAAGTGACAAGAAAGTGGCACTTTTTTCCTGTCTCTAATTCTAATTCTCAAAGTTATTGGTCATCAAAGGACTGTTATCCAGACACGGATCGTTGACTCTTGGAAAACACAGTCCCCATCCTTGCCTTCTGAGCTATACAGGAGACAGCTATACATTGAGTTTCTGAATAAACTAATTTGCCTACATTTGGCTTGTAATTTTTCAAGAACTGACAGCCTCCCCTCTTCTACCTGTCCCACTGCCCACACATATTCAGAGCAATTTTATCTGAGATGGTCCTGTAATTCAGTTCTGACCTGTCAAGCTCTAACTCTTAGCTGTTATTCAAACCATTCAATCAGATATGAAGTTAAATGAAATAGTTTTACTTCACAGGAATGTGTGACTACCACAGGGCACAAGAAAAAAAAACAACCCTGAAGTCTTGCAACAGTAGTATGGATATCCAGGTTTCTGCCACTCCCACGTTGTACTCAGAAAAACACATCAGCTTTTCATTTGATCTCTGGCCTGTGCTAGACTTGTAACAGGTCTGCTTTGCCAGTCCCTCCAAACTATCCACAAACTTAGACACAGTTAACCATTGTCAGTGAGAGAATAACACCATTATTTATCCAGTTGTGATCTGTCTGTGCCATAACATCTGTAAGTAACTGCCTACAATCTAGATAATCCTACAAAGACATAACTGGCAATTAATTGTGTGTTGTGTATTTCACCCTCTAGTACTGCTCTGGCTGTGAAGGAATCACAGAGGCAGTCCAGAATCAGATTAGGTAGATTTACAAAAATATGTGGTACTCATTCCTTAACTATCCTTTAAATTACATAGTTCCTTTCCCGGTGTTTATTCCTCTCACAATATCCAAACACTATGCTCCAGACTTCTAAGTATATATAAAGGCATTCATTTTTTAAATAGAATTATGTTTGGCTTCTATTTGCTATAATGGAAGTCTTGAGAGTTATTATGTTACTGTATTGAAAAAAAAAGAAAGAGGATTTAGAATAGTTTACCACAGTGAGAGGCTGAAATCAATATTGTTTATATGGGCATGAATGTTATTGACTTTGTATTTACAATAACCTCTAGAAAGTAACTCTTAAACCATTCAACCTCCTTCCAAAGTATACAATTTCATAAACCTGACCACACATTTTGCAATAATAATTATATTAATTACTAGGGAAAGGAAACATATTTCATGGTTTTTATCCTTAGAAAAAATTCAGACTTTTTACCATTGACTAATTTTAAAGTGCCTGTTTTCTCCAGCCTGGTATTTGGAAGTGAAGAAATACCTTTTTTATTTCTGGCAGAATGGACTTCACAATGAAACATAACCCAAACAGGATTAATCTGAAGACAATTGGTTTAAATTGCACAGAAAATTATTTACAACGTCGTTGACAGAGGCCAGCTCAGAAAAATGCACTCAGATGTCATTGTTTGGATATAGAACATTTACATGTGACTAAATAATTAATTATTCTATCCTCCTTAAACCAAGATTCACAGGGAAATTGGGGCTGAAAATGAGTGGTCAAGAGCTCCCAGTAACAAGATAGCTGAGGAACACTTTTCATTATTTCATTATGTTACACAGAAGTGCCCACTAAAGAACATTGTTTGCTTCCATAAGGTATTTTCAGTAGGTCACTGTTGCAAACAGCCTTCATAGAGTATATACAGAAGATAGGCTAATAAAAATGCGAAAGATATTCAGAGACATGAGGTGATGAAGATTCACGTTTTTTAGTGACAGAACTGGGGAGCAGGGCTCATGTCTCAAAGAGCCGCCTATTTTGAGTGAAAGCTATTTCAGGAGAAAATTTTCATTGGAAATACCTAAATCTGTGAGAAGTGTCTATTGAGATCTTTTGAGTTTGGGTTATTTAAGACATATAAAAGACTTCAGTGATTTCATGGCCATCTAATAATTGAGAAGATTGATTAGGAGATACTTTGCATCTGAAATCCATTTTCCTTTAACCACATGATTCCCATAATCTTCCTGGTTGTCACCCTGGCCATACCCATCTGCTGTCATTTAAAGGACCTATGGATTTTCATGAGTCAAGATCTGAAAACTGAAGGAGGTTGTGGAGGCTCGTGGGAAACTGACTTTGTTGATGAATAGTTTTCTTCCTATTATTCTAATTTTTTTTCCACAACCATCTCTACAACCAAAAAAGTAATAAAAAATAATTTAGCAGTAATATTTTGGACCTAATAGCAGTAAACCTTAGGTTTTAACCAAAGGCACAAGCAGAATTTTAGTATGAGCTGTAGAGAAAAGTCAAGTTTTTGAGAAGTATTAAATAGACAATTGCAGACAGATTTAGCTTAGGTTAGTAGGGTGAAAAAGAGAGACAAACTAAAGATTATCTTGAAAGAAAGGTTGTGACTGCACCCCGATCTCATTTAGTACTTAATTCACAGAAATTTTCTTTCCTTATGTCTTACCAGTCTTTCTTGTTTTTTGCTTTCTGAGTAGGTTATTCTTATTTCCCAGCAGACCTATCACCTACAGCTGTAGCTTTACCTTCCTCCTTCATATCTTTAACTTTTTTTACTTGGCCTTGAAATGGGAAAAGGCTGTAATTCAGATTCATAAATGAAAACTGTTGGGGAGAGCAGAGCATAACTTAGGGCAATAAAAAGTTCCTGGCATTCCTGTTCTCTAAAGACACAGACATCTAGACTTCTTGTCTGCTGTTGCGTGAGAGAGAACAAAAGTAGTCCATAGTGTTAAGCATTAAGGAGTGACTCAGTTGCAGGACTCCTGGAATTAAGACTGGGTGAATATCAAACAAGAAAAATACAAACATGACAGACTAGCACTATCTTGAACATGACATAATTTGACTAAGTGGCAAACAGAAGAAGATGCCATTTTCCTGTAATGTTGGGGATAAGGCTTTTAATTAGCACAAATGCAAATAAATGAGGAATACATAATTTACCCATAGGTTGACCTGCTTTGATCCCAGGTATTTTTGTTGGTAAAAGTTCTTCTCTTGCACTGTCAAAAAGCTGTGCATCCTCTACACTTTCTATTATCAATTATATTGTCCTACTGAATCCCAATATTCATCTTCATATCCTTGTCAGGCTTTTATGCATTTGCATGTATTATAATTAAATGTTCTGTATTCATTACTTTCCAGTTCTGACTTCCAGTTACTCTCTTCAGTGTAGTTACTCCATCATGTACATTCATCAAATGTGCTATTCTGTGCCTGTCCAAATTTTATTAAACACAGGTAGATGTGTGGCCAATTACAATACTACACATACAGTTGCATCTGTTCTTAAGAGAAGCTCTTGAGCCTCTGGTGTGTTTTCAGTGGCATAAATTACAGACATATAAATCCCCTTTCATACTTTTTTCTATCAGTTCTTATGTTCTGTGTGTAACATGTCAAATTAATTGAATATAGGAGAAACAAAAAAGCATAAAACAAAAAAACAAGTTTAGAATTAAGTCTATGATTTCAGATGGTGATAAAATTATTAGACAGAGGATTCATAGTCTTCCTGAAATTCCTAGAAGGCCAGGGTTAATTATCCAACACAACCTCACTTTCTTGCTATTCTATTTTATAATATTCCAGCAAAACAAAAGAGAAAGTTTGGGTGAATCTCTCAATGTCTAGCTACTAAAAACATTGTGGTTGGAAGCTGTTATGCTGTCAATCCCACATTTTATTGCTATTGAAAATCCTCTTTTGAAAATCAAACTCCAGAGAGCAAAATCAAATTATCTCTAAGACTAACTTAGACATCTTGAGAGTCTTTTAAAAGACCTTTTAGTTTGGTTTCTGGTGTCTAATCTTTGCAATCACATGCATGTCAAAGTAGACAAAAATTTGTTTTTTCTTTCATATGAATTTTGTGTTTCTGTTATAATATGTAATCTCACTTGAATTTAGTTAGGTCTAAACCAGCTATTTAAGGCACACAGTGGAGAGAAATAGCCACTTCAAGAAGGCAGTACAGCCCCTGCTAAAAAACCCAATGCTTTTATGGCAGTACTGTTGCCTGAATCGAGAAGAAAAAACACTTTCCAGACAATATTAATATGGATAACATAAAAACAGATCTTTAATGGAAGCTTCCGGGTGCCCCCATGGCTGTGGATCAGCCAGCACCAGTAGGAATACCTGTCCCTCTCTCTTTGTTAAAGGAAGGGAGTCTAAAGCTTAGCTGCATAGAAATTGCAATTCTAGTCTAAAGATGGATACAATGCATCCAACCTGCAAACAAGTGTATTCAAAGACAAATTGATTCCATACAAGATTTCATGCTGAACAAAGTATAGATTGAAATAATTTTGCATTTGATACCATATTCTCAGAGAATTAATGAGCATGTATGTCACTTCTTGCTTTTTCTTAAACTTTGCAGAGTATCCTTTGCCAGAGTGTGACAGTTTACAGACATGACTTTGGCTGTTAGAGTAGCTATTCATATTAAAGGGAAATTTTCTAAAATAAGCAATAAAACACAAGGAGATAAAACCTAATTTATGTGTAGTCCATATCAGGTTGAAATAACATCTAATGAATTTCATCCTGAAGTAAATTCATATTGTCAGGTTTAACGGCCTTTCATAAACCGGATTTACGCTCAGTGGACTAAATTCTCCTTTCAATTAATTTTCATGAATGGTGTTTGCTGCAATGTAAATGAGAAGAGAATCTGTCTCCAAATGCCTAGAGGCCCTTATTGGGAGTTTGCTGATGATGCATACAAGGGTACTAAAACAATGTTATCTTCATCTAAGCATAGCCTTAAAATTAGATAGCAGTTAGGATATGTCTTCTTTTATTCTGCTGATTTAGAAAGTGGAATACATTTATTGGAAGAAAGGATGCAGATTAAAAGTCAATGAGATTTTATTGTATCATGGATAATTATTTTCCATTGTTTTACCATTATTTCTTCATTTAGGAGAAGACGATGATTCAAATAATTTTATCAGCTCAGTGGCTTTATGTTCCACATACAAGGTAAGAAATTGCAGTAAATACAAAATTTTCAATCATGAAACTTTCACTTCTAAATTAATTTTCTTTTAAAAATGATGCTTTATACATACATGGTATAGTATGTACTTTCATCTATAGTATTGGTATAGACATTTCAATATAAATATGCCATTAATAGACTTCACCACTGATATCCTGGCAGTAGATGAAAGCTGTTTGAAAGATATGTAGCTCAAAAGTTGTTGAACAGTTTGAAAACTTCTCCCACTTTTTTTTCAGCATCCAAGAAGGAGTACATGAAATATAGAATATAAGGGAAATAAAGTAATAGCCAAGAAAAGATTGGTTAAAAAGATCTAATGAAATTCAATAAGTCATGTAAATCCATAAGGTTTCCCTAGTAATTGTGGGATAAATGTGTAAAGTGATATGATTTTAAAATTATAGCTGTGAGTAATTACTTTGGGGTTAGGAAGAAACTTCCCTTGTATGGGTCTGATTTATCTTCATATTCAAGGTACCTGAGCTAGATGTTGGCTCAGGATAAAATATGTGAAATAAGTATTAATGTTAATCACAATATCATTTTCTATGTGGTAGTAAGACCCCAAATTTCATTCCACCCACAGGCTTTTAGTCATCTATAAGTGATTATGAAAAGCTTTAATGATATTAATAAATATTTCCTTCTACCATCCTGAGATCCCTTAAGCTTCTGACTAAGAAAAAACCAATCTATATTTCTCTAATTAAGCTACATCCATTGTGACTCATCTTATAACTGTTCTTCTCTAGAGGTGGTAGTAATATTTTATAATATAAAAATCAATTCACATCAATCCAAAAGAAAATCTATGACTTGTGACTGCCCCAGTTTTCCACACTCATTTATTTCAAAAGCTTTTTCTCATCATAATCTTTCTTGCCCTTTCTAGCTTCATATTCATGTCTATAGCAAGTGACCATCCATGCCTATATAAATTTCTTTTTCTGGTGCCGAAAGGAAGTCTTTAAATAGAAGGAAACTGCTGGAGAAGCTATATTTTGCAGTATTTAACTCTTCTGTAGAATAAAAAGTCTTCCCAGAACTTAGCAAATCAGTCAAGCATTATCCATTTTGAAACAAAGAAAGTAGAAAATATTATCATTAACTTTCATTTTCACAGTATGACTTTACTTCTAATTTTCTTTAGTTCAAAATAATACTTTTGCAGTAGGAGAACATAAGATGCCCCCAAATCAATGCCACAGACACAATGATAATGAGAATGATATATGAATTGAAAAGAAAAGTATCTTCAGTTTTTTTTTCAGGGATCTTATTAAACACATTAGTTTCTTCAAGTTTTGTTGAAGCTTCCACATGAAGCATGACTTACAAAAATGCTTACATGCATTTTTTCCAAATAACCTGGCAAATGAGGCTACTTTTCTTAAGCAACAATTTATAGTTAAAAAATCAAAATGTGCACAGTCCATTTCATCTTAGCAACACAGTCCCAGTGAAGTGGCATTTCATACCACTTCATTTCCTTGCTTCACAACTTGAGTGTTTCCTTCTTGACAATAGCTTAACACAATCTTGGGAACAAAATACTCAAGATACAGAATATTATTTCTACCGTGAGAACATATGCAGGGTCAGGAACTGTATCTACCAGATTCTTTTCAAGAATGTCTGATTAACATTTCCAGCCTTTCTGTTTTCCAACATAATGTGCTTCTGAAAAACTGGTAAGAGCACAATCAAATGCAGAAAGCCCCATGATTCTGTTGCTTTGGATCAAGATCCGTGAAGACACTCTCATGTATGACTACTACTGTTATGTGCTAGTGAAATACTAGTGGATTTCGCTAACCTTGATGTAGCTTTTTTTTTGTGTTAGCATATGGTTCAGGGCAAGTTGGATTCAGAGCCTGTGGAGAGTGGTAAGTCCCTCCAGTGGATAATTCATCCTGTCTAAGATAAGTACTTAAAGACACTTGTTTCACAGGGAGTTGAACCTATCTTAACAGCTAATTCTATTTCCTCCCTAACCAAAACATCTTGGTGCCAGATCCAGTACTTGCAATTCACTTCCAGTTTAGTGAAAAAATAAAAATCCATTTATGTACAAAAACACTGCAAGGCAAACTGCACAAATATGTGTCTGGAATGGGAATGAAAAGCAACGGGAACATTACCTCCCATGAGGAAAAGCTTAGAGAGTTGAGACTGTTCACCCTGGAGAAGAGAAAGCTCCATGAGACCTTATAATACCTTTAGCAGTTAAAGAAGATTACAAGAGAGCTGGATAGGAAGTTTTCACAAGGAAACATTGTGATAAGAGAAGAGAAAATGGCTTTAAACTGAAAGAGGGCAGGTTTAGGTTGGATATTAGGAAGAAATTCTTCACTGTGAGGGTGGTGAGGCACTGGCACAGCTTGCCAAGAGAAGTTGCGGATGCTCCATCCCTTGAAGTGTTCAAGGCTGGGTTGGATGGTTTGGATGTTTTGAGCAACCTGGTCTAGTGGAAGGTGTCCCTGCCCATGACAGAGAGTATAGAAATAGGTGGTCTGTAAGGTCCCTTCCAACCCAAGCCATTCTATGATTACCCTGTGATGCCCTGTACTTTCTGCAGAAATGGGCTGAGCATCATATCTCATACAATCATACCCTTAAATGTAAAGTGCTAAAATATCAAAATGTATCTCTCACTTTTCAGTAAATGAAGTTTAGCTGTGTAGTTCAGGACACCACATCTGGGGGATTAGAATTAGTGGAAATTATTCCTATCACTACAGGCTTTGGGGCAGAGTGTCTGGAAAGGTGCCTGGTGGAAAAGGACCTTGAGGTGCTGGTTAACAGCAGCTGAACCTGATCCAGCTGTGCCTAGGTGGCCAAGAAGGGCAATGGCATCCTGGCATGTATCATCAATAGTGTGGCCAGCAGGACCAGGGCAGTGATTGTCTCCTTGTACTCGACACTAGTGAGGCCACACCTCAAATCCTGTCTCCAGTTTTTGACCCCTCACTGCAAGAAAGACATTGAGGGGCCGGAGCATGTCCAGAAAAGGGCAAAGGGCCTGGTGAAGGGTGTGGAGCACAAGTCTAATGAGGAGTAGCTGAGAAGCTAGGGGTGTTTAGCCTGGAGGAAAGGAGGCTCATGGGGGACCTTATCACTGTCTACAACTGCCTGAAAGGAGGGTGTAGCCAGATGGGGGTCGATCTCTTTCCCACGTAGCAAGTGATAGAAAAAGAGAGAATGGATTCAAGTTGTCCCAGAGGAGGTTTAGATTGTATATTAGGAAGAAAATTCTTCACAGAAATAATGCCAGTAATGTCCACTGTCAGTCACTGGAACAGGCTGCCCAGGGAGTGGTACAGCTGCCATCCGTGTAGGTATTTAAAGGATGTAGTTGTGGTGCTTAGAGACATCATTTAGTGATGGCCTTGGCAGATCCAGTTTGATAGTTGAACAAGGTGATCTTAGAGGCCTTTTTCAACCTAAGTAATTCTACATGTGGGTTTAGTAGGTTTTGTAGTCTGCCTTTGAAAACCATCAATGCTATTTATGAGAAAGACATAATCAGGACTAGAGCTGTGAAACTCTTGTCAGGGACCATGCAGGACAAGTTCATGTTCATACAATTTGAGTATATCTTGGATGAGCAGACCTCAATACCCTACAGCTTTGCTCACAAACATGAACTCAAAATTCAGTTTTCCTTAACAGAAGCACTTGCAATAGAAAACTCATCAGGAGCTGGGTAAGCCACATCTACGATAGGATATCATCCCTTATCTCCAGTGTTGTTAATGCCACAAATTTCAGGCCTATCAGGAGAGAAAAGTACCTTGTCAATGCAGTCAGCTCTAACATTGTCTTAAAAATATGTTTTGATGTGGAGGGTACTGCAGGATAGCCTTAAATTATACTACTGTGCTACTTACAAGTCGTGTTCTGAAAGATGGCCTGGAACCACTAGTGCGTTCTCAGCTGTGAGATTTGTGCTATACCTCTAAGACATATCAAGCTAATAGAAAAGGACAGGGGGGTTTTTTGTTTGTTTTTGTTTGTTTGTTTGTTTGTTTGTTTTTGTTTTCTTTTTTGTGTTAGACCCTTTCTGCAATTAAATGGGCAATAATACAAAGTCAATGTATAATCACTCATGAGCCTCAGTTTGGTCCACAAATCATTCACACACATCACGTCATACACTAGGGATGCCCCGGCTCATAAATGCATTACATTATATGAAAAATTAATCACATTTTTTTTCCAAAACCCATTGCATATAATGCTGAATTTCATTGCATTGCAACACCTAGACTATTTTTGTCACATCATTATTCATGACAAATGTGAAATACATAACTACTACTGTTCCCTGTTTTGCAGAACTGGTGTGTTGTGCCTGTCCGTGATTTCAGCTCAGATAATTTGAACCAGAGATAAGTATTGGGAAAGCTGTGGTGTTTAAAGCTAGATTTACCAAAATGCAGGTTACAGATCAAGATAAAATTCTGTTGAGTCAGGGGGTTGTAAGATAACAAGTAAAGTAACTTGATAAAGATAAGTAACTTGTAAAGATAACAAGTAAAACTTTCATACAGAATTTTGTACTTGTTATGCCTTTCATATTATGTCTTACCTGCTCACCTACACACTTCATTTTCCCCTCTCCTTTTTTTGGAGCTTTTTGTACTGCTGAGGTCTGCTGTGCAAAGGGATGGAACTAGAAATTGTCCATACTGCTACTACCAAAATCTGTGGAAGTGAAATGCAAATCCAGGTGAGTAAGAAGGCAAAGGGACTTATTTATGCATGCGAACACAGTAGTGCTGTTTCTGACATCATGCATACCAGGACAAAACTGAGGTAACTTCATTGTCTTAGAGGAGTTATTCTAGATTTGCGTTTGAGTGGGTATATAGACAAGTGGGCCTGGTAAATCAGTCTCTCTCACTCTAATCCAGGATATAGTGGCTTTTAACCATGTGTTGAAGCCTACAAGTACATAACAACTGACTGGACAGCTTTTTTTTTTTTTTTAGAAAAAAACAACCAAACCATCAGTAGAAACAGTATTAAGATTTTAAAAACTCTAATTTCCAAATATAGATACTGCTATTTATTTTCAGAATATAAAGAAGCTATAGTTCACACTTCTGTTCAAAAGAGGTCTCAAAAATTAAGCTGCTTTTATATAGACTACATGAATAAATAATACATAAATTTCAGCAGATATTTGCACTACAGTGTCTCAAAGCATAGCTGCAGATGGCTTAATAGTTCCACTATATTTATCAACTACTACTTTGTTGAGCAAGTCTGCATTTTAAGCCCCAGTGATCAGGGGTGTCATCCTAAGAAAAGAGTTTATGTCTCTCTCTACTTACTATTTTAAGATTAACTGTGGATAGCTAATAGAGATTATACAGTATATTTTGCCATCAGCATTTTGCTTTCCAGGGTCATCCTTATTATTCTAAAGAGATATCACAATGGAAGAGGCAGCACTATATCAACAGGAAAGAATGCAAATCTCACTTGATCAATGGATCACATTAGTTGTTTGGAGATTGATGGCAGCTCCAGCAATTCAGAAGCCTCACAAGTATATCCATAAGGTCAAAATACAATTTAGGACTTGTTTTCTTGCAGTGGTGTTAGTGAAAAATGCCATTTCTGCCACCCTGATTTACTTCTTTAGTGGGCATGTCTTAATGCAGAAAATTTGTTGCTGTTATTGCTGAAGCTTCTGCTAAAGCTTCTCTATAAAAATGCACTTAATCTGAAAGCTGCAGTATTTCATCTGCTTTCAGCCTTTAATAGAGTGGAGGAATTCATTAAGTCATCTGAAAGCAATTTTCAATTATGAAAATACAATTTAAATAAGGGGAAGAGGAGTCTTTGAAGATGACAAAAGTGGGAATTGATTGACACACTGTTGTCAGCTGGAATCAATTTCACACTTGGGGAAAAATACCTTCACTAGGGTCGCTAGGGAAAGATCATCCATCAGCAGGGGGTAAACTGCAGGGATCCGGGAAAGGAGAAAGTAAATCCCTTCTTAAACAAAATATTCAGCAGGCTGAACACCCTTCACCTTGACAAAATGAAATGCTTTTAATACCAATACTGGACCTCATAGCATGGGCACTCAAGGCATAAACTAAGGAACTACAGAAATTTAACTATCTGTCCAAATTTGGGTCTCATTCATGCACAAGGGCATTTGGCTTCACTAACAGCTTTGTCTCAGCAAGCACTGAAAGGTATCCCCAAAGGTTGTTACAGCTGCTGAATAACATAACAATAACATAAGTAGTGTTAATGCTTAAATGTGCAAAATTTCAAATTAAACTCTTCAATCTGGTGTGGGTCTGAGAACCAGCTGTTCCTTCCCTACAGAGTCAGTGGTTCCTATGGTGCCAGTTCTTCTTATGTCCTAGTTAAGATAAAAACATTGTTAGAAACACTCTATTTGATTCCGTGGTATACCACACATATTTTGCACAGTTGCCAAAGTGCTATTTGGCTACTACTAAACAGGAAATATCCTTTATGAAAGTACTTAAGAGAAACTGTGATGATAAGTTTGTGCTACAACAAATGAGAGGTTAGTTTCTAGTAAAAATCAACATAGGTCTGAACTCTCAAAAAAAAGCCCTGAAGCCAGTTTGCAGAGGCAGTGACTGGCAACAACAGGTTCAAAAGGCAGGATTTCATTCGAAGTAAATACTGTGGAGTTGTGCATCAGAAAAATGACTGGTAGCTAAAGCAAACAGATTACACACATGGGTAGAGGGGGAACATTCCCCTGATAGTACTGATAACAAATCGTTCCCTCCTCTGTGTTGCCTTTTTCAAGCAGAGACTGTTGTAAGTGGCAAACCTGCTCACAAATATGTTCATGCACCAAGGCAGGAAAATGATTCTGAAGAATCCTTTCAGAGGTTTTACTGCCTTAAAGTGGGGAAACCAGAACTCCTAGAAGTACAATTGTACATCAGTACAGATTATAGCCACTATTTAAGAGCATTGAGACATACATGAGTACTTGAGACATACATGAGTACTTGTGAGACTCAGAAACTAGGAAGAATTAATACATTAAAATCCGTGTAGCTTTGAATGTATTTAAATGCAGTAGAGAGAACTTAATAGTGGAGTTAATAATGGGTAATCAAAATAGTTGGAACAATCCCTCTTTCTCCCTTCGCTGCCTCTTCTCAAAACAGCCCAGGCCACATCTCTGGTGCCTGGTGCTTGACACCATGCATGCTGTGTGACTGTTCTTGCTTTCATCATAGTCTGGAAATGTGGGCTGGTTCTCATTTATTTATCTCAGTCTTCTTATTTATTTATCTCAGTCAGCATGAATCAAAGCTGTGCTAAAACCCTGTGACATAAAGTTGCCCTGCCAGTGAAGGATTTAACTTGAGGGAAACCATTTCAAGAAAGGGGTTTTCCTCTGCTCTCCACAGCTTCTCTTTGGGCCACAGGCAATTCTTTTGAAGACGCATTTTTTGTATTTGCCCAGATACTGAGAATACTGCCTAACAAACCACTTCCCTGAGTTTCTTCATGTGATGGTGTTGTGAATTTTTGCTGCATGCAGAAGGGCCTGAGATAAGGATATATGAAGCCACACACTACGCTAGGGTAATGCTGGAAGAGTGGGTCCACCTGGAGAAGTGAGTTACAGCCTGTCCTGCTTCTGTTGCCCACTGCAATCAACCAAAAGACCCCTGGTTTGCCTGGGAGGATCTCTCATTGTCCCAGAGCAGAAAGAACAGACCTTGGACTACTACAGGAAGGTCTTGTCTCCCATAAAGTCAGTGACATTTAGGTCCTCAAATAACTTTAAAAAATCTCACCAAAATTGTCCTTAACAAAAGAATTTGGATATTTTTGAAGAACTGTCATCATGAGCTTAAAATCCCATTTCAGTTTCTGTAGCAGTTAGGGGGTGATTTATACAAGAAATGTCACTGCTGTAGGGAGCATTTGTAAGTAAAGAGTCTGCCTACTATAATAGACTTTTGCAAAGATGAACTTCAAATATAAATCCTTATACTAGAGTGGATAAGTATTTATATAAATTCTTTCTCAGATGTCTAGGTGGTTAATAAATCTAACCCTGTGGTATTAACATCAGAGGGTATTGATCCTTCTATTTTGGAGACTGTACATTTGCACTGGTTTTCCTTTTTGCCCTTTTCAACTGAGCTTGTGACTCTAGCTAGGTGGGTTTGTTTCATGTATCATTTAACAGATTTCAAATTAAAAATTGAATCCAGAGTCTATCCAAGACACATAATATTTTCATTTTCTAGTATTACTTAGATCCTATGAATTGTTTTTTCTTGCAGTAAAGAGGACTACCTGACATAAATTTATTGGCAAATTCTATTTGTTTCTTACTTCTCTGTTGTCCATAACTGTGAAAAAATAATAGTTCAAGCATCTGGTCTGCTAAAAGGTAGGAAAATTATAACTTAATCAGTATACCATGCCTTTCAGTCCTTTTTTCAATGTAGATAAACATGTGTTACATGATGATAAGTCTTTTTGGGAAATAATTGATCAATTAGACCTTTTTTTTTCTTCCTGATTGAGACATGTTTATATGTATGATATGGGCTCTGGGAATGATTATCACAGCAGTGAAAGTTATGCCACTTATGCAGATGATGTACTGCTCCAATGCTAAGCATTGCCATTGTGTCATGTAGCTCCAGGCTCTTATAAATGACTTTGAAATGATAAAATCACTGTTCTGGTGTATTACAGGATCTAAAATGAGACCCCAGTGGTTTCCATGCAAATAATCTCTTGTGAGAGATTTGTCAGTGTCAAAGTTAAGTCTGTTATATTCAATGTCCTCCAAATGAAAGTTTCATTAAATGCTTTTTATTACACATAATGGCCTATTTTACAAGTGTCTAATCTAAAGATATAAGGAGCACTAAGGTATAAGAAAATATTTCTGGTCATAAACAGCCTACAGATAACCACATTTTCTAATATATTAATTTATAAGGACATCTAGAATAAAAGTTCTGTTTCCTTGTTACATGATGGATTGCACTCCTAACAGTCTGTCATTTTTACAAGCAGAGACCTGCCATTTCCTCAAGAGGAATTCTTTTCACCCTGTACAAGCAAAGAGGATTTAGAAGATTCAACAGAGAGACAAGGACAAAAATCTAGTGTTAAGATCTAGATCTAGTGTTAAGAAGAGTGGTTAAGAGTGCTTCGGGATAGGAAAGTGAGATTTATGGAATGAGATTACAGATGATTCCCCCCATCTCCACTGGCAATCAGATGTACCCTATTCTGAAGTATATTTAACATCAGTCTGTACAAACTGGCTAATTTATTTTGGGTCCATGCAGGTGGATTATAATTAAGTACAGGTAACGAACTGTGACTGACGTTTATGCTATATAATTAAGGAACACTGAAGAATTACCCTGTGTTGTTATGAGGCTGTGTGCTGTCTCACTCAACCTTCCTTCTCACATTAAACAATGAATACAAAACAAGCGTTGTTTCTCTATACTGTTTCCTTTTGGAGCATGATTAACTTCCACAGGATAAGAGATGTTACTCAAAATCTTCTCTTTGTCACCTTCAGACAGCCCCTTTGGCTAAAATGCATTACATGTCCACATAAATTTTCCTCTAGAATCAAAGGTTTTCCAGTCTTTTTAAGAGCTCCTCCACCCTATTAGCTGTCGTTTAGATTCACTATACTTTGTCACCCTATATGGAGCTTCTTGTCTTTTTTCTCTTCCATACCCTTTAGTTCAGGGATTTTTTCTGCACACTCCTTTTCTTCTTGTTTCCTAGACTCCACTCTGAGTGGCTGATTCCAAGAAGGTCCATTGCAAATACCTTTCAGGATGACTTTTTATTGTTGTTCTTATCCCCAGGATTACCTTCCTGTAACATGGGATCTGGTATAGTTTCATTTGTTTTGTTTAGAGGAGGTTATCCCTGGCATCTACTACATGATGCCCCAGCTCTCTTACAGGACCAACTGACTCAATAGGAGGAAATCACTGATCTTGTCACAGAGAGAGAATGTAGAAGAGAAGATCTATAAGAATACATCAACACAAATTTTAAAACCAGTGCTAAGATTCTCACATGCTATTGATATTAGCTGCATAGCGTTTTGTCTGATATGCAAAATTAAATTCTTGGATTCAGTAAAGGAGAACAGATTGAAATGATGTGTCCTTTGATATCCTGAAGGCCAAACAGATGATCTAATGATTCAGTCAGTCTTAAAATATAAGGAGAGATTTGATAAAACAGTCTGTAGTCTCCAGATTATGCTTTATATATATATATATAAAAGCATCAATTTTTTTTTATATATTATATACTCCAAAAGTCACCTCCAAGAAGAAGCTGAAAATAATATGCCTACCCATTTGTTCTCTTGGTGGTTGTAGCTTATATTGCAGCTCTTCATTTGTGTCCACATCAGTAACTGGGATGAAAAAAGGTATCTCAGTTCCGTGAGACACAGAGGGCTCATAAGCAAAGGCACCATTTATATGTCTGGTGACATCCATTTATTTTAACAGCGCTACCTGTTGCTCACTGAAATAAGTAAATGACAAAAAAAATAAAAATAAAAAACTGTAGTGGTTTAGCCCCGGCCAA
>VZRZ01005074.1:286346-388519 GCA_013398175.1 Climacteris rufus | reverse complement strand
TCTCACCACAGGCTTTGAAGATGTATCAGTTCCGATGATGCAGGAACCTCCTCCTCCATTGCTTCTCTTCTTTGGCAGACTGGCATCATTTGCTGGCTTTCATATCTGATGTTTCAGTTGTTTTTCCTAGTTATTTGCTGTACTCCTTCTCCCCTGCCTAATCTACTAACTGCATGACTACAGGGTTACATGGCGCGCGCACGCGTACTACAGAGATTGCTTCTTAAATATACTGTCGCAGAGGCGTTTCTGTCCTTCCTAATTGACCCAACTGTGGAAAACAGCACATCAATCTCCCAGGAGCCATCAGAGATAGGCCCTGACTGGACAGCTGTGGGAGCTTCTGGAAGCTCCTTACAGGAGCCAACTTTGGCCCCTATCACACCCAAAAAGCTAGACCCCCCAAACTTTTCAAACCACGACAAAAACAAATCGGTGGCAATTGTTCTTTAAAAACATCCTGCCTCGGTCAACAAGAAATACAATAGGAATCAACTGTGTAGTTCATCCACTGATCCCAACACAGTTCAAAACCAAATACCTCTCTCTGATTTCCAAGGGTGTACAGTGCAGCTATTGTCTCATTCAATAAATTCAAGAAGAGTACTAATGTAAAACTTTACTGTGATTGTAATTAATGGCTCTTCTTATTTCACCCTCTCATTCAATTAATTATATTATTATAGTAATGTGAACACTATCTTTTATAAGCAGCATTTATTAAATACAAATTAAAGTGGCACAGTAAATCTTATCTACTCACCTTTCCTTTGCTTACATTTAGACTCGTGTGAAAACACTGAAAGCTATTTTGTATCAGCCTTTTGTGCTTTTGAAACTCTAATGAGAAAATAACTTTCTTGAAGCCATATTTTAAAGAGGAAACACATGCACAAAACCAGATTGCTGTAGAAAAATCAGAGACTACAGACAAACCCACCTGGCAGGCAGAAAGAAGCTGGCTGAACAAACATATTGGATCACGTGAGTTTTCAGAGCAGTTAGCATGCACTGAGTGCTATTTGGAACCTGTACATATACACAGTGTCATACTGCCACTGGCTGCTACACAGCTGAGCCTTAAGCCCATTATATCTTCTAAATTCCATCTTCTAATTCACCCTTTGTGTCCTTATACCTACTAACAAGATAACACTAGATTTGCCTGAATCATGGTATGGGGGGAGTGTGCACCATCCTCATACCTTTCCTTAAGTCAACACATGAAGTCAGTGATATTTCAAATAGAACCTTTTATTCAGCTTGGCATTACATACTGTTCAGCTCTTAAAATATAACTGCAAAAATGGTGCTATGGGATTCCACATTTATCATGTCTTGATGGCTTCTATATCTAATGAGATCAGATGGTTGTTGTAAATGCCAGTTCCTCAAACTCCACCTGGGGATCAAAAGTCAAGCACCTTTTTTTCTGGCTCATGCATTATGACCTAAACTATAGATTATTACAAAGGTAAGAACAAAGAACTTGAATGGGTGCCCACAATTACTGAGCCTGTCCTCTGGTGTTGACTGGATGGAGTATCATGCAACCCTTCCCATAAACGGATTTTCCAGAAACCCACTGCTTTGATCAGGAGAAGTATTTCAGAAAGAATTCCAGCCAAAATGTATTTATGACCAGGTTAAAACAATTTGTTCTTGTGTTAACTTTGTCCTCTGCTTCATACAAGTATTTAATTTTCCAGGTGCTAAGCAAAGCATGACTTCCCTGTATCATAGGCCAAGATCCAAACCAAGGCTTTGATTCTTTGACCCTTCTTACCAGTGCTTGTTGGGTCCAATTAGCACACAGTCAAGTACACAGTCAACCACAGGCCCAGTCGGGAGGCAACAGCTAACAGCCTAGAAACAGTAAAGAACAGATTTTTAAATTACCACATGGAACTCATTTACCTCGTCCCTGCTGAGATCAGCATCTGATTCAATGAGCACTTCTGTCTTACTGCTATGGCCTAAATTAACTCATGACTTTGTCCTGAAACAAAGAAGAAATGCTCATGTTATCTGTTAGCCATATTAGCCAGAAAGAGGCAAATCACAGCTGCATCCATCATACAGAATCCATTTGTAACAGCATTCGTAATAAGCAAATGAGGAATAAGGACATAGCCATGTATGTAATGAAATGACCAAAAAAAATTCATTCCAGAAGAAAGGATTTGCAGTGCTCGTGGTGTTGGCTGTGGTATTCTGTGCTCACCTTTCTTGTCCCTGTGAATGTGGTTGAGCATAGGGCATTGCTGTCCAGTTGGACTCACCTCAATCCCTATCTACATGCATGACAAGAAGGTGATCAGAAGTAGTCAGCATGGATTCACTAAAGATAAATCATGTTTGATCAACCTGATTGCCCTTCTTTGATGGAACAACTACTTGCATGGATGAGGGGCTTTCAACACTGTCTCTCACAACATCATCTTAAGCAAATTCAGGAAATGTGAACTGGATGAGTGGACAGTTAGGTGGTTTAAGAACTGGATGAAGGACCAATCCAAGAGGGTTTTAATCAGTGACACGGGGTCTGTTTGGAGGCCTGTCACTAGCAGTATCTCCCAAGGTTCAATATTGGACCCAGCATTGTTTAACCTACTAATCAATGGTTTGGGTAAAGGGGTAGATGCCTCCTCAGCAAGTTCACTGAAAACCTAAAGCTGATGGAGGAGAGACTGATACCCCAGAGGGCTGTGCAGCCCTTCAGATGGACCTCAACAGGCTGGAGAGATGAGCAGTGTAGAACTGTCTGATGTTCAACAAGGGCAAATGCAGAGTCCTGCACCTGAGGAGGAATAACCCCATGCACCAGTACAGGGTGGGGGACGACCTGCTGGAAAGCAGTTCTGTGGAGAAGGACCTGGGGGTGGGTCCTGGTGGACAACAAGCTGTCCATGAGCCAGCAGTGTGTGTTTGTGGCCAAAAAAGCCAATGGTATCCTGGAGTGCATTAGGAAGTGCACTGACAGCAGGTCGAGGGAGGAGATCCTGCCCCTATACTCAGCCCTGTTGAGGCCACATTTGGGCTGCTGTGTCCGGTTCTGGGCTCTTCAATACAAGAGAGACATGGAGCTCCTGGAGTTGGTCCAGTGGAGGGCAACAAAGATGATTAAGGAATGGAAGAATCTCTCTTACAAGGATTGGCTGATGGAGCTGGGCCTGTTCAAACTCAAGGAAAGACAACTGAGAGGGGGCCTCATCAATGTCATAAGTATCTGTAGGGAGGGTGTCAAGAGGATGAACCAGGCTCTTCTCGGTTGCTCCAAGCAATAAGACAAGAGGCAATGGACAAAAGCTGATGAACAAGAAGTTCCACCTGAATATAAGAAATAACTTTTTTACTGTGTGAGTGACCGTGCACTGGAATGGATTGCCCAGAGAGGCTGTGGAGTTTCCCTCACTGGAGATACTCAAGAACCACCTGGACACAATCCTGTGCCTTGCAATCTAGAATGACCCTGCTTGTGAAGGGAGAGTGGACCAGATGACCCACTGCGGTCCCTTCCAACCTTACCTATTCTGTGATTCTGTGATAATATAAAACATAGTCTTACTAGAGCATGCCACAATCAAATAGCTGTGTTTGAAATTAGGAGGATGTTTTTCTTGATGTATTACATTTGTGGATCACTTTCATCTTGGAATTAGATAATGCACCTACATTTTTCTATTTCATATTTCCTACTGATAAAAATGAACTTCTGGTAAAATGTTATTTTTCTGGACCTTGAGTTCCTTGTGCCCTGTCTCATTTACTCTAATCTACAGGTCTTCCTCCTCTTTATGTCTGCCTCTTGGTTATTCTTTTGTGGTAACAATATACAACACTTTGTGGACCCGATCTAACCACAGTCTAGTCCAACAATGTGAGCCAGATCCTTTGGAAATGTCTTGGAGTTCTTCTCATGGGTGAGAGTCTCTCATTTCCTCATTTAGTATATCCAACCTGCAGGTATTTGGTTATATATCTTTGGATCAGATATGGTTTACACCCCATCACCCTGGATTGAGGATAGGGCAAGCTGTCATTTTACTGTGAAAGCTGATCCAGAGAGAACCTATGCTGATTAGGTTTGTTGGATTAGCAAATTTCACCTGTGCAGTTGCTTCTAAAAGTAATGGCTGTGGGAGTCCACAGGTAACCTTTCTGCAGACTGGTAATTCCCTCTTGAAACAACCAGTTCTCTTGTCTCCTTTATTCTAGCTATTCCCCATGTTCTAATTCTTGTACTGATTCCCATTGTATCTAGTCTAAGTAATAATGTCCCCTGTGGGACTATATTAAATGATTACTGAACTCCAGGTAGATTAGATCTTTTGTTTATAAAAACAGTTAGCTCATCAAGGAAAGCTATCATGCTAGTCTGGCACACACACTGTTTGTTAAACTGTCCCATTTTTCTCATTTACCACTTTCCTTCATTTAACTGCTTTTTGTTTGCTGGTATTTAAGAGCCTTGCAGCCCTTAGCTCAGCAGTTCAGCATTCATCCACATGCTATATGAGCTATACCTGCTTTGTTCCAGTCATAAAATTGTTCCTTAGACATCATAAGTCTGGTTAAAACTCCCTGCTGGTAGACTTGTAACACTGGGCCAGATGCTGGTTATCTGGTCCTTCAAGATTGTGATAGCATTGCATTCTTAAAGTGCTGCTTCTACACAGTTATTTCCATAGCATCACTGCTGTCCTGCCTTTGTTTTCTGTGTTCATTTCCATAGCATCACTGACGTCCTGCCTTTGTTTTCTGTGTTCAAGACCACTATATTTCCATTATCTCTATTGAAAACTGAAGCGATTGGGTTTCAGTGCCTTCACAAGGTTGTTCAAATCTCTACCAATCCAGACTGCAGATGACTACAACCTTTTAGGACTGCTGTCCTTTTATTCACATGGCTGAAGAAAATGTTTCCCCGTTTGTTTCATTTTCATTACAAAGTGAATCCAAATCTGCAAAGCGATCAGGAGTTCACAGGGTTGAAGATGATATTCTTGTGAGTTAAAAAAAAAAGCTGAAACCTTGATAACTGCAGGGAGAAGACTCCTCACAGAAAATGTACTATTTTTGCTGTCACATCTCATTATTACATTTAAGCTGATGTCTTTGAGCTGCGAACAGATACAGAGTCAGCTGTATATAGAGACAGATACGGAGTCAGCAGCAGAGTGATGTTGATTAGAACATGATAAAATGTCAGGGAAAAGGCATTAAAGAGAAAAGCAGCAAGCAAATTTTGGATAAGAAACCATTTGTATAATTCTATGTACAACATAAAGCAAGCCCATGGCAGAACCAGCAATAGAAGTTGAGCTGCCAATACAATTTCATGTTCACCACTTCACAGTACTCCTTCTTTTGAGTCTGTTATATCAGTCTTGGTTAAAATTTTGAATGGACAGAGGCATGAGAGCAGGGTATGTATAAAGGCCGGGCTGTCAGAGCCGCTGCCCTGATTTATACACTGTGCAATGACATGGCCTGAGGACTTTGCATGAGTTTATGTCAGTAGTCACAGTGGCAAGAGGAGGTGATACTTTTCTGGACAGAACATAATAGGATAAAATCTTTCTCTCCTTATTTTTTTAGTCATTGCCACTCACCTTACTGACCCTATCCTCCTTTCCTCTGGTGCCCAGACCACAAAGCCATGATTATTTGGTTTATGGATAGCTTATGCTCAGACCTTGCTTCTTGCTCTGCACGCTTATCACAGCTAACTGAAAGCACCTCTTTAAGCTTCAGGCTTTTGTTGTGGTCTTTGGATATAATTTGAAGATGTGAGGACTTTTGTTTATTTGTTCCCCATAATGCTAATTCTTCCAGTGCTGTTGCTGCTGACCCGACCCCCTCCGTACTGCAGGATTCCCTAAGTGGCACAGAGCTCTCTGATCTTTCTCAGAGGGCTTGTATTTCTCTTATGAAAAGATGCACTTGCTAATAAACACAAGACTTAATTTGAACTTCAAATACTAGGAAAAGAAGTCATTCCCAGACTGTAAAAGCAAGAGAGGATTAAACAGGACAATATCCTAATGGAGCAGAGGCAGGCCTCAGTAATTAGAGAGACGCAAGGCCTCGGGTGTCAGAGCACAACAGAACGGTGTCTCCAGAGGTTGCTCCCCCACACAAAATACGATACAGTGTTAATAAAAAATGTGAGGCTTAATTAGGATCACAAATACTGGGAGAAGAAATCAACTCCCAGGCTGTATAATTATAAAAACATTAGAAGCTCAAATACTTAAAAAGTAACAGAAATTGAGGGTGTTTTGTCCTGACTTGCACGGACAAAACATACTGTCAATAAGTGCAGGAGTCCAAATGATTTTTGGCCTATCTGACACTGTCTTGGTTGCTGCTAAATGAAAAGCTTTCAATTATGATCATGTTTCTCTTCAGCTCGAAAGACAGAACCAGACTGCTGTAGCCCACTCATCAGTGTGTGTGTGTCACTGGGGAGCAATAACCTTTATAGCAAAGTCAGTCATTCCGAAAAGTGGAAAATAAGGTGTCTAAAAAGCAAACCCTGCCTAAGCCTCGGGTTTTTATTGTAAAATATCTTCTTATGTTTTCACCAATTTATGGCAGTCTGGGAGAAAATCAAAACAAATTTGCAGATTTTTGTTAGCCTGAAAAACTTCAAAGAGAAGAGTACATAGGAATTCAAGAAGAGAAGAATCTATGAGGTCAAATTCAAGGCTGATACTTGCAGTGAGGAAATGAACATTATAAATAATGCAGGCATTGATCTACATGTCACTAACAGTTATGCTTGTTTCTAAGAAGACACTTGTATTTCTACCTCACAAGTATATCCAAAGCAGTTTTAAAGCAATTCTGCTGCTTTTCTCTATTTGCATCTAAGCAACCACGGGATGTTAAGGAAGGATTTTGTAAGCAGAAGAAGTAAAATCTTCATGTTCCATAAACATACAGAGGAGTCATATTGGGTCAGAACAAAGACTCATCTGGATTGTATCTTTTTTTTTTTTTTTTATAATAGGTCTATTAAGATTGTTTCACTCTAGATATAATAGGAAAAAATAGAAAAACATAGTAGGTAGGGGATGATCCTGCCTCAGTAAATTCTGAAAAGCACCCATTATTTATTTTTTAAAGACACCATGCTTGAAACTCTTTTAGGAGAAATTGTCAATTTATTTTATTTTGACTTTCACAGTATTCCATGGCAGTGAATTTAACATTTTTGTCGCATTTCATGAAGACAAAAAAATCACATTTTGTTTAAACAGGTTGTCTCACCATTTTGGATGGTTCTCCTACTCAAGGAAATAAAAAATAACCAATACCTAGTTATCTTCAGAATTCTAATCTAATTAAAGACTTTATAACTTAATAATTCATCTTTTAATAGTTTTTTTAAATTTGTAATGCATTTATTCTGTCCCAGCATGAGAAAATCAGACCTGCGTGGTGTGATGCCAACATAGCAAATTCTCTCTGAAACGACCAGATATACAGTGAGCTCTGCTTAGTTTCTGACAATAGGCAGGGTTGGAAACTGAGTACTGGTCAAGAGCTGGGGTTTTAAAAAGTGCTTAGTTTGGCCTGTCCTATCTCAGGTCAGTTATGATTCCTTCCTCCCTTTTGTGTTAGTAGAGGAGACAAATTGAGCCATAATACTTGAAAATCCAACTCTTCCCCTAAGGTTTTTATGGGAAGCCAATGAGATAAAAAGAATCATTGTAAAGGTAGATATAATTTTAATTTTCCATGACACAGTTATTGAGCCTGAATACACAGTTCATTGCTTATTCTAGTGCTAACTTCACAGAATATTCACAAAATTCACAAAAAGGATAAATTTGTTGCCTGGAGAGTTAAAAAAGTTCTTGAACCAAAACTGTTTACCAAACAAAAGGAATACACTGAGAACTTGGGAGAATTATGTGAGAAATCTCTGCAGGATACCTAATGCAATGTCATCACACCAATATTTTCCAGAGCTGTCATCACAATAGGCCATAGATACTTCTTGTTACCTACTATAGGGCTTTAGCAACTTGAGGTGCATTAGTGTGCTTCCTGAGTGTAATTTTAGGGCAATCTCAAACCGTGGATATTTCAAAAGCGACCAAAACTTTTGGCCATGGTGACACAGATTGTGTCCCTGATTATTCCAGTGGGATGAATTCATACTGAATTCACATCCTAGGACATGCAAAACCATAGCAATGTTGGTTATGTATTGAAAGTCAGCAGCCCACTGTTTCAAACATGATGAAGTGTTCCTCAGCCCATCACTGTTTTTGTAACTGTAATTGCAAAGATATCTGAGTTGATGAGACCAAAGTCACATCACTCTAGTGCTGTCTTAAAACATTGTTGTTGGGTCTTCACAGAGTAAAGCAAGTCAAAGAAGTGAGAGTCTGACATATTTAGAAGTAATAAATATACTTTTTTTGTTGTTGTTGCTGTTTTCTGTAGTGGACATTTTCTCTCAAATTATCCTTAATTGAAGCAAAATTGATGTCAGTGAGATCATTAAGTGAATCTATTTGCAGCAAAGGTTGTAAGAGAGAAAATACCACAAAAGATAAGGGAAGTGCCATATTAGAGGCATAAGCTGAAAATAAACATTGGCCAGAATCTGTTTTAAATTATCAATAAAATCAGTCCTCGTATTTCAGATTTGTCTTGAGATAGAAGTTTCAAAAGTGACACATTTTAAAATTATTGAGGCACACAATTGTGCAGGCAGGAGAATGCAGGAAATAAACTGGACATTTTTAAATGTTGATTATGGAATAAATATGCTTAAAAACATGGATCTAAATTATTCTTGTAAGCCTCCACACCCCGTCCTCTCTGTGGAAGTGGGGAGGAGGGTCATGCCTTATCTTAGCTCCATATGTCGATTTATGCAAAATGTGGCCTTAGTGAGAACAAGGCATGTGTAAAGTTTTAAAATAGTTTATTAGGTGAGATAACCCACACAGGGATTTCCAGAATATTTAATACATGTGAAAACTGCAGTCTGTTTTGTGTGCCCTGGAACTTTATCTCAGACTAGTGCTAATTTGCCTACTGGTATAAGTTATCAAAAATTTTCAGCTTAGTGAAAATACACTGAGACTTTCCTCTGAAAGGTAAAGATCCAAAAAGGATTTCATGCTTGAGGACCCTGATAAGCATCTAACACCTTTAAAAAATAGCTTGAAATGATGAAAGCTCGACAATATCAAGAGAGATGTCTGCCTGCATGGCTTGCCTCCAGGTGCAATATCTTGTATGTGTCCTCTGCTGAGCCTCCCACTGGTCAAAGGCCCTACCATCTTCTTTGTGATTTAAAGGGTGCTAATGTCTCTCTTCTGCTTGCAAGGATTTGGAAAGCTTCTGTGTTAGCAGAGAGTAAGCCAAGAAATGGGTGAAGTTCCCCAGTGGGAGATGTCTACCTGCTTAGACAAAGCAAAATCCTTGAAAGAAGGCAGTTCTACATACATCTACTGTCAGCTCACTGTCAGGGTTTGTTTAACTCCCTCAGCTGATTTTGCACAGGGCAGATGAGTGCTGTCACCTCTAGGTAAAACTGGTCTGAAGGTGGCAGGTCTTGCACAGTGAGTCACCTGTTGGCTGACTATAGCAACCGGGTTCAGCAGGCTTCTGGCTATGAATTCAGACAGTAATGGGTACTTTCCTACACAAAACAAAGCTGAAAATACCTTTAACCTCAGGATGTTTGGTCTCCTTGTAGTCAGGAGGCTGTGTTTCTTTAGAAAGATGACTTGAAAGACATACATTTAAACTTTTTGAAAGAATTGTCCCCTGCATACCACTCCACATCTGTAAAGGCAGTCTAAAATCATGATTTCCTCATTGTATTTAGGTACAAGTTAGATGTGTTTATGAGAATTTTCGAGCCCATTGACACTAAGTTTCCTGTCAGGAGAAGATACAAATTTGCAAATCCGGGGTGAAGGGAAGCTCAGGGGTATTTTTTCTCAATTTATACTAATAGTCCTATCTTTAAAACTTAGTGACATATGACAAAATGTAAACGATTGTTACCATTTCACTTGAAAAGCGTGTATATCTAAAAACCATAGAACTATTAAAGGATCTATGCATAACTGATATGAATTGTATCAGGGACAATACACTGAATTTACTTTTTATTACCCAGATATCACATGCACAGAAAAAGATAAGCAGCCAAAGCTAAACATTTATAGATGTAAATAAAGTAATGAATGAAATCATAGGTTTTCACCTTTTCAACCTCTATCCATAAATATTTCTGCATCAATGTCTAATTAGAAAATGCTGTACTCTGGTACATTATGTGTAATATCTCTGGGGGCAAAAGCTATGAAATTGTGTTTCTTTAGCCAGAAAATTTGGCTAAGTAGTTGAAGAAGTGATGATAGGATCATTTTAACCAGGTGCTCTACAGCATGAAACACTGTGTGTGAATCACTTGGCAGAAGCAGTGGGATAGAAACAGAGAGAAACAGCTTAATAAGACTGCCTGCTAGAGACATATAACTACAATAATGTAGATACTTTTGGGAAACAAGGAGGCCAAAACCTGAGCTGTACAGTCATATCATGAAGCACTTAAAAATAACAGCATGACCACCTCTAAATATAGAAAGAAAAATTCTGTTTCTTTTGGGGCATAGCCATGATTTTGGCCTTTGTATTGGAAAACAATTCTGAAAAAGCCATGAACTTGGGAGGCCATATGTATTGTGGATTAGCTGTAACAAAGAAAGCCAATAGTGGTGTTTTTAAAACCATGCATTGTTGAAGTCAGCAGGAGTTTTACCACTCTTTTCTGTAGAACTGAAAATGTTTTAGGCCAACACTGAGCACTTTCAAAACCCCCCTCTTGTTTATGTTTTGAACAAAATGAGTAACTTTTCAGATATATTTCTGTTGTATCCTTCTCTCCATACACAGACCCTCAACTGAGAGCAGGAAGAATAAAAACTGATATTTTTTTATTGTAGCCACCCAACTATGGAGTTTTCCGGTATTCTATAGTCATAAAAACCTAGATCAATTGAGGACATGTCATATTGTTTATGCACTGTAGGGGTATGAACTTTTAAGCATTTAAGAAAGAGAGTTAATTAAAATGAATAAAATAAAATTAAAACTTCCAGGTTCTTCTTTAGAAATCAATGAATGAAATTAATTTGAAATATTAATGTGTAGGAAAACTACATAGACAATAGGCATCAGCCACCTCAGATTAAAGAAAAACAAAAGAGACAAGATACATTTAAATCTCACTTGTATCTCTTCTCTGGCAAAGTTGTACTGGTGGTTTAGACTGCTTTTTGAATCTGACATTAAAAAAAAGATTAAATACTAGAGCCAGAGACTGTACTTATTCTATTGTAAAATGTTATTTGGAGGAAATGACATAGATTTGCAGAAATTCCTATACACACTAAACACAGTAGGGCTTTATTGTATCTGACACTGTACACATACATTCTAAATGTTCTGAATGCTTTGCCCTAGAAGAGCTGTCCAACTTAAACACATAACCACATGTCTAGGTAAACAGGGTTGCCTCCTTTAAGACAATGACATTCAACCTGTGGTATCTGACACCTTTGGAAATTGGTGACTTCTAAAGAGACTTCAGAGAACAGCAAAGAAATGTGAGACCATAAATGCTATTTAGTATTTGTCGCAGAGGTGGTATTTCTGAGAACACTACATACGACAAAGGCTGGAAATTGTTGATTTAAGGAGTTGTGTAAATGATTTTCTGTGATGGAATCAGCTTACTTAGCATCTTGCTGAATTAAGCCTCATCTGCCAAAAACTGATATAGTGGTATTTTTATTTGCATTGTTGCTATGAACGCATGGCCAGTATAGTAGACATGGGCTAGATATGTTCATTTCCATGTTGAATACCCAAGGACTGGTAGTAACAGGCTATTACA
The DNA here is from genome assembly GCA_013398175.1 of Climacteris rufus. Lineage (NCBI taxonomy): Eukaryota > Metazoa > Chordata > Aves > Passeriformes > Climacteridae > Climacteris > Climacteris rufus. The sequence continues at coordinate 376,578 of VZRZ01005074.1, read as the reverse complement.
GAAGTTTTGCATTTACCTGTAGTACAAGATGAAATGAACATTTATAGGGCAAGAAAGAATATTCACATATATTATAACATTTTTTTACAACTAATTAAAAACTTTCGAGCCTGGGAGAAACTTCAATTTCAAGGTGAAATTAAGTCAAACTGTGATTAGGAAATTCTTCATTCATTTTTTGCAGTTGTCAGCTTCTTGATTGTTTTGCGTGTTTCCCAGAAGAACTTGGACTTGGATACTGCTGTAGTCAGAGTGCTGTCCGAATTCTCATGGAATCCAGGACTCAAGTAGACTTGCTGTGTTTCAATAAACAATTTTAAGTGGCTGGGAAGAGAGATCAGAGCTACAATTCAACCATTTTTTTATATACTGGTGTTATGCAAACAAATATATAGTAGATAAACTTAATTGTCAAAGGAAATGACAGTCATCTGAGCAAATTTAGATATTTAGAGTGCAAGGGCCTACATCTTCACTTATCATCTAAAGTAATTTTAATCAATGGGGAAAAAGACAAGTCTGCCCAATTTGCCATACCCTGGTCTATGTGCTTAAAGAAGAGCAGAGGCACTGCGCCGTAACACTGAGCCTATTGCTCACTTTGAGATTAAAAGGGTGCCAGGGTGACTCTCTCAAATACATCCCACCCCTCCTGTAATATGGCTTGCATAGAAAGCAGAGAAGGGATGACTTTTTTTGCAGGTGTAGCAATAATTGTAATTGTACTTACTAATATCCAACAATAAAGAGAACTAGAAGGGCAGATCTCAGTACCTCAGTCAGTCTTCAATGAATAAGAGACAATTACATGTACCAGATTCTCCCTCACTTCATTTCAGTATCATTTTGTGCATTTTTAAAGGAAACTTCAGTTACAGCCTCAAGGAAGCAGGCAGGTTTTGAGTGTGACCGGGTGTATCACTGCCACACCAGGTGTGTGAAGACAAATGGCTCCTGACTTGTAATTTCCTTACTCTCAACAAGAAAAGTACCAAGTGTGACTTCCTAGTGTAAACACAACATAAGAAACATATTTTCCTTTTCATTGCAATACACAGAAATCAAACCCCCAGTAACCTCCCTCTCAACACAAGATACCTGCACACAGACAATTCCCAGCAGATGGCAAATTCATCCCTCTGTTTAGGGGTAGGATGTGCCTGTAGGCACTAGTGGCACAGGTGTGCCACATGAGTTGCATGAAGACTAGTTCCAGAAGACAACTGACTTAGTCTCTATTTTCCTCTTGCCTCTGGAGTGGTTGTTTGCCACTGACCTACAGCTGCAGTGAATTGCCACCAAGTGTCATGCTGTCTCAGAGGTCTGGAGGGGAATGGAGAGCATGGAGCCAATGCTTGGCAGCTACACTCTACCTCTGCTGCAGGGAGAGAGAAAAATAAAGAAACTAGGGAAGAGTAGCCAGAAGAACTGGTTGTCAGAAGTCACAAAGATACGGTAGAAGTTCCCCCTGGTTGTTGTTTTGGCTGAATTTGGATTTGCAGAGACACTACACACTGGACAGTTGTTTGTACAGACACCAGAAGGCTGATATGGGCCTATGCACACACTTTCAATTCATGTCTTAAGGGTTTGAATTGAATTCTGTTAATTTCCAAAGCTTTTATTATTCATATCTGAACTCTAGACAAAATATGGTCTTTCATGGTCCAAGTAATCATCTAAATTCCTAACATGTCCTAACAATCCTTGAAAGAGTAAGAAAAGTCAAGCTGATGAGTCCTTGGAACACTGGGGGCTTATGGGGAAAAAAATACTATTTTTGGAGTAATTCTTCTCAGCCTTCACCTTGGTGTATATGGATTTTGTTGAAATGGGAGAGCAAGGGAAGCATGTGAAATTATTACTCATTAATATCCTATGGAAAACAGTATTTTTGTCACATATTCTGTTAAGAAATCTTTTTATCTTATAACAATCTTCCCCACTGTTGAACCAGTCTGAAGTATTCCTATTCAGCTGTGAATGGTGTTTCACTCAAACCCTTTCCATTTACCATGGCAGTTAATTCTTCCCAGCATAGTTGTCTGCAGAGATGACCCTTGATTTCAAACATTGCTCCCAAATGGAAACACAGCTGGATATCAAAAGGAATCAGCCCAAAACAATATCTAACACATATTTGAAACCTCTACATGTTTTGACTTGCATTTTGATGCCAGTCTCCACATCAGACCCAACAACGTTTTGAGAAAACAACAGTACTGAATGAGGGAATCCCATTTCACTGACAGTAGGATGTCCTGGGCTTTTTTTGCCTTTAAATATATTCTCTAACATTTTGTATGTAGCATCTTCTAAACCACTAAAAATATTATCCAAGGGATTGGACTACTGTTTATTTCAAGAACTAAACAATCCAGTTTCTCTTAATTTATTTCTTTGGGTAATTAACTTCAGCAAAGTAATTGAGCTAACTTGTTCCATTCTCTTTCCGATTTTAATAGGACAATTTCTACTGATTCTTCTGTCTTTTAAATCCGTACTCAAACTCTAATCTAAGCCCTTTCAAGCCAGAAGCTAAAACATAAGACTGCATAGTGAGTTAGACTGAATGGGTATCTCTTAAAGGTCACAAAAACCTTGGGCCCAGAGAAGTCTGTATTTAATCTTGGAATTGTACTCAGGACAGAGGATGAAATACAAGAATAAGCAAGTCTGGATTCCATTGTCCACTGTGTGTGTTCAACTATTCTGCCTTATTCCCAAGAGTAAACCAAGAAAACTCCTAAGTCTCCTGTTTGTTTGTTGGTTTGTTTGTTTGTTTGTTTCACTGGGAGAATATGGTCACCCCTTCCAATTTACCTCCTACCGCTGTAGTTGCTTGATGGTTGGCATTGTAGCCTGACAAGTCTTTCCTGAACTTTTTTTTTTTTTTTTTTTTAATAATTAAGAACATATAAAAAACTCTCCTGAATTACCAGCACCACTTCCATGATCTGGTGAGCAGACACAAGATGTGACCTCTGGGCATCAGTTTGCATCAGTGTTTGCATCAGTGAAGTCCTGTGTTTCCTTTGCTCTGCCAAAAGACTCTTCCAGAACATAATGCTTAACATCATTCTGTTTTCAGGCAGAAGTGTATTCATGGACAGTTTATTCCTGCTTCCTCGTGAACTGAAGAGTCTCTCTCTTCACTGATACTTGCACCGTGGCCAGCTTTTTGTCTGCCAAAGTGAACAAAATGAGGTTTTGTAATCTCCTGTCATGAGAAGGAGGTCTCACTACTTTCAATTAATTTATTAGACCCTGATGACACATGGTCAAAAGTAATTGCATTTTCTTGGATGCTGGGTTAGCTCTCAGCAAGTTTTTTTACAATGGTAAAAACATATTTTCTGTAGAGGTACTTCTCCAGGTGGTGCACCCCTCGATGCCTTCTCTGTTTGAGTGGTAACATCACACCAGCAATTCACTGTTCCTGCCTGCTGTGTCATTTGCCTTATGTGATGACCCTTCTGCTCACAGCCAAAGTTCTGATCAGTTCAGTTCTTTGAAGCATCCAGGTTTTCTTTCTGTGAGATATTAAGCTTTTTCTCTGAACAAAAGGTGTCTTCCAACTCTGATCTATTATTGTGTCCACACAGCAAGTTTTTGCTCAATAATGAAATAATGACAATTTTAAGGAAGATTCAAGTCTAAACTGTAGTTAATTCTAGAAATAATCTTCCTCCAGATGAACCATTCCTCTTTCATGGACTATTCATTGCCACTTGCACAACAAATTGTTGTTTGTACTTTCACCTGTTCTCTAACTTTGCAATTTCTACCTTCTCCAGCTAATGTAATTTTTCCTGCTGTACTGAATCAAAGGATTCACCAAAGCACAAATCTTCAGAGATATTCTTTTTTGTGGTTGTTGTTTAGAAAAGCAAAATAGTCTAGCAGTCTAATCTGACACAATCTTCTTTTAGCAATGTTTAATCTTCCGTGTTGTCTCCACGCCTTACTTTTTTCTTTATCCAAGATCTGGTCAATATCTTCTGCATATTATAATCAAGAGATCATCTGGCCAAACTTCTGCTTTATTTGCAGCCCTGCCATGATAACATGGAAAGGGGTCAATAAGCAAGTGAAGTCTGTGAAGCTTTATTCCCCCTCCATATGTCCTTCATTTGTATCCTGCTCAGATTCAAATGAGTGGTAGTAAGAGGAAGACTATGGCAGCACAATATCTTAAAGATTTTTCCTCCTTCTAGAGCATATTGGTTTTTTTATCAGTAAGCTATGAGTAAATGTTAAAATGCACTCTGAAATAAAGAAAGCTTTAAGCACAACTTTAAGCTTGGTACTTTCAAAATAAATCCTTACATGGTAAAAGAAATAGGCCTGACCATTTTCCGAACAGATGCGGTTCTCAGCTTTTATCAACAACTTTCACAAGATCCATATTCAGGTAAATGTGAAGAAGTTCTTGCTACATCTGAATTCTGCATTATAGATTTTGGAGTTATAAACTTCTTATTACTTATTTTATAGTTATTTTTATTTTGCTTTTAATCCTTATTTATATGGTATTCAAAGATCAGGAAAAAGCATTTTATTGAGGCAGGAATAGACTATGATTTAGATAAACAGATAGTAAACTATTAATAGTTGACATACTTACTCCATGCCAGAGTGAACATCTTTATTGATCACAAACGTTACAATAAGAGTTTGTATATACAATACATGAATCAAAGTATGCTATTGTGCCTTGCAAGCCCTAAATTGTAGTAATTTTTTTCAGGAACTTTGTGGCTCTTTAGTGTAAGGTAATACAATATGATTAAGCATCAAAATGAACAGCTTAGATTTGTATAGCTTTTAGTGTGTATAGAATGTATGCATCAAAAAAAGAAAAGTCTTTGTAAAAACATACATTGAAAATAAGGCTAGAAAACCAGGGATGGTGTTTTATCTGTGATACACCATGCTGTTAAGAGACCCTTGTTTCAATAACCACATCTCAGTGTAAAAAAAGAGCTTTACTTTAGTTTTTTACTACCCCAAGAAGGCCTCACTGAATTTCTGGTCTTCATCTGTATTCCAGACACATACTTTCAGAATTTTTGATATGTCTGAATGTTGTTTGATTTGCATCCAACTTGCTGACACAGCCCCAGTTTTGTTTCAGATCAAATAATCTAGCTTTTTGGAGGCAAGTGATTAGGAATTCTTATTGATGATTTATACAGTCCTGAATAAACTAATTTTATTTGTCTTATCATAACCAGCTTTAATTTTCTGTTCTGCTTGTAAAAAGCTTAGTGGTTTGTTTATTGTACTGCTGTAATGTCAACAACCTAATCTACTTTAAAGAGTAAAGTCAATATTGTATTTTATTAAAACAAATGTGAAGTTTAATTATATGTTTCAGTTAACCTTGGATTTGTGTTAGCTTTTATTATTTTCCATAAGTAAATCTTTATTCAAAGCCCTTATGTCCTTCTTCTGTCCACATTGACGGAGTGTCTCTTGCAGGGCTGTTTGCAAGGGGCATATCCACTTTTCCACTCTGGTACTGTGGGCTTTGTGGATGTAGTAGCTCTCCTAGGACTAATAACAATTTTGGCTGATAAAAAGATGTACAGCACGTTGAGCCATTACCCTTGCTGAAGTCAGGGATGTAAATTAGTTCTTGCTCTCACCCTGAAACATTTTGTGTTGGGTCTCTGGTGTGACTTGGGAATCTGTGGGCTACCCTTGGCAGACCCACGGAGTTGATTGGGGTGACACAGGACCTACAGGGGCACCCATATGATAACTGAAGACTGAGCTGACTGTGCTGCACGTAGGCAAACAAATCGAATCCCCCTGCAAAATGGAGCCACATTAAATGCACAAATAATTATTTGAATATTCATCTCAAGATGAAATACTCATAAACCAAACATGTCCTACCAAATGCTGGCCTCCAGGCTACAGAGTCGATCTGTGTCTATCCCTCTATGTAATGAGGGATAAGATGTTCCAGGTTCTGCTCACTTATCATTTGAACCTGGAATTGAATCTAACCCTTCATCAGATAACAGGAACAGACCTGTGCAGTGAATTTTTGCTGCTACAGCTATAGAATATGCAGTGGAGTAGAGAAAGGAACAGTTTACATTTTGTTGAAGGCGAACTCAAATATCTATAGTTAGACTTTTTCCTTGTTCTTTCAAAAAAGAATTTAGATTAATTTCTGTCATAATAAACACATTTTAAAAGGGAATGGTAAAGCAGTCTTTAGTTCTTACAAATTCACCCTTAATATATACTTTAGATCTAAATACTTGAAAAATTTGAATTTTTATAAGCTAGTTACTTTCACCTCAAATTGAAAATACTTCAAAAATAAATTTACTTTCCTCTATATGTTCAAAAAAACTTACAGGAAATTTCAGAGTTTTTAGAGGTTTCACATTAGCTTAATTTTCAAGGAATGCTGAATCCAGAATTCTCCTAAATACAGATTACACTGATTCAGCAGTGTATAAAGTGGGAGAGGTTCAGGAAGGGAAGCAAAGTATTTAACAGCACCTCTTTCTTTATTTCCATGTTTTTACTTCTTCACAGTTTCTGAGGTACTGCTATCAAGCATGCTATCAAATATAATCTCTTAAATTTTGTCAGTTCAAATTATCTTTCCACCATCAAACTCTTATTGCCAGCAAGATATTGATTTAAGACAATTTTCTCCTGCCCAATTAAGATGATTCTCCTGGAGGAACATAAACTGATCAATATTGTCTATGAATAGCCCCCTTCCAGCCTCATTCAGGCTCTGAGACCCATTTAATCCATTAAATGAATGCATACAGACAAGGTATCAGCTAGTAATTAATTTTGATGACATCCCTGTATTCCTTTTTTTGTTTTGCAGTAAAAGAAACTCCCTTAGCTCCAAAAAGAGAGTTTTCCGTCTAACAGGATAAGAATCACCTAACCAGGTATGACCCCTGCACAGCCTATATAAGGTCTCCTTGAGGCAGCAAGAACTGACCTATGTGGGTTGGAGGATACTTCATTTAACTTATTAGCAAAAGCGAACAAGAAAAGTCTAAATGGACACCTAATAGCTAGGAAAAAAATTCCTTGGTCCCACTGGCGATAACTTAATGCCCTATAGCATGAGAGTTGATTACCCTTATCATAATGGCAACATACATAATGACAAATGCTATTAGTGATCATAAAATTATCCAACCCTTTAGAATTTCTGCCATAGTATTTAAATCAAATACCTCCTTCAACGATAAAACCCAAATTGCTGAATATGGATTGCATACAGATGTATATCCTTTTTTTTTTTATTCTAAAGTCACTTCCAGTTTAATTTAACCAAGATTTTTCCCTGTGCACCGTATCTTTCATAATTTTCACAGTAAGCCCTCTAATTTCTTCTTATCTAGCTAAGTGATTCCAACCTTTGGGACACCTCTATTTATGCTTTCTCTATTGCCATTTATTTTGCCCCATGGTGGTTTTGTAATTTCATGTATGGTTTTCCTAGTGTTGGGTGACCGTATTTGGTTTAAGGACTACAGAAGAATATTATTGCTTAATGCTTTTTGGTGTAGCTGACATTTTTGACTTTACAGATTTTTTTTCTGTTTCTGCCCACTTGCCAAATTATTCACAGTAATTTTACTAAGAAAATCCCATAAGAATAAAATATACATATGAAAAACTTTGTCTATTTTGTCTATTATTACAGGTAACAATTTTTGGTGCTTCTACACTAAAAAAAAAAAAAAAAGCTATCAGGATATTGGGTTTGTTTCAAATAATTTATACTATTATTTTTCCCTCTCTGATGATTGAAAAAAATGAAGTGATCCCTCATTCTTTCTTTCTTTTTTTTTTTTTTTCACATTTGAAGATGACTACTTTTGATTTTCTTTTGTGGTACTTTTGATTGTTCTGTGGTGGTTAAAGCTGCTAATATAATATAGGCCAAGACACTGCTCATTCCATGTCATGAAATGAAGATCATTACTTCATGTATACTGTGTTAACAAGCAGAAAGAAATTTTTCCTTCTCTTCAGGTAATAAAATTTGCCACAGACTGTGAACCAAAATTCTGATTATGTGATTCAGTGCAGGTCCTCCAAGGTCAGTGTTGCTCTACTCTGAAGTTCAATAGGGAATAGGTCCTGGTGAATCCTTTGATGAATATGGAGAAAAAGGTGGATAGAATTCAAAGCATTACATTTCACCAATAAGATGTCACAGGCCAATATGCTTGTTGACCTGTCCTCTCTTGGGGTTATCATGGTCATATATTTTCTGGAATAATTTTATATCTTTCACAAATGTTTGCAGACCAGACCACTGTTGAGAAGTTGCAAATATTGGATGAAAACACACAATGGATTGAGTCTGCAGGTGGGAAACATCTTATCTGTGACATTAACTGGGATAAAAGTATGTTCCATTTAATTTCTGGGTTAGAGTGTTCCTCCCTATTTTCTGGAAAAGTTTTGAATTTTTTCCAGTTATTCAGGTCAAGTGGTAGGTGTCGAAACCAGCTCCTTTGGCCTGATGTCCCAAGAGGCTGAGCAGTTATTCAGGTATCAGTATTATGACTTTTTGAATTTTAAAATAAGTGCTTAAATGTAATGCAATTAAATAAAAACAAGTCTATACAGATTTTTAAGACTGTGATTCTGGTTTCCTGCATTTACTGGGAAAATACAAGGCACTGCTTGTAGTTTGAGATGCCACAGCTGATCTGTATGAATGAGAAAACAAAGCATTTCTAAGATGTGTGTACTGAAAAGTGAGTCTGCAGAGAAAAGAATAGAACTGCAGGGTGCCCTGGTTACTTCGTCTTATTGATGCTATGTCAGATATGGTCAAAAGACAAGCAAAAGGATCATTTTTCTAACCACTGCCACTGTGGAAGCTAAAAGCCAAAATATGATCTTCCTGGCTCATGAATCAATAAGAGCAATGAAGCATTTATAGCTCATACTCTTCCCCCAACTGCACCTGTATCATTTAATTGTAAAAAAATTTCAGCCTTTGTTTAGATCTGAGGAAGACAGCTGGTCTGCTGCTACAGTTTCACTGAAATAACTGGAATTCAAGGGCATTATACTAATTTACCTTGGGGAGTACAAATCCCCTGCCTTTCGTGGGAAGGCTCAAAGGCTGAGTTGTGTGCATTCCCCCGGTAGACTTGCACAGGATTCAACAGGATAACCTATTCTTTTTAAACCTTGTTGCAAACCGCTGGATGACGTTGCACTGTTCTTTCATGTTCAGTGCTGTTCACAGCATGTGCTTACATCTTAAGAAGGGTCTCCTATGTAAATCCCTCAGTGATCTCATAGGCCTGGTCAGAGCCAGCTGGTGCTTTGAAGTTACTGAAGAAAAACTGCTGGAGAAGTGCATGGTATTAATAGGTGGTACCACGAGGCTACATCAAACCCTATGGTGAAGATCTGTCTGTAACTATTTTACTGTCATTTGAGACATTTGGAGCAGCAACAGCTAAGAGGTTTTATTCACATGAGTCTGGAATGAGAATCAATGGATAACAAGCCTGTAATTCCAAAAGACCCTGTTTTATTATAATGTTCGCACTAGATGAAACTCAGAGAAACTTCAGAAAATCCTCAAATCAGTACAAATAGCAGAGCTACCTTCCATTCTCAACCACGAAGAGAAACGGGATTTTCTGAATATATCTTCCTCTTTCATTGGGTCTGTAAGACCTTTATTCTCTGAAAATGAGACGAAGAGGATTTCAGGGTTATAATTAGATTTTGATTCTGTAAAAGTGAACTTTAGCATATGGATTGCAATTATCTCCTCCTGACAGTTAGAACAAAGTGCAGAGATGAACAATGTCATACCTGTTAAACAAAAGGTCAGATCCAAACCACAATTTAAGTGCCAGAAATAAGGCTTCCAAGCAGTATTCAGCTGTTTATGCCATGAATTTCAATCTTGGAAAGCCCCTTCAGCTGCCTGCTGACATTAACAGCTGGACGCTGGAGGGCCCCACTTCTAGTGTCCCTCTGTGTGCCCTGAGTCACACCAAAGGATCTTAGGTGGGCACATGACTCCCTAACCCCTTGGATAATGCACATGGGATAGACACTGGGCTTTTATCTCAAGTTTGCCACTGTACATTAACTGTTACTTACTGAATCTCAGAAAGAGTCTCCACAGCAACAACCTGGTCTGTAGATCAACATTTCTGCAGCTCTCCTGGGATTATTTTAACAGTGTTGGGCAAAAGTCGATATTAAACCTAAATTTTCTGTTTCCAGAGGAAGTCCTCTAACTATATGCATGTACAATATATATATGTATATTATATATGTAGGATATTATATATACAATATTTTACAAAACATCTTCACAATTAAGTTCTGTTCTAGGTCAGTTCTACTATTTTTCTATGTATTGCTTTCTATCAGTAGTATATATGTGACTGGAAAAAGAGCACTTGAATGTATTTTCTTACGGGTTTTTATGTAAAGCACACTCATTTTACAGAAGAAAAGTAAAATACATCTGTACTTGATTGTTGGACTGTCAGGTAGGAAATTTCTACCAGGCTATGTTTTTGTTTTCTCTCCTCTGTAGCCTTGATTGCACTTCAAATTGTCAAGAAACTCCACTCTTCTTAATATTTGCTCCTGACCACTCTGAAAGCACGAAGCATTAAAAAATCCACAAGAAAACATATTATGATGCTCCAAGCTGGCTTTTCTGGACAAAAGAATCCAAAGAGAGCAGTTATGCTTTAAATAAAAATTCAACATTTTCTTTGCTAATTAAAACCAAACCATGGGATGATTCCTTGGCTGATGTAAACTGTGATTATTGTGCATAGCAACTTATACCAGGTAAATATTTCACTCTGTGATTCTTCTACTGATTTGGACATGTAAGAAAGGTATTTCAAATAAATGTTTTCCCCCATAGTAGAAATGAATCAAAAATAGGCATTATATTTTTAAAATTATTTTTGACTGCCCTCAATTTGTCTCACAGGATTTTCTTTTAAAAATTTATGAAGTTTCTATACCTCTTTAGGATTATAAAATGTTTTTTAATTATATGTAATAGGTGTATGGGTCCTATTGCTATGAATTAGGAAATATTTATAGTCTCTCACATTATGGTTTTTTTTTCAGTAGATTCACTATTTTTTTCCTTTGAATTTACTCTTTTGTATGCATGAATAGAATAATACTCAACAGATAAGAATGCTAGCACTATCATAAATTTATTTTTATTATTATTATTATTTGCAATACTTATCGCTCTTTCAGTTTATCATGAGGCCTTGCACTAAACAAGCAACATTTGTTTCAGGAAAAGCATATTGCATGAAAATTCTAATTTTTTGTTAATTGGTAGAGTGATTTCTCTGTCTGTCACCTCTGGTTTTGATGCTAGATTGTTCAGGTTTTTTGTTGTATCCCCTCTCCTCACATTTCCTTTTCAACTATAAATCTCAATCTTCTGCTATGCTTTCTTTCCTTGTGCTCTCTTTATCTATTTGTATTCTTGTTTCTTGTCTGCTTAGCTTGAAGACTTAAAGAAATCACAATATGGTGCAGTCTGATTACAGACCCTTTTAAATACACCTTTCTCTACAGAACTGAGAGGAGAAATTTAATCAAACTTGAACACCTGTCCTTAATGTGGAGTATCACAGGTGTGATGGCAATCGTTGAGCCTCTGACTACCAGAAAATTTTAGATTTTTACAGAGAAGTTGCTCATAATTTAATCACTTTACCTTTTTTCCCCCTTTTTTCCCTCTCTCTTCATATGCATTATCTCACCTGTTTAAAAATGCAGATGAAACCAGATTTCTTACATAGTTTTTCATGGATGGATGACTAATTCCCAGTGAAGAATAAGCCTAAGTGTGTATATCAGAGTGGTATGATATGCATCTCAGCCTACTTTTCTCATAAAAACATTAGTCCATTTAGACTAAACTTGACCCTAAGCTGCTTTTCTTGTTGAGAGATATAGACACCTCCATAAGATGTCATTCTTATTTCTTACTGAACCTGCCTTTTGATGGGTATTGGTCTCTTGGGTCAAATCTGAATATGTAATCAGGGCATGGGTATTGATGTCTCCTGTCTCTGGTCACTCTATAGGACTAAGTTAATTGGAAATTTATTAACACATTCCAGAACAGAGACAAAAATGGGTAGCATGAGAACCTTTAATTTTTGTAGGTACTACAGATCCAAAATAAGCTAATATCTTTATGCATTCGAGGTTATAGGTCTGTGACAGCAGTGCCTTGGACTCCATGGCTCCACATGTAGTAGCAGCCAAAGACAAAATCATGCTCTGACTCTCCAGTCAACTGCCTTGGCCTGATTTCTTTTTGTACAGATGAATCTCTTTCCCTTCAAAAAACAGTGGTCTCATCCAAACTGCCAGCAGTTGAGAATAGTCCCTTGGCTATGTCCTGACCACTCCTATATATTATCTGAAGAAGTGTTAGGTAGCTTGGGTCAAAAAAAAAAAAAAAAAGAAAGCTGATGCACCTTGATAAATTACCCTTATAGATTATCCCAGGTCAGTATTTGACTCATGTCCTAGCCCTGTCTAATTTGTTACTTTTTATGTAGCTTTTAGGACTATGAATGAACAGTTTATTTCATATACTTTCATCATGCAGGCTTTTTTTATGTACAAGTTAGGATTTCCTAAGATACAGGACAGGGAAAGATGAAAACATGTAAATAACTATGCACTATGTTCATTGTAATCAGAATTCAGTCAATAAAAGAAGCAAGTTGCACACACTGAAAGCTGACATGTGTTGTCTATACAGGCAGAAAATAATATTTCAGAGTTGCATATGACTCCTCTAAAACAGGAACATAGTATATCTGCTCCTGGTTGTGTGCTTTCCCTGATGGTAAACATCCAGCTGAAAAAATCTTTTAAATGTGTATCCAGAATGTTTGTACCAAGAAATGGAAATCCTTTTGCTGCTGTTAACAGACGTAATTTTATCAATTGTTTAACCTGAGATTCATTCTGACAATTTCTTGTGTTCCTGAGATATAATTATTAACATTTCTGATGTCCCCTTCTCACTTTTTGGTTTGCAATTTTTTAAATTAGAAGTTCTCTGAATTTTTTGGTTATGCAGAACTCATTGCCTATAGCCTTATGGCTATAGTTAGCCTTATAGCCAGCTAACTTGTGAACATTTTTGTGTCACAGGGGAAGCAACTTGTTGTACAGGCGATAATGAAAGACAGATGATAATGGACAGTAGTTTATATTTAGAGATTTGTGTGTGTTTTGGAGTCCTGTGGTCCAGCACGCCTGTCTGTTTAAATTAACTTTTTATGTCACCTTACTTGATCACTGCATAACTTATGGGCGTTTACCTGCAAAACTATCATGTGAAGGAGGTTGCAGATGGTTGCAAACCATAAAACCATAAGCATCTCATTCTCTGCAGTTTGTAATGCTTTGCCCTTAGCTCCAAAATGTGGCAGGTGCATAGTTATATCAGTAAAGCAGTCCACTTGGGCTACACAGCTTCCCTGAGAATACAATTGAAGTGTACTGTCTTGGCTTGTACTTTCCCCACTCAGTCTGCTGCCTTTGCATGGAATTGGTCCAGACATTTTGTTCCGAGCTGCCTCATCCACACATAGGATGACAATGTGCTGTGAGTCTTAACAGTTCCTGGAGTGATTTGCTCAGTATTATGTAAAAATCCTCTGCCTGGGATGGGAACTGAGCTCACTGTCTGTGGCTCCCACCACAGTACCACCACAACACCACCACAGCAAGCATGAATCCTTCCATTCTAGATTTTTAGGTGCTAAGAGTGAAAAAGGACCAAATATATCTGGTGGTTTTATATAACTTGTAATTTTGTATTCTAATTCCTACCAAACACCAAAAAATAAGTTCCCTGCCATTACAGCAAGAGAGTGTTTCTGACGTTCTGGCTGATGGTCTCTAAAAAAAGACAGATATGTGATCAATAAAATGTTTCTTCTGTCTAAGTGAGTCTAGGATTAAGTGTCACTACAATGCACAAATCTTTGCAACCTTTTCAGCTCAGACATGCCCCATTAATAATAAAAAAAAAAAGCAAATAGAACTGAAACATCTACTTTCCTTCATCACCAAGATACTTATTAAGTCATTTAGACACTGCACCTGAGAAGATGTAGGAATCATTTATCTGCCAGTAAATTAGAGGTAAAAGAGTTGGCAGTGATAAATTTATCTCAGTATAAATCTTGGATGTCCCTGAAGTGGATCTTTTTTGGTACTTCATCCTATTTTTTATTTAGCCTTTTTTTTGAATATTCAGCTTTTAGGCTTTAGATCAAAACAATTAAAGTTCCTTCCCTATGGAGGAGTGACAGGCTCATTTTTGTATTTACTGTTATTGAGAAGAAACTATTCCCTTTTTCATTATGCAAATAGAACCAGAAATAATTAGGAAGTGTGGTAATAATATATGCAAATCCCAGCACTGACAATTTGTGAGATGTTCCTGTTTTATGTGATAGCAAAGAGCCTTTGACTTTCAAAGCACATAAATACAGTATGCTTTTTAGAACTAAAAGGAAACAACTCCAGATGATATATTCAGTTACCTTCCTAAGAAAAAAAGCAAAGAAAAGTGCCTTAAAATTTTCTTAAATTTGGTGACAGATGAGAACAGTTCTACTGGGTCAACTTGTCTCATTTCCTGGTATCACAGGCTGTTGCCATGTCACATATTACTTTTCCACAAACTGGTGGTAAGTGAGTTTTAGCTTTCATGTCTTCTTCTAAAAAGTTTCTCATAAATTATTTATACTACACATCTTCACAATTTTTGGCAAATGTTGGTTCCAGTCATGTGGACAACTTTCATTTAGCATAAAAATTCCTCTGTTTCTTTCATGATTTATTTATGGGAGGAAAACAACCAAAATGCTCTAAGCTTAAATTTTTCTGTACTGACCAAGGTAAGCTGTCTTTATCTTGCAGTAAGGTTATTTCTGAATGTTTTGGCTTCTCTTCCAGTCCTTATCAAATATGGAGAGATGAAATTTTTTTCCCGCATCCCAGAAGGAGTTTTTTTAGAGCCTTGTTAATTTGCTGTATCAGTTTCTGGAAACAGTGGTCTAATATAACTTGCAGTAACTGCCACCTGTTTATAAAGACATTAGTGTGGTTGAACCTCACCTTTAACTGCACAACATTCATTTTTATATCTCATGAGAGCCCTAAAACAGAGTGGCAAACCCTGAGTGAAAAACTCTGGATGAAGAATATCTCTATCATACACTCATGAGAGATATCCAGAGGATGGGATTCAAGCATGGGGGTCTGACTGGGACCATAGCCATGTGGGGTCTCTGTATTACCTCAGTGTGTATGCAATACACAGTCCTGTCCAAAGATCAGAGATTCAGTAAGGGATGTTGAAGAATCAGAAAATATGTTATGGAAATGATAGCTGGACAGATGCTGCTATCTCTCATATGTAGGCCTGAAATGTAGGGAGCAAAAAAGTGCTCTAGAGGCACCCTCTCCAGTTCTCCCTCCATCCTTGTGTGGAGTAAGAGAATAAATAAAGATCAGGATGACTCTGTTCACACACTTGAGAACTGTCAGGATTTGGCTTCTTATCAGCATTGATTTTTCTGAGCGTACATCATTTATATAATTTTTTTGTCAAATCCTGAGTCCCTCAAGGATTAGTACTCATTTTTAAAAAACTTATATGAACTCAAATTTGCATTTCCCATTTCACTCTTCCTCTCTAAGTACAATGTAATTCAGACCCATTTAACTGATATAAATTACATTTTAGAACTAGCTAGTTAATTATGCTAGAGATAGATATCTCAAAAAAGGAAAAAAGATGGAGGAAAAGTAACAGATTGGATTCAATAGAATGTATTCCCTATATTAAAAGTATGCTGTAATTTTTAAGCAATCTTAAATAATAAAGTCAGCCCTTCTGATGTAGCTTAGTTAAAAATCAAATAAAGCAGAGGGAAATAACATTTTTCAGGATTGGCAAAATGAAAAATTGAAGCATGGAAATAGTATGTACAGCTGAGTCAAAAAATGCTTTTCAGAATGATCATCAACAATGCTAAGCAAATACAAATGAAAAATACATTTTGCTGTTAGGTAAACCTTACATGCCTTGATTTGTGTGGAATTTCTAATCTCTTTATCTAACCTCAATTTTCTTTTGATTTCAGTCACTGTTTGTAGGAGCCTTATTTTTCTGAATTAAGGCCTAGAAAATTCACATGGCCACCAAGCAGTGCCTCCTCTTTATCTTCTTCTGATGTGTGAAGCAGATCACAGCATCCAAGTAAAGTTCATCTCAGCCTTGACAAATAATTTCCTCTATCTCCTGATGGACATCAGTGTTCAACCAGCACATGTAACCTGGCTTTCATACTTGCAGCTAGAGAGAAACTTTTTAAGCTAACAGTGGCCTTCAGTGAATTTGTAATCCTGGGGCATTTATTTAGCTGTGTACAGCAAGCAGTTTGTATCTAAAAGGATGAGTGCTAGGTACCATCACTGAGGTCTTGTTATGATTGCAAATGAGATTTCTACATTCCCACAAGGAGTTTAACTGCTTACTCTGGTTGATTTCAAGAGGAGCCTAGGACTTAGCTTCTTTAGACAATTCTGAAAATTCTGTCCTGCTTAATTAATGTCTGTTCAGTGCCGGTTAAAAATGTGTATAAATGTGAAGTATTATTGCTGTTCATGAAAGATCTATGCAGCAGGTCAAAAGTTATTTATGTGAACCCTGTAGCAAAGACTTATGCTGAAATGATCAGATGCTCGGATGGGAATAATTTTTTGCAAACGATTTGAACACAGAAACAGAAATAGATAACACAAAATTTGCAGCCTGACACAAATAGTTCACACAGCTACAGTTGTACTCAAAAGTAGTAAATGCTTAGCTTGATATGGATAGGAAAAGTGGTCATTTGGACTTAATGAAATTCAGTGTAAGATTATGTAAAAAAAAAAAAAAGGCATCAAAGAAAAAATTTGAATTCCCAATTTCCTCCACAGTGGCTAAACTATAGTTTAGGACTTAGAACTTTCATTCCTAAGTGATGTATCACCCTAATTTCCCAAATTTATCAGAAGAATGAGTTGAGTGCTCCAGACTTGAAAAATTATGTCACCTTTGTAAAAGATTATGGGATGGAATTTATAAAGAGCTCAACATGAAGTTGTGAAACCCTATAGAGCATGGAATCATACAAAGGGTGGAAGCAAAGACAAGTAACCTGAAAGGGTACAGAAACATTACTCGGTCATCCAGGGACAAACTTAGGTAAGCTAAACGCATTTGGAGCTGCACGTAGCCAGGGATGTCAAAGACAAGAAGACCTTCTATGAGTACATAGCTGACAAAAGTAAGACTAAGGAAAATGTGAGCCCACTATCCAACAAGAGCAGCGACCTGTTAGACAGGACATGGCTGAACAGCTTTGTCTTGGTTTTAGCAATCAAGGCCACACTCTAGGAGTCTCAGGTCCCAAAGACCAGAAGTAAAGGATGGAACAAGGAAATTGCTCAGTGAAAAAGAATCAGGTTAAGAAATGCTTCAGCAACTTGGACATGCATAAATTCATAGACCCTGATAGGATGTACCCAAGAGTGTTGAGAGAGTTGGCAGATGTCGTTGTAAAGCTCTTGATAACCTTTGATCAATTCTGATGACTGGGAGAAGTGCTTGAAGTCTAGAGGAAAGTAAGTATCACTCTTATCTTTAAGAAAGGCGAGAAGAAGGACCTAGGAAACTACAGGATGGTCAGTATCACCTTGATCCCTGGGAAGGTGAAGCCTGGAAAACCATTTCCGTGCACAAGAAAGACAAGAAAATCATCAGGAATAATCAGCATTTATTCACCAAGGGGAAGTCATGCTTAATCAACTTGATAAACATGTCTGATAAAACGACTGACCTTCTAGATGAAGAGAGGGCAGTGGGCATTTTCTTCATGGACTTCAGTAAGGCCTTTGATACTGCCTCCCATAAGATCCTCATAGACAGGCTATTCATGTGTGGCAGACAGTGAGCTGGGTTGAAAACTGGCAGAATGGCTGGGCCCAGAGGGTGGTGATGAGTAGCACAAAGTCTAGTTGGGGTGTACCCCAGGGGTTCATGCTGCATCCAGTCCCATTTAACATCTTCAGTAATGATCTGGATGATGGGGCAGACTATCTTCAGCAAGTTTGCTAATGACAAAATCTAAGAGTGGCCATCCAGAGGGACCATGAGAGTCTGGAGGAATGGGCTTACAGGAACTTCATGAAGTCCAGCAAGGAGAAGTGAGAAGTCTTGTACCTGGGGAGGAAACAATGCCAGTGACCAATGTATGCTAGAGGTCACCCAACTGAAAAGCAGCTTGGTAGAATGTCCTGGTGGAACAAATTGAACATGAGGCAGCAATGGGTCCTTGACACAAAAAAGGCAAATAGAATCCTGGGCTACATTAGGCAAAGTACTGCCAGCTGATTGAAGGAGGTGATCCTTCCTCTCTCTTCAACACTGCTGAGACTACCACTGCTGTGATGTTTGCCAGAACAAAAGAGCCTTGGACATACCAGAGAGATTCCAGTGAAGAGCCATCAAGATGATTGAGGGACTGGATCAACACTCCTTTGAGGAAAGGCTAAGACAACTAGGACTATTCAGCCTAAAGAAGAGCAGACAATTCCAATATTTATTGCTTATCACAATTTTACATATTTATTTATTTATTTCAGGTCAAAAGATTTTTTTAAGAGCATAATGGATTTAACCATGGGTTTGCTTTGCTGTTTTTTTGTTTTTTTTTTTTAAACCTGTTTGCCTATCAGGGTATTTTTAGACATATTTTGAAAGCCTGAATCTAGATAAGAACTCCATAGTTGCTCTTAATTTTGGAATACTTAACTCTTTCTGAAACCTTAAGAAAGAATAAAATCAGCTAATAGACCCCTTTGAAATGAGATAATATTCAATTAGGATTATTCCTGAAGCTGTTAGATGTCAGTATTGTTCCATGAAAGTCCAGTTGGAAGTAGATTTCTACAGCTATAAGCAAGATAGCTTTTCAACTGTGAAGTTTGGAAAAGCTAGCTGTTGGTGTTCAGCACCTCATCTATTAGCAAGAGACTTTAAATTACATACTCAGTGGAGCAGTAATCATTAGAGCAGACTCAAGATGCACAATAAAGATTTAATTTCACTGGAACTGTTCCTAATGAAATTCTGTGTGGTGCAGATTATTTGAATTGCAATTTTGGGTGGGCCAAAAAAAGGTATATGGAAAAAAAAAGTGGTGCTGTCTAAAAAGAATCTAAAAGATACATTTCAAAAATTAAAATCAGATATGATATGTGGGTTGGACAGCCTGATTTTTTTCTCAACACATAATATATCTAACCTCTATGTTTTGTTCATGTATTTGATTTTCTACTGTCTGTATAATCAAATGTCTTTTTTTTTTTTTTCCCTAAGCTTTGAACACTGCTGCATAGTACCCTGGGGAGTTCTTAAAGGTTATTAGATCCATTGCTTTGCTGCAAGTTACTAGCGGCTACACTATGTCCCTCCTCTGTTTGGAAAGCTGCTATAATATTTTTGGTCCTCAGCAATGAATAATATGATTAGTGCCTTAGGGAATACAAACAAAAACATTAGCAAAGTACATTTTCTAATATTTAAGAGGAAAGCCAATTCTCAAAACAAAAGTTGCATGTTCTTGAACACTGTCTAATAACATTAACCTGAAATCACTTGATTTAATAGCCCTGTTAAGCAGTTTATTGCATTACTTATGGGATAATAGAATGAGTTCAATGTGGGTTCATTGCATTATCTTATAAACAATGTACCACATCATTAAACAGGATGATAGAAATCAATGTATTTTATAAGAAACAATTATGAAAGCTCATGTAAAGTCTCTAATGTGAACAGTAGAAAGACCTCACTGTGACAAGGGAAAAAAAGGGCCTTTGTGAGGATAAAAAGACAAAGCAATGTCAAACAATAATTCTCCAGAATCAGATTAGAAGCACAAGACTCCAAAATTGTTACTTTCCCTCTAGTCTGAAATGCTGCCCTAAGTCTTCACTCAGAACTATACAGAAATCTCTTTCCTGGCTTATGGATAATTATTTCTAACAGGTATCTTGTCAGTTTTGTTCTTAGGGAATTTAGCACGGATGTGTGACAGTCTTCCAAGCATCTATCTTGCAAACTTGAGATGAACTATTTTGACTTGTGTCCAGAGAGAATGCAAATAGAAATGTTCAGGAGAGCCCAAAGAGAGAGGACAGCTGATCCAATCTATTCTCGATGAAGTAATTTCATGTTGTCTGAGGGAACTGACAGTGCAGAGAGAAATACTGGCTCAATATCACCTTAGTGACCCTCTGCCCTTGCTTGTCATGACATCTTCACACTTGTTTTTCTACAGCCCTGGGAATTTATAGATGTGTATGAATGAGGGGTCCAATTTTGTTCTACATCCCTTCAGAAATGAGAACAGAGCAAAATACTAGAAAACCCTTCCAGGGAGCAGAGCCAAAGTGAGAGTGGCTTGGTGATCCTAAATGATCTGCAAAGAATTTTGTTGCTGAGCTCCACAGTCCAAAGTGGGGAGGGAGTCCAGGAGATATCAGAACCACTGGCAAAATGTTGTTCCTATACCAGAAACATTTCATGCTCCACCTTTCAATAGCTGCTGCAGTGCTGCCCATCTCACTCACACTATGTGCACTGGAATTTCCATGTGCACTTGAGGGCATTTCAAATGACCAAACCAATTTTCAGAGTGGGTAAATAGTGGAGAAGGGATTAGCTTCATATATCTGCCTCTTTGCTGGTTTGCAACTCAGCTGAGTACTGCAGAGGGTTCTGAATCCAATTTTGGCAAAAAGCATTTTTCTCTGGTAAAAGTGAGGTCCTGACTGAAAACAATCATATCAGGGAGTCCCTGTAATTTCAATTGTAGTGAAAACATAGTCTAAGATCCTCCCAGTAAAATATACAATTATTCTCTTAGAATTTTTACACAAAAATGAAAATAAATTTCCCTCTAATACCAGGGTGTACTTTTTGTGGAAAATTCTTACGTGAAAGGAAGAAGTTCCAATCAAAAAGATGTGACCAGAACTAATGCCAGTGGCATTTGTCTGAAGGTTGGTTATGGTATGAGAAACAAAATCTCTCTACATCATAGACTATTACTACGCTTATCACCGCGGGAATAAGGAGACGCTGAAGAAAGGAGACGGAGCCAGCTGTTCGTGTTCAGAGCAAAGGAAGGAAGTGGGGGAACCCACCTTCTTTTAATTCTTATATACACTTTTAGAAATCACAGTTCATTGGAGAAAATTAACACTTCCGTCTTTAACTACAGTGGTCAAAAGAAATGTCCATCAAGGGATTTGTGTCCATGGGAAAAGAATACAATAACAAGATAATTCTACAATAACATAGCTATGTTTACAGAATTCTAGTCCTTGAAAACTATCTAGCAAAGAGCTAGCTATTTTTAACAGTAAAAATGGGCAACATCAGACATTTTCCAGAAAAGATATGATGAGAGCTGCACTATCTTGTTCTCCAAAGCTATGGTTTATTGGCTATAAATGTTTACAAGAGTGTTCAGTGTAAGGAAACTGATTGGTTTCACATATACTACTTGTAGGACCATCAGATAACATCTTTTATTTACTGCTTCAATAACGTAACTTTAAACAAAGTGTCCTGATCTTCTGTGACTAATCTACCTTGCTTTCTATCTCACTCTGAGATTCATCCTCTGACCAGATTTATAGTTTTAGTTAATCTCAGCTTCAAGCATCATCTATTCTGATCCTGCAGTGGAGGTAAACGGGATCTGCTCCATTCCCTAGCAATGGCTGCTGGAAGCACTCCCTGACTATCTATGCAATCCTGATAGGGTTCAAATAGAGCCATGCCACTGTTTGGAAATTGGTAGTGCAATAGAGATAAATGGTGCTACTATTATTCACATTTCTTCACTGAAAGGGTTTTCAAGCTTTGGAACAGGCTGCTCATGGAAGCAGTTGAGTCAACATCCCTGGATGTATTTAAGAGATATGTGAATGTGGCACTTAAGAGAACATGTTTAGTGGTGAACTTGGCTGTGTTAGGTTAACAGTTGAGTTGATGATCTTAAAGGTTTTTTCCAACATAAATGATTGTGTGATTCTTTTTTTCTCTAAGTGTAAAGAATACCTGAGGTCAGTGGATTAATGTTTTGAGTTCTGTGACATGAAGAATTAAACATCAGGAAAAAGATATACTTGTGCATAACATATACATATCCATGTTCCATAGGTGCATGGCAAATCCAACACTTCCGGCATTGTTCAAATTCTCCATGCCTGTGATACATGCAGGACTTGGGCATAGCAGGTAGTCTGATACAAGATAGACCACAGTTTTTTTTCAGATTTATTCATATTTGAAATCTGGATATTATGTCAGCAAAATGCCAAATTCTCCCTTCGTGTATAAGCTCTGAACAAACATCCTGATCATTAAAATTCTTGTAATTTTAAGAGTTGATGTTAATGTGGTCACTGAACAAGTATCTCTTGAGTGCTCCCATTTCTACAGGCATTCACTTTGGAAGGAATCCTTTGGTGAACCAGGAGGCTTTGCCTCCTTGTCTTTACCCTTTCCCCCCAACAAATAACTACATTCAGCAGCAGCTCACTGAAACAAGAAGCCCTTGACATACTTGCTCTTGAAAGAGTTTGCCGCTTTAGCTGAAAACCACTCTTGGAGTGTTCTTCTGTGTGAGTGATATTAAATTGATAGGGAAGTGCCCTTTACAAGAGTGTGGCAATGATTTTACTGTTTGTAAGAACAGCCAAAACCTCTGTATTGACACTTCTACAACTGAGAGATATGGACTATTACTGTGCTGTATTTTGCATCTTATTTAGAATGAGATAATAGTTGCTTGGAAAAAAAAAAAAAAACATTAGTCAGTTTGCTTCTTTGAAATCAGTAATTTTACTTCAACTTTGTCAATGTGGAATACTCGGGAAAGGTCTGACATGCTCCCAAAGTTCTAGTAGCAGCAAGTTAAAACATAACACCCACATAGCCTGAGCAATCCACATCAGATTTGAAATTTTTCTTCTCTTCTGCTGCCTAGAAGAAAATAATCAGAGAAATTCCATACTTTCCTTTTATACTGATTTATTTTTATTTTTAGAACACAATTTCCTTACTTGAATTAAGCTTCAATTTTCTGGGTTTAGCCCTCATACTTGGCAGGACATATTAAACAAGGTTTCCAGGATTTAAATGCTTTACACAATAGTATGGTTGTTAGGGCATCTAAAAGTTAAACAATTGTAAATAGACAAAATTGTCATCAGATTCTACTATTCCATTTTCATGCAAAACTGCTGAAGGGTTTCAGACCAACTTTCCATGAGGTCAGAGTATTCAGAGCTTTCACACTGGGTTAAGCAAATTTTCTAGCTTTATCTTATCTCAGACAGTGGTCAGCAACGGATGCTTGGGAGAACAGCAAAAGGATAATAATTCATTAAACTGAAATGTCTGAAGATGTTTTACCCGTGTGTCATAGAATAAATCTATGGAGCTGCTCCTGAGCTGCATGTGTACAGCTTGGAATAGTGACATAAAGTAATAAGTGATTTCATCTTGCCATAACTGAGTTGTGATGCTCCAGAGGGGTTCAGTGCAAACACCTTTCAGGTATGCTCTAGCTCCAGGAAGGGAAAGCAGTAAACACCTCAGTCCTCCATGCCTGCCTTTTCAGTACCTAAAACCTGGGCAATCCTCCCCTGACAGGTGCCCTGCCTGCTCCTGGGAGCCACAGCCACCCTGGGCTGGAGACTAGGTGGAGCTGCAATCCAACACAAAATCCCTGCTTATTCATCACATATGGGAATATTGTCTTACAGTCCACCTGAAAACATTGAGGACTGAATGCCATGGTTTATCTTTAGAACAGATAGAGCTGTATTGGCCCCAGGGAGGCTGACACAAAGGGAAAAACTAATTGGACTAAGATAGTGCCAGGAGTTTTCTCATCATTCTTTGTGACCTGGAATGGAATTATACAACATGTTCATGTGCTAAAACCCAATGAGGATATTTTTCTGAAGAGCATTTTTCATTCAAACTCTACCTTTTCGAATTTTGCAGGAGATAAAGTTACTGCATTTCTATAATTTGTACCAGCCAGCAAAATTAAAGCCCCTTACATGCCTTAATGAATTTAGCTTTTTGCATTTCAACATGAAGAGGAGGACGACAGAAGAAAATTAGCATACTTGCATAAATGAAGCACCTCAGTGAATGGTGCACTCAGCATTTTAACAGGTAGCAGAGGTGAAAATGATGTTTTTCAGCATTTATAGTACTGATAGCCTGACTGTTGTGGACAAAAATAAATATATAAAAGTGGAGATTATCTCAAGGGCACCAAGTAGGAAAATCTCTCTTGTCCTGTGTATGTTAGATGGTATGTTAGAAAAACTGTGCTTACAGTCCATAAAGCATATTGGAAAATTGCTTTATATCTGAAAAAAAAAATCATCACTGGGAGAGTAAAACTCAGCCTTCCAGGGAACAGTCAGTTGCTTCATCCAGTTCAGTGGCTTATGAAAAACTGATACATAAGCTTCATAATAGACTTAATATTTGTGAGGTTGCCTGATCTCACACGGTTTGTGCAGAAGGACATCAGAGTAGAGGCTTATAGTGCCCAACACTACTCTCATTCACAAAGCCCAAATGAAAAGGGATTTGCATGGAAGCAATAGTCAGGTTAAGAGCAAGGATGAATCTTCCTTTTAACTTGCAAGCAGGGAATGAGGTAATTTGCAGTTTCTAACCATAACCTATGAACCACTCGACAACAGCCTTGCTCATACAAGCACATATCCTGTGAGAGTATGGGTCTACAACTCATTCTAACACTGTGAGTAACAAATTCTTGTGGGTACTGCATATTTCCCATATTCCCTAACCCAGATGGACTGCTGAAATGCTGCATGATTTCTGTGTTTCCTTCCAGCTCCCCCTGGTCACACAGAGAGCTGCAGGAGCTAGGTTAGAGACTTTGAGAATGCCAGCTGTGAAACAAAGGAGAGAGAACAGGAACTACTTCATGCTATCTGTTTATCTTATTTATTTATTTATATTTTAAGTGATTGCTTTCACACTCTGACTGTAACATATGAAGAGTGAGATATTTGATCATCTTGACCTCTCCCAAGCTTTTATATAAAGAATATTTACACAGCACAAATATATATGAATACACACAAAGATATGTATGGGAATATAGTTAAAGATGCATGTGCAGATCCATGTATTCATTCACAGAGAAAACCATCTAAAATGCAGATGGAAAGTAACTGTCTTGTTTCACTGAATCACACACTCCTGTCACAGTAAGTTACTGACACAGATGTAAACATATATGGGCCCTGCTGAGATTTTTCCTTATTAAGTCCCTGTCATCCAATGACTGGCTAATTCATGTGCATGAAACAAAGAATTAGTGTAGACAAGCATCAAATCTATTGTATGTCCAGGGTGCTGTCAGTCTCTTCATGTCTTGTGGCAGCACAGATCCAGAGCCTCCAGAAAAAACAAAGTCATGTCTGTGAATAGCATTGTTCTCCTGCATATTCACACTAAGCTTATCCCATGAGCATTTGAAAGGCTGCTTAGTTTTATCAGCAGTATTATGTGCAGCTGTATAAACCTGCATTAGCAGGTTTCTTGTTAGACCACAAGCCTCATTTTTAAATGATCCCTACTTCCTCAGGAAGTGCATTCGAAACTAACATACTTATACATTTACTTCAAATGAGAAAAAAAGATGTTTCTGTGGTAAAACAATTGTGCAAGCAGAGAACTTGTCTTCATGCTTTTGCACATGCTGGAAAGGTTAGGGCTGGATTCCATTAGATGATCAACTGGGAGCTGATGCAGCCTAATATTTCTCATTGGTTTGGTTCCCTTGGCTCCTCAGACATCTGGTCCCTGGAGATTCAGGTAGAGAATTAGCAGATTCAGACAGACAGGATACACTGGAAAATTACCTCTTAATTCACAGAAAATGGAAATCCTGTGAACATTCCTTTCAGGAAAGATTTGCCGCAGATTTTCAGAAGCTCATTTTACTTCTTGAAAGCTCCCTGTGTGACTCAAGTAATAAATAATTTTTCAAGGAAGGAAATTTCATTTTCCAGTCATCCTTAGTCCTTTGCCATTCCTAGAGTTTCTATGTGACATCAAGAACAAAAGCATCCCAAGAGACTGGAAAGTTTGAAAAATTTGGCTACTTGTTCTGGGGAAAAGTCTGGTGGGGAGAAATTCAGAGTGTTTCCCATTTCTGTTCACATCTGTTCTGTGGATCTCAGGGGATCTTGAAGCAGATGGAATTTCATCAACAACAATTTTCAATTCTTGCTCATTGCTATTCTGCACACTATATCATAAAAATGACACACTGGTTATTTTTAAATTGTTGGGAATAGCACTGCAGGTATCAGTGTGATTTTAGATCTTGGTCTATATCACAGAAAACAGACATCTTTTCTTAGTGAAAATGAATGTACGAACATGGGGTTTGGGCAAGGAACTATGCACAAGTTTTTTCTGTGAAATAAAAAGGGACAGAGGGCAGAAATTTGTGATGTAAGCTATCACACTAATGGCTTTGGATAGGAGCTCCCCCACATCTGGTTGTCTCCATGTGGGCAGGAAAGGTCTCCCCTCCTGTCCCTGTGTAAATTCTCTATATATCCAAGTCACTTTTTGGTACCCCTCCAAAATCCATTTATCATTTTGTCCAGCTCATAAACTTCACCATATCTATAATTTGCCCCTGTTTTTTCTTTTTAGTTGATTGTTTCTTTCTTGGTTTAGCTGTATGCACACTTAAAACAAAAGACGGTTTCTTTCCAAATGGCTGCAAGTCACTTAGAGGGAGATCTGTATCAGAGGGAGTGACCAGAATAATGAACACTTTAAATTACATATTTCTGACTAACATGGGCTAGGATGTTCTCTGAGTCAGGAGCCTGTACTAGCTGTACTACGAGCAGTGACTAGATAACACATAAATAACTACTTTTACACTCTTCCCAAACTCATTTGTTTTGAATCCCTTCCATTAAAGAAAAGCAGCAAGTTCCTGGGAGTCAGAGGGCTGTGCTGACTGCAGATCCATGAGAAATGCTGATTAGGATGGCAAATGGTTCAGAACTAACCTGAGTTTTGAATGATCTCATATTCAAGGCAAGCTCAGCAGAATCATGGATACCACAAATGATTACGACCATTCCTAACAACAGACAGGCTGGGATAACTGATTGCATGTATTGCAGTTCCAGTAGTGACTAACTTCCTTAATTTAATTAATTAGAAGAATGTTTACAGCAGTAAGTTATAAGTGTTACAGTTTTCCTGGGATGCTTGCTATCCAAGTAATATGTTTTAACCAGTTGCAGAGAAAACCTGATTTTTTACTATGATGCCATTTTAAAAATAGAAAGTGAAATATTTTTGACCCTGAGTAACCATAAAACAAAAAAGAAAATAATCCTCAAATTGCTTAGAAGAGGTGTTAAAATTTAGGCTTTAAGATAAAAGAGAAAGTGGGCTGTATAAATCCCACTGTTAGTCCTTTATCTTTAAAAATCAATGCAGATTGCACCTTTCCTTTGGCTGGAAAAGCTGCAGCTACTGCTCTGCATTTGATTCAGCCAGCAGTAACACTGTCTTCAGTAGAGGGCATGTGATACCCACTCAACTAGCATCAACAAAAACAGTAGGATGATAATTTGATGTTCACAGAATTTCCTGGAAACCATACCCTGCAAATCAGTAATAGACATGCTCCTTGTTCAGGTCCGGGCATCTGTAGCACTGATTTTCAACAGAACAGGTCCAGATGCACTTACTTGCAAAACATTCTTTCTTTCTTTCTTTCTTTCTTTCTTATTTTCTTTCTATTTTTTTTCCTCTTCATTTAATGTTGTAAAAATAATTTGAGAAAAAGAGCTTAAGAGGTAACTTGACACAGTTATAAGTATCTACGCAGAGAGACAACTTCTAACAGTGCAAGGCTCTTTAATCTGCCAGACAAGTGGATGGTACAATTCAGTGAAAGCTGAAGCTCAACAAAATTAAACTAAAAATGTACTGTACAAGTTTAGCAACAGAGGTCAGGACAACATGCCTAGAATGTATTTTCCATCACTTGAAACCTCTGACCCAAGTAAAGCATCTGAGTATTTTCAAGGCATAAGTTTCAGGTCAAGCAGAAATTGGCTGGATCAGTGCAGGAATTAGTTGGTATAATTCCATGGCATGTGTTAGGGAGAAGTTAATGCAGATACTTAGACTGGACTCGAAAACAGGTGATCCTGCTGTGAGGGAGGTGAATCTGCCCTTTTACTGTGCCCTTGTGAGAACCCAGCTGAAGCACTGCATCCAGCTCTGGAGTCCCTAGCACAGGACGGACATTGACCTGTTGGAGTGAACCCAGGGCCACCAAGATGATTAGATGTATGGAGCACGTCTCCTATGGGGAAAGGCTGAGAGAATTGGGATTGTTCAGCAGAGAAAAGAGAAGGCTTTGGGGTGACCTAATTGTGGCCTTCCAATATCTGAAGGAAGCCTACAAGACAGATAGAGAGAAGCATTTTGCAACAGCGTATACTGACAGGACAAGGGAGAATGTCTTCACACTGAAGAAGATTTAGATTAGAGATTAGGACAAAATTCTTTACTGTGAGGGTGGTAAGGCAATTGAACAGGTTGACCAGAGAAGTTGTGCGTGCCCCTTCCCTGGAACTTCAAGGGCAGGTTCGATGGACCTCTGAGCAACCTGGTCTAGTGGGAGGTGTCTTTGCTTACGGCAGTGGAATTGGAACTAGTTGATCTTTAAGGTTCCTTTCAACCCCAAGCATTCTATCATTCTTTGATCTTCTCTATCTGTGAAGTAAGAAATTTAGTAAGTTTTCAAAGACCCGAGACAAAAAGGAAGCATTCTTGTTATCTGAAAGCTTGGATATGAGTTTTAACGTCTAAGAATTATACTATAGGGTGGAGAGGGATGTTCTACAGTACTTTGATTTAATTTCCTTCAAAACATTGATCCTTTTCTTCCAAAATGATATGTTCCTTTGGACAGAAGCAAGAATGTCACTCAGAGGATGAATGCAGGTATCTCCATCTTCAGTAGCCCCTTTAGGCTTTCTTTATAAATCAATGAAAATAAATAGCTATTTTGAGGTCATGATTTACCTACTTCTAACATCTCTGTATGACACACAGATTATATGCTAAATGTGCTTCTGTATTCCCAGTGATTATACGATTATGGAAGGAGCTGGCCAGACAAGCAGATTTACATGTTGAAATTCAAATGATGGGTTCCAATCTTACAGTACAAAATGCATTGGCACTACAGTTTAGATTCATTTTGGTTTTCACAAAAAGGATCAGGTTTCTCCTCAGTTCATCAAATTCACCTCTACTCTGTTTTTCAGAGGTTTGGTCTTACTGAGAGTCAGAAGAGAAGAGAAGATGCAAATTCTCCTCAACTTACTAAAACTTTCTAGGTGAAATTACTAGGTGAAAAATGCAAGAATACTATTGCAGAAAAGGTTATTTGAGCATGAATGAAGATACTAACAGAATTTTTTAGAATAACTATATGTGTGCCCTGGGCCTAGTACAAAGCCCCCAAAAGCAAAAGGAAACTTCACCGTTTGATCTATAATTTCTGTTATCATATCCCAGAACTATTGGGAAAAAAAAAAAAAAAAAGAATGATTAGTAAGCTGTAAAAGAATCAGAGATAAATTAGGATTCTTGAGGTATTTTAATGTTCTAAACTAGATAGTTTTGATTTTTCAGTTCCGTAATTGCCTTCTTTCTGTTCCTGCCCATTTTAAAAAAATCAGTAACTGTGCACACTTGGAAAGAGTACAGAAGTTCTTGAGTTCTTCTGGCTTATTGGATTGCTGTGCTAAAGAGGATAAATGGGCCATAGTGTGGTAGCCTAGTTACAATTGTTATTTATGGAAGCTTCTGATTCAGTCAAATTAGCTTGTCAGTAAGGTAGAAAAACAGTGTGCACAATTTCAAGATGCTATATATAGAAAGCAAAAGTTGCAGGAAAAGCAGCATGAAGCTATTGTCTTTGTGTGAAAGAGTAGATGAATGTGTCACTAACAATGGCTTTATAATGAGCATTCATGTAAGCAGTCAGTTTAAGTTTCATATGGAAATACAGCTTTGGCACCATGTTTTTGTTGTGACCATTTAATTTTGCTACTTAACGCACTTTTAGCACAACATTCCTGCAATAATTTATACTTACCTCTGATGGTCTGCTCTGAGGCATCAATCCTGCTGGATTAATGAGCAATATTTAGAATTGTTGTCTGACACTCAGACTTGGGTGCAAGTTGGTAGGTGGCAATAGTTCTGACCAGTAGATCCTCTGAAGCAGATTATTCCTCCCGTTGTCTCAGCTGAACATGCATGCTAGCAAGCTACAAGATCCATAGCCAAATTCCCATCAATTCCTCATTCTCTTACATAATTCCCCTTGTATAGAAGGGTACAAATCTCTTCTTTCTTTAGCAATGTTAGTAGGACTTGTATAGAATGAAGTGGAAAATACTTACTGGGTAAAAGTGCTTAGAAGTGATCAAGTTCCCCTCCTCACTAAGGTTGTAGCTACAAGTAAGTAATGTAAAGGAACGGCCAGAGTTCATTGAGAAAAGCAATTTCAGACAGCTTTCTAACTGCAGCCTGTAAATTTGCAAAACCTTATAATAGGGGGTGCTTAGATATTATAAGATATTTCCAAATTGCAGTAGTAATTCTAAACTGACAAAAACTGAAGCAGGGCCATTTATCTGTCAGTTGGACTACACAGTTTGATACAACCCAATGATCCTGGACCTTGAATGCTGACAGGGAAATCAGAGGTGGCAGAGAGCAGAAATTTCTTTCCAGCTGAGCTACACGAAAATGGGAAAAATATAGTCTGGGGTTCATGTAGATCATATGTATGGTTCAGATTTGCTTTCTTACAGAAGCATTTTCAAAAGAAAAATTATTCATCATTCCTTCAGATGTCATTTGTTGAACTCCAAACTGCCTATAAATTATGCTGAAAGCTACATCTTCAACAGAATCTCCTTCTTGTATAAGCTAACCTTGCAAACAAGAGCACATTTATTCATAGAGTTATAGAATGGTTTGCTTTGGAAGGAACCTTAACAATCATCTAGTTCCAACACCCCTGCCACAGGCACAGATGTCACCCAATAGATCAGGTTGCTCAGGGCCCCATCCATCATGGTCTTGAACACTTCCAGGGACGGAGCATCTAAAACTTCTCTGGGTAACCAGTTCCAGTGCCTCACTGCCCTTACAGAGAAGAACTTAATCCTAACATCTAATTTAAATCTCGGCTCTTTTAGTTTTAAATCATGCTCCCTTGTCCTGTTACTATCTGTTCATTTAAAAAACGATGTTGTCTCTATTTTAAAATCTGCTCTCAGTACTGCCAGGTCTTGATGAGTTCTGCCCAGAGAACTCTTTCCTGTTCTTAAGAACCCCAAGTGTCTTAGTCTGTCTTCATAGGAGATGCGCTCCAGACTTCTGATCATCTTCTGTACACACTTCAGCAGGTCAATATTTTTCTTTTACTGAATATCCCAGAGCTGAATGCAGCACTCCAGGTGGGGTCTTGTTGCGGTGCCTCTGGGTGTGGCTGGTGGTCTGGCCCCACTGTGCCGGTGCTGCGGGGGCCGGTCCTTTTTCCCCCCACACGATGCAGCTAGGGATGGCACAGTCCCAGGTCATCAGGGTTGCGGCGGCAGGGGCCGTCCCCACACAGGAGGACAGCTCATTGGTTCCCGTGCTGTGTGTGGACAGCCAATTGACTGGCTGGCACCCCTGTCAATCATTGTAATCCTCCACAGTGATTGGCTCTCTCCTGACTGCCCTTCCCTCGCCTCTGTACTATAACACACCCCTGACCGCCATTTTGGCCGTCTTTACCGCACTCCATGCTCCAGTAATAAAACGCTGCTGGCAATAAGCGGAAAAGAACCCTTTCTTGTCTCTTTACTTCCCTGCTTAAATTAAACCGCTGTGCGTGAACTAAGCCTCAACTCTGCAGGAGCTGAGATGCTCGGCTTGACTCTGTTTAGAGACTGGATAAAGCCAAAGTCGCTTTCTTCAGGACACGAGACTGCTGCTAAAGGCTCTGAGTTACTCACACTTTCTACCCGCGGCAGAGTCTCATGAGAACAAAGCAGAGGGACAGAATCCCCTCCTTCACCCTGCTGGCCATGCTGCTTTAGATGCAGCGCAACATGAGTTGGCTTCCTGGGCTGTGAGCACACACTGTTGGCTCATGTTCTACTTTTTATCCATGATAGCCTCCAAGTCCTTCTCCACATGGGTCTAAATGTATTTTTCTCCCAGTTTGTACTCATGTTTCAGATTGCCCTGACCCAGGTGCAACACCTTGTACCTGGCCTTGTTGAACGTCATGAAGTTCCCATGGACCCATTTCTTGAGCTTGTCCAAGACCCCTGCACGGCACTTTTTTCTTGTCTTGTGTTAACTGCATTATTGTCATTATCAAACAACAGCTCCTTACATCCTTGTTCATCTCCTGAAGCCCAAGCAGTAATATAATATTTTGGCAGAATGTAGATTGTCCAGAATGCTCTACAGGGAGAGAGCAATGTTCTTCTTAGACTGCAGAAAGTACTGCCATCAACATGGGCTGGACCCAGGGCATTTTACCTGTGAAGCTACATGTGCCGAACAAGTTTAGCAGGCATACCAAGATGCATATTGCTTGTGAAAAAGGAGTGGAGAGGTAGGAGAACTGCAGACATCTTTATTATCAGTGTCCAGTGAAACAGATTTCTGTGCAACTGACACAAAATGATGACACCACTACACAGCTCCCTGTCTGAAGGCTTTGTCTCACCTTTTGCACAACAGGTATGTGAAAGGTTGACCTTAGCTGAATGAGACTAATCTCTTGCGAGCTTCTGCTGCAGTTGATGGAGAGGGTAATTTAGAGCAGGCACCTAAATCAACATCTTAGTAAGAGTCTCTGGAGGATCCTATTTCATTCCATTGACTATAATGGGAGACGAAAGAAGATGTGAGGCCAGATTTAACCTTTTTGTTTACCTCTTTCCAACTTAAAAATACTGAATTGCTGAAAACTTCATTCAGCATCCTCAGATCCTTGCATTAATTAAGTACTTCTGGCCTTCTATGTAACACTGAGAGAACATATTTAACACTGGTCCCTATTCAAAAGCCCGCAATAAACATCTGCCATGCACTTTTCAGCTATAGTACTTCTCTTGCCTGCACTGGGAGAGGAGATGACTTGAATTATTCACCACTGTTTTGATAGTAAACTCCATCATAGATTTTATGGCTTAATTGGGCACGTAATATTTTAAATGTCCCATTTATCTGCATTTATTTCATGTGGGACTCATCTCACCTAAATTTAATTATGAAAGTGTTTGCAACCTAGTCAAAGGGATTCTCTGCAAAGTTGATGGAGAAGATCAAGCATCTCCAGAGTGCAGCAAAAGGAGTTTTGTAATAGAT
Source organism: Climacteris rufus (assembly GCA_013398175.1). Lineage (NCBI taxonomy): Eukaryota > Metazoa > Chordata > Aves > Passeriformes > Climacteridae > Climacteris > Climacteris rufus. The sequence goes on along the minus strand of VZRZ01005074.1, from coordinate 342,869 downwards.
AAGTGTTCGTAGTACATGGGATGGATTGCCTGCAGGAGGTTTTGAAGATTAGGTAAACACTTATTACACATCTTTACATATTTTGTCATGAGAAGTCCTAGTTCCATTCCTGGAATTTTGGAGTCCACTTGACTATGTTATAAAGCAACAATAATGAAAAGCAATAATTTATTAGACTGCAGTGGGTACTTTATAATTAAACAAAGGTTTTCTGTACCTATCTGTGATACTGTTTTTTCATTCCTGCTGTGTTGTGCTGCAATGTTTTGCCCTAATTCTTGTTGCCTATATTTGAAAAAGCTTTATGTGCCACATTTCTATCTTACAATGAGGAAAGAACCTCAGGTTATAAATAAAGCATTTGCAGAAATAGTAAGATTTAAGCACTGTGATCCTCTTGCAAGTACTTCTGTCACAAGCAACAGAGTTTCAATCCAGAAATCAAGCCATCTTTTACCCAGGGGAAACTGTTTCAAGTCAATCACAGACCCATGAATAGGAAGGTAATTGGAACAGATGCTTTTTTTTTTCTTTAATAATGCATTTCAGCAGTAGAGAAGGCATTTGTATTCTAGTTAAAAATGTAAAATCAAAGGGGGATAACAGAGAGAGAAAAACAGATGTGGGTGGAGGGCAAGGGAGTTCAGAATACCTATAAAAATATTGAGGAAATTTTTGGAAAAAAATGCTACTTCTGCAAGGAACGTAAAGTAAGAAAAAAAAACCTGTTGCAAAACAATCAAATATATGGGTTTTTATTGTGTTTGAATAATCAACTTCCTATATGAGCTATGTCAAGATCAATACAGATATAAAGACCTCATTTGGTGAAGTTGTGCTGCATTACAGTAAAAAGGAAATAACAAAAAGGAAGAGTATTTCACACACTGGTTTCTAGCCTGAAGACCCCTGAGTCTACATTTGCAAAGCAGCCCAAAAATGTGTTCATAAACTCATTTCTGAAACACCTGCTGCCAACAGAAGGCATACAGATCCTTGAAAATTCAGATATTACCTGGAAGAATAGCTCCAAAGACACACTTTATCTATCAAAAAGTTATACAAAGCCAACTTGATCTACAATTGGCTTTCCCACCAATGCGATAGGAACAGAGGCAAAAATAGATCCCTGATTATTCCTTACGGTTTTACAGTTTAAAGTGTCTTAATATGGCAACAAAAATTCTTAACACATATAAACAGGGGTTTTCACATAATCCCATTTCTTTTTCATTTTGACACAATGATTTCTTAGAAGAAAAATAATCTGCTAGCATCTGGCATTGAAAGAGCTGGAGTTTTTGCTGTTATTTTCAGTTGCTTTTTGTTTTCTCAAACACAGAATTAGTTTAATAAAACCTGTCTCATTTATAGAATTGCCTGCTGGTATAAATATGAAAAAAAAATTATGGCAGGAGTTTGAAGCCTCCTTAAAAATTAAAATGTTATACCGTCTACAAAATAATTTGGCTGCTCCTTAGGCAAGGTCTGCACATAACTGCATATTACTTTGAAAAAGGAAAGGTCTTGGACTTTAATAGTAACAGATCTATGGAAGGGCTAAAAGACTCTTAATCTAGAACTACAACTTGTTTTTTACCTTTTCTTCTGTTATATTTCTTGGTGGAATATTGCAAAAGAAGAACAAATTTAAGATGCTCTAAAAATATTCTGCTGCCATTAGCAAGCAATATACAATGCTGTTCTAAAAATGCCAAAGATAAGGTTTTTACAGTGCATTATCATAACTCCTGCCCTCTACAGGTTTCTACAAGGAGGAAATAGAAAAATGTCACAATTTTTAATTAAAAACACTTTTAAGAGATAAGATAAAAAGTATTAAATATTTATGCCTTAGGTGCATCAGGATTGATTTCCTTTTTTGGGTTACTGCAAATAGAACTACTACTTACTCAGTAGCTGTTCTTGAAGTAAAACCTTGTTGCCATGCAGATGGTGGCAGCCTCATCACAAGACTTTCAAAGCTGCCAGTTGTGTTTTGAGTGACCCCACATCATGTTAAAAAGAACAGGAGTTTTTGCCGAGGCAAATGAAGCTCTTCTTTCAGTGTACAGCAACAGTAAGGAACACAGTGGAGAAATCAAACCTCAAGATCTCTTTTTATACAAGATGCAAGGATGCAGACTCATCTTGTGAAACTGAAATAAAATTTAAAAACAGTGCTGATCTTTCTGTACGAGTGCCTGAAGGATATCTGAGCACAGTAGGAATGCAAAGATCAACATATAGGGCTCAGAGCTACTTTATATGTTGATCAACTGTAAAATCTGCAATTAACTGTTAGAACTTGTTTCAGCAGTTTAAGTTACCTTGAACAAAATGCTTAGTGAACAAATTCTTTGATATGAGTTTCTGTTGCCTTTTCAGTGAAGACTTCAATGTTGTCTTATCTCCTGCCCTTAAAAAAGAACTGGTAATGCCATGGAGAGGTTATAGTTAGTCTGGATCTGTAGAAAGGGAAATACAGCTGAGCAAACTCTACCTCTGATGAAAGGGTTTGATTTTTTTTTTTTTTTTAGTTTCTGGTTAAAATATTTTAATTTTGACTAGTACAAAAATGTGAAAATTTCTGTAGGAAAATTAGATTTTTGTTTTAATTGCAGAAATAAAATTTTAAAAAAAGAAAGAAGAAGGAAAAAAAAGAAAAAGCAACCAAAAGAAGCAAGCTGTTTAGACAACACATTCTGTCATACCATCCTAAACTCGAGAAGTATTCTTCTTTGACATGTTCACTGCATTGGACTCTTTTCTTCAAACACAGATGCTTGTATTTGATGTTTGGCTTCCATATACCTATATAATTACATATGTACACACATATATACATACAAATAGTGCGTCTATGTGTGTATGTATGTATCTATCTCTATATATCTATAGATAGACACACACACGTGCGGGTGCACACACATTCTGTGTATTTTGAGTTCTCTTCTGAAACCAAAGAGGAAAGTAAGAAGAGAAGGATGTGAGTAGTCTTATCTATGGTTAATGTCTAAACCTACCAGATAAGTTGAATTGCTCCCTGAAGGTGCCCTGGGCACTGCCTGGGTCAGATTCAGACATCAGCATCATGGTGAGATGGCTTCTGTTCATGGTTTCCAAGAATAATTCAATATAAATAAAACCAAAAAACCTAAGCTGGCAAAAAGCTTCACAGAAATGAATTTTAAAAATAATATTCAATTCGCCTTCTGTTTCTTCTTAATGAAACACAGGAAAGAACAGGAAGTAATTCTCATCTAGCTGAGACACCAAAAATAAGACAGATGGCACATATGGAAAGATGAGTGGCGATAACATGCAGACAGGTGAAAGTCTAAGATGCAGAAATTAGGGAATTTGGGACACAGTGGTCCTGGATGGGTATTGTTATGGACTTGGTCTATTCTTGTACCCGTCTTTGAGCTGTAAAGTTCATCTCCTGCCTGGTGACAGAGAGACAAGAGCAATTGTGTATGTTCATCTGTCAATGACAGAATTTTACAATTTAAAAGGCACTAATATCATCTGCTTCAGTTAATCTTCTACATCAGCTAATTCAATCTCTTTTAGTCAATGCAATGACTGTTGAGTTAACCTCTCTGCTTTTAGCAAATATTTCCTGAGCTTTCCTTAACTTGACTGTATGAAGAGGTGCAACATGCAAGGTGCCCCTGAAACAACTCTGTTTTCTCTAAAACATGACATTTCTGATTGACTGTTAAACTTTCTTTTAGGCCAGCGTGACTTCTTCTCATTCTTTTTACTAAGCTGCGATAAATGTGTGTGTTATATTCACCGCATTTCCTTCTTCAGAATAGAGCAGAGAAAGACATAACAACCAGTTCTTTGCTGAATCATGAGCCATTAGATAGCAATTGTACTATGTAATAATATTTGTTCTTTGACAGGAGTCTCACATTCCCTTCTAAGAACTCTGGATTTTTGTTATTAAAATTCAAAGTCTGAGTGAAAAGGTCAAAAGCTGAAAGTGGATGTTAATTTCCATGCATAACCATGGTGACAATCACTTACCTGAGAAACACTTTAACTCTTGGCAGTGCTTAGTTTTTTTTCTGGCAACGAAGAAAAAAAGCTCCTGTGATCCCAGTGGCTTCTATCACTTTTGACCTTGAATAAAAGTTATGTTTCCCTTTGGAGAAAGACCACTAGATGTATTATTCTGGGAATAGCTTGTGTCATCATATCAGCTTGCCAAGCTAGTGGTACACAATGGAGATGGCAAATTTCCATGCCACTAATGAGTTTAGAGATCTCCCTGTGTTCTCAACCAGTGGGAGTTGCTGGTTCAGGTCCAGTAAACCATGGGCCAAAAAGAAGGAACTCAGGAAGAAATATAGCGAATCAGCTCAGAAAATAAAATAGAAACAGCACTCCTTTTTATACCAATTTGACCAATGACTGAGCAGATTAGAGGCACCTTCCTTTCCAACATGACCGTAACAAGATATCTTCATTTGCAAACTCTAAGATTGCTAGTGCAAGGATTATCAGAGCCAGTTCATTCCGGTTGCTTTAATGTTGCACTGATATATGTGAGATTTCATGGTGTCCAAAATTCTAAATAGCTTATATTTTAAGTTCAGACAATTATAATGTAAACGTTATTTATGCCGGTGAAAAAGAGAAGTTTAAAAGCAAGGATCAGTAAACTTGTATGAACCACTAACTTGTGTCTCTTTCTTAAAAAAAGTGGAATGGTAAGAGAAATTCTTTGCATACATAGTTGTTACATGTTAAAATTTATTTAATATTTTGATAAGATGCATGGACATTTCATAGACAAACAATACCTGTCTGATGTATCTCACTTAAAGTACTGGGTTAGAAATGTAATTCCAGACACTGACAAAACACAATATTTGACGCATTGTTTGAGAGTGCACAAAGTTTGAAAGAAAATAGAAACTTTCTGTGGGTAATGGACTTTTGGCTTATGGAAAGCATCCAGCAGGAGGAAAAAAAGAGAGAGAGAAAAATGGTAGGTCTAAGAAATAAAAAGATAAAAACTAGCTCAATTTTCTGGCCTTTCAGCAAGAGTTGCAGTCAGAGGTACATATTTCATTTCTGAAACTGCAAATCAAACCCACAAGTTTAGAGCTATTTGAAAGCTTATTCTAGTCTAAACTTTACCTTTTATTTATTTTTCACTTTGAAGGAAATACTCAACCATAAGTCCTTAAATATGTGAAAATAGCCTAGATTTTGAAAAATTAGCATGGAGCAGGATTTATTATGGTATTTTGTTCTGAGAATTGCTATTCATGCTGCTTATCCTGTCAAAAAAGACAGCAGCAAAGGGTCATCAGTTCAGAGAAGACTGTGATTTATATTTACATTTATATGGCAGCTCTTATCCCATAGGATTTGCAAACACCACGCACAACCACAGAAACACGTAGTCTGTAGACTTTTACTGCATCATCTTTCGTTGTCAGGATTGTCAGAGAGAAGACAAGGCAATATTACACAAACACAGGGAGGAACTCAGAGGAAATAAACATTTTTGGGAAATAGTAAATTCCTCAGTATCCAAAACAACCTGTCTAGTTACATTTGACTTTACATATTGGTAAACAGTTAAAAGAGTGAAATATCTGCATGGCTTTCTTCAAAACTCATGCTTATGAAACTGCCTTGTTTACTGCATTCAACCAGAGAGCCTGTGTTTGCTCTTCCTTTTCTTTGATCTAAGACAAGAAGATAAAAAGAAGGGAAATTTTTTGGGTTCGTTTGGACCAGTTCATCTTTTCATCCAGAACTGACACTGACTGAATTAGGAGCTTGCATTAAAATGTATTTTAACGTAGTTTAGTGATGAATTATTTATGTTTTGTTTTTCCAGAATGCAGCAGTGAAGTGAGATGCTGTAGAAGCCATAAGTCTTTGTATACTAAGGACGTTATCGTTTTATATGCTCATCATACAACTGCAACTCATGACACCATCTTTATTTAGACAGGTACCAAATGCACCTGAGCAACTCCAGGCCTGGGATCTGAGGGAGAAATGTAGCTCATTTATATGGCAGCCCACCTGGTTGCAAAATACACAGCACAATGAAAAAACTCTGATATGGGAGAAGAGCTTAGTATTTAGCTGACCTTCAAGTCACTAAAAAAGTTTCAGTCAGGATCTCCGCCTCATCAGCAGACTGGTTGCATGGCCTAGCTGCTTTGGAAATGCTGCCCAAACTTCAGAGAACCCTGGGGAAGAAAATGACATGAAAATATACTACTGAGAGACAAATTAAAACTCCCACTCATCAGCACTGACCACTTAACCAGACATTGGAGAGTATTAAATTTTTACACATCCACCACATTCCCTACTGGATTCCGAGGTTAAAATGATGTGACTTTTTTTACTGCCTTAGTTTATAGATAATATAAAACTTAGTATTGCAGTACACTAATTCATAAAAAAGCCTCTCCTTTCTTTAGCAAAAAGAGAAAAATAAATGTTGTGTGCTATATCAGCTGAAAAAAAGTTTTGCTTAGGCAGTTGCAGTTTTTACTAATGCAGATACAGTAAACATAATAAATCCTTATAAAAATTCAAATTTCCATCCTCCCTGAGCCATTGCAGTCCATTTGTTATATCCCTTCTAATCTATAATTTATTCAACTCCAATCTCTTTTTCCCCTCCCAAATCAAAAGACTTCCTGGTGCAATGGATCTATAATTATATTGCAACAAAGTATAGAGTAGTATAGAATGATAATATTATATATAACTATATTTGTTAAACCACACATTGATATATCATAGGAGTTACACTAGATTAGGTCTGATTTAATTAGATTAACTTTTATTTGCTATCAATGGCAACTTTTTGATTTACATGTCATTCTCTTTTTGAAAACCCTAGGGTGCCACAGGAGGGAAACAGACAGATGAAGGAACTGTAACTCTTGGTCCACCCTTTTAGTAGGGATTGAGGATAACATAAGGCAAGTGTTAAGAGCTGTCTCAAATTCTGTGGAAGCTCGCTGTCATTGTGCAGATGTGAGAGGTATAAAGAGTTCTGGGCAGAAAAGGGGTGACCTGCACTGGGTAGATAGAGGTTTGGCCAGAACATAGTACAGTGAAAGTGAGAGCAGAGGAGCAAGAGTGATGCTGTTGAATTCTGCTTTGAGAAGCTGGTGCAGAATGTACTTATATTCAAGTGGGAGAACCAATAACAGCAAAATCACTGATGCTTGGCCAAGAATATGAATTTGTCTTGGTTAGGAGGTATATCAGAGAAGACAGCTGCCTGCTCATCCCAGCATGCTAGTGCCCAGTATAAGATGCCACATAAGTACAAGGCATATGGTCAGACACTCACCTCAGAGGGCCACTGGCAGGGATCTTGTCTGGATATGCTGCTTTTTACAGCCACAGCAGACAGAACCACAGTGTGGAAAGCAGCAGGCCCACATGATCTTACATTTTTTCACAGTGGAATTAATTCTCCCTTCAGTCAGGTCCTAGAGACAGATTTAAATTCTTCATCATGGATTTGTAATAAGAGACCATTCAAGTATTCTACTATGTTTGGCCCCCAAAGTAGATGCATTGACCCCATTTCTTCTTGACATAAATCCTTATTTCCAGTAGTTCCTAGATTGTAAAACTAGACAGTTCAAAAGGAATATTTTGTATAAACTTTGTATTTTGTATAAATTTGGCATTGTGTATAATGTTCATGTAGTTAATCCTTGAATTAATGACTGTCTGAAATATTATTGCATGTTTTAAAATAGCATTCCTTGTTGGTTAGAGAAGTCCCTAGCATGAAATGAGTTTTTCTCCAGTTAAACAGCATTGGAAAGAACTTTCTGGACCTTATTTCTAAGTCTAAATTTGTTGACTTTACACCTTTTCATTACTGGGGTATTGTATCTCTTCCTGGTAAACTAAAGAGCTCCCTATAGTCACACTTCTTTATGTAGGGTCTAGTAGACATTAGTTGCTCATCACTTTTTCCTTGCTGAGCTAAAGAGGTTGGAGTCCCTGAGTACAGCATTGTGTTCCAGGAGTGTCTTTGCCATTGTCCCCGAGGGCTTGAGAAGGTTTGAAGAGAAACAACAGCTGTTGATGATAGCAGCTGAATTGTGTTTAGAGAAGGACATACTGTATTTTCCTACATGAAGGGAGATTTACCGTGTGAATATAACAAAACAGTTTTATAATCACAGTAGTATCCACAACAGGAATGTTTTGCAATATGTAATGCAGAAGTGCCTCACTTGTGATAGCACTGGGAAACCTGTGACCCAAGGAAAGAGTGTGGTCCTATGGCCATAAGCTATGGTCTCTCTCTTTACCATCAACATTTTCCTTCAGAATGACCTTGAATAACATATTTCATCCTCTTTTTAGCTTTGAGCAAAGAAAGCCTTCTTTAAGAGTTCACTGTATACACGGCTTTGCTTCAGGCAATACCCTTGATCTCTGTGAAACTTTAAGGACTCAATATTCCTGACTGTAACTCACAAATGATCAAAATTACTGTGGAATACAGCACCTTGAAAGGAGCTTTTAGGTACCCTCATCGCTGTGCAGAAATCACCCCTATCTTACATCTCTGAGTCAAGAGTGAGTGTGATTGACCTTGTCTCCTTGATAGCAGTCAGACTATACTAAAGCAACAGCATACTTCACCTGCTCTAAGATGACATGAATAGTTAAGGTGTGTTCAATCAGTGGAAATAATACTTGCAGATAACTTTTAGTTTTCTAAATGCAGGATCTCTCCAACTAACAATTTGACACACCTAATTTGTAAGTAGGTACAAGAAGTTCAACTTTCTGCAGTGTTTTTGGTTTTTTTTTTTAAGAAAATAACCGACTAACCTGTCATTGTTTCCAAGGAGAATTCTATGGAAATTCAGTTCATGGAAGTGCTTCCAAATGCACTCAAATCTCTCTGACCTGTAAGGCTTTCAGAATTATCATTCATGGACAGTTCTGTGAGTGGTTTTCTGTTTCTTTGACTGAATTTAAGAGGTAAAAAAGGCAGAGAGACTCTCCTTCTGGTGAGAGACATATCTTTAAGCCAAACTGCAAGTTTAGACAAGCTTTAAAACAGTTACATTTTTACAGTGCTGAATAAAATGTCATCTTTTTCCAGTTGTACTTTACAGAATAAAAATAGGGTAGCTTAATTCATTGTTCTTTTTATATTTGGGCATATTTCCACAGCAGAAAGATTCACCTCAATGGGCATTTCTGGTGTTCATCTGTGAAACTGATATTATATGAAAGAGGCAGTGATAGGGGGGAAATGCTTTCCATAAAAAGCATTTCCAAGGACTGGCTTACTGCTCTTACTGATTTAGGACCAGCCTTGGAACTCAGGTGACTTGTTCCTTCTTGTGTGGCAGCTGGGCTCTGACGTGGGAGCTTGGCTGAGATGCCAGAAGTTGAGCTGGAGAGGACACAGACCAAAAGGACAGACGTGGTGATGAAAAGCTACAGTTAAATAGCTTATGGTTAGATAATTACAAACTATATGAATCAATTCCTTAGTAATTGATGGATTACTGACAGTCTTGTCCATCCTTTTAACTCTAGGTTTTTACAATCATGAGATTGACATAAATCACCTGTAACATTATAGGCTATAAAATACTGTTAGTGTGTAGGATGGAAGAAGTCTATAGTCAAAGTCATGTTTCTAAATCTGTCTCTACACTGTTGATATAATATGCATGCACTCCACACCTGCTTGGCAAAATATCTGAACAGATAATTTTCGTTGAAGGAACATATGAAATATGATAAAGGCAAAGAAGTTTTCATTAGCATAGTATGAGGTTTGAAACAGTGGAATGTCTTCTTCCAGGTACTCTACATTTTCTTTTTTTTTTTTAACTACACCTATAGCGTAGGTAGAATTAAAAAAAATCCAACAACTTGAAAAACAAGAAAAACCAAACCGTCAAACAAAAACCAAAACAAAATCCAAAATGAAATTTAAAAAAGCAACAAAAAGCCCCACCGTAAAACATCCAGCAGAAGAAATGTGATGCTTGAGAAATGTTTTGACTAGCAAATTAACAACTGTTTATGTTGTTCACATAATTCTATACCTCATTTGCCTTAAAAACAAGTGAGAATGCCAGCTGATGTAATTGTGTCCACTGCTAAGACAAATGTTCAGACCTGCGGGTGCTTTAAAGCAGAATACTTCTGCAGTTGTATAATGGATTTATAATAAAAACTTAGGAATTCAAAGGTAGTAAAATTTAATAAAAACTAAGCAACTGCAAAAAATATTCAGCTGTAAAATTTACTTGAAGATTGCAGTTACATTCAATTGATTGTAACATGTTTGCAGCTTTGCAGGCAACAATCTGACCATGAATCTTGCTTATTAAAGCTGTTTTACTAGTGGTCTTGCCTCCTTCAGGACTGAAGGTGAGTGGAGGAGAGGATGAAAATGAGCAAACTGTCATTTGAGGGAGTGAATCTGACTAACAGAGGGATTAATGCCTATCCTACAGCACACAAAAGCCTGACATACATTGGTGTGAAATTTCTTCTGCCTGTTGAAGGCTAAGGCACCTTTCCCTAAAGGAGCAGGCAGAAAACCAACCCAATCAACCAAAAACTCTTTCCTAATCTTAGTAGACCTCCATGGGGTTCAAATATTCAAAACCATATATTCTTCAAAACTGGGACCAGATTGTCATCTGTATGCTTGCAGTTGCACGCAAACTCTGTCAATTTTGCTCGAAGGGAAAAATGAAGAAAAGAAACCCATTTAAACGCACAGTACAGCCATGTGCACAATGGCTAGCACACAACCGGGAGCTGGTGGCTGGGTACTGGATGACATTGGCACCTGGATCAGCTTGCAGTTGATGCTAAGACTTGGCATCAAGACAAGTAAGCTTGGCTCAGGAGCCCTGACTTTCAATGAAGGGACATTACTGTCAGCCTCCCTCTCACAAGGCTTTTCACAGGTGGGCTGAGAAAGATGATGTGCAAAGAAGGGACAAAAGGAAGGCAAGAGAGTAGTTGCGAAATTTAACCAGAGTTTCTTCCAAGCAGGAGCACCATAAAGTTGTACAGAACCCTCACCCTGCCAAAANAAAAAAAAAAAAAAAAAGAGGTCCATAGCCTTCCACATCCATGGAGATTGAACACATGAAGAACACTGCCTTGTTCCCTTAACCTGCAGGTAAAAACAATTGTACCTCCTTGGAGTTACTCTTTTTTCCCCCAAAGTTTAAATATCCGCTCCCTTTACCTATGTGAGGCTATGCCACTATGTAAGACAATATGTTATGTAGCATAATATTGTGTATATATCTTTAGTGAACGTGAAAGCTGAGAAAAGATGATTTCCCTAATAGAAGAGATTAATTGCCTGAGCCGTCTTTAAAGATACATTTTTTAATGTCAACCTTTTTACTTTCATTTCCTGGAATGTTGACTTCATTAAATTTCAGAGGTGCCACATACTGCCCCTTACTGTGACTGTAAAAATAAGAAGCTATTCACAGGTACTGCACAACATAACATATTGTGCCAGTGTTTATCTTGAGCAACTTCTGGGTCTATTTCAGCCTGATTTTCTCTTTAGTTGTTTATCATACTGCTTCACGAAGTCTAAAGTAAAAAATAATCTAAACTTATATTCACTTTGAGTGACAGCTCCGGTACTGGATCAGATTAAACATACAAATAGCCTGATATGGAACAGACAGCAATGGGTTATCAAGAAAATACTTTTAAAGTGGAGAATGAAATTTTTGGAGATTTACTGACTCTGAGCTGAAGCCTGCTTCTGGATCATCCTATTTAATAGTTCCTGCTGGACTCATCCTTTAGGAAGATCCCTGTACTTTTTAAAGCCTCTTTATTAGCTCTTACCTCCATAGCCTCCTGTGGAATGAGTTTCACCTTTAATTTTGTGGTTTGTGGCGTGAGGAAGGGACTTTATTCTGGTTCGGTTTTAGTATGTTGTCTAACAATTTGGCTGGGACTGTCCTAGTTCTTGTATTACAAGAACCAGAAATGAATCCCCTTTACCCAATTGCTTAAGGGTCCCAGAGTAGTTACTTTTCCTACAGAAGGAGATATTTCGTGCATATCTATAGATAGACAGAGATATAGGGAGCATACCTGTTGTGAAAAACTCTTTTTTTTTAATATGGTATGAAAATAACATTTCATCCTTAATATTTAATTTCTCCTCTCACTGGGCTCAATGTCTTATTACTGCTACTGCTATTACTACTATTGCTATTGCTTTTATCTTTAGTAATTTTCAGATGCTTATTAGTGTTCTCACCTGGGCAAGGAGAGATCTTTACCACACAGGACAATTTGATGGTCCTTATAAGAGGTTTGATATTCAGCCCCTCAGCTAGCACAGCCTGTATGAAATGCAGTGTTAGAAGAGACTAGCAGCTTTGTATCATCAGCAAAGAAGGACCAGATGTTGTTTGGGTCAAAGTTTTTCACCCTGAACTCCAGAGAAAGGGTTCCAGGCTGTAACAGTCTTATCCCCCTATAGGTCTTTAAGATACTTGGCTTTTCTGTTTCACTATTCTTATGATATTCACTTTTCTAAATATAAGTAGATTTCCTGGAAGGACTTTGAAAACCCTCCCTGAAACTTTTAAAATATCTGTGGACATCTTGAAGTCTTTTCTACTTGGGCTCATCTACCTCTTTTTTTTGATGTGCTCTTATCATTTCCTTCTCTTCAGTTTCTGTTTTCCAGACAGAAACTTCTCTGCTTTGGCAAACCTTGCTCCTGACTGAGGCCCTTTGAATGCATTCCATTTGTGCTGCAAAATCTCTGGAGAGGCTGAGAGCAGATGAATGCCATGCCCTTCTCCTCAACACATTTCAAAAGACTTAACAAAAAAGGTCAGTATCATTTATTCGCTTTCCGTAGAAAAGGACAGGGAAGTAGAGAAAGAACAAATAACTAGCCTCACTCACCAAGGAAATCAATGGCATAGCTAATGCCAGATGTCTCAGACCCAGAGACTAGTTCTAGGTGCTGAGCCTGTGCTGACTGGGGAAATGTAATCCTGAGTAGCAGCACAGCAATTGCAGACAATGCCTGTTGGGCTTTCCAAAGAATTTTAGGTTTTTGATGCTTGACTTTCTTCCAAACTGGAACACATTTGAAAGTTCTCAAAGGGGGAAAAAAATAACAGGACTCTTTTCCTTCTGTTTTGAAATATTTCATGTCAACAGAAGTGAAGGGTTTTTCTGTTTTGATAGGGACTCTGAAAAGTTGTCTTGTGTTGTAATACATGATAACCTCAAATAATAAAGTGAAGGCAAGTGCAGGGAGTAATTTCAAAATGAAAAACCCAAATGAATGCTTAATTTGGATGTTCTGTCTGTTCTGCCTCCATAAAAATCTCCACTGAGAGATCTAAAAACCAGATTGGGCAAAATGAGCTGACATCATGTTTCTTGGGTTTCAGTGGCACCACACATTACTTAGCATACGATTCCACTATGATTTATCACTTGGTCTTCAGCCATTGTACTTAGGTATGGAAAAATACTGTGAAATTGCACAGTGGACATATGTAATTACAGATTGTCCTTCCTTTTCTCCTAGAAATCCCTTTGCCATGACCAAGAGAAACAGAGCATTGCTAAATAGTACTGAGGGAACAGGGATTTCTTACATCAGGCTCTATGAGATGGGAACACCTATGTTTTCCAGGGTGCAACACGCCACTAGCTGGCAATGCAAGTTGCAGTAACAACTTTCTATCCTGATTCCAGCAAGGAGGGATGACTACTACCTTTCCAAACTCATGTGCTGTTCATCTAAAAACCCTGCTCTGCAGTCCAGTGACTTTTCTCAGCTAAGCTGCTTTGTTTTGTGTTCATCACAATTCCAAGTTGGTTTGATATCCACATGCTAACAAACCAAGCTTTTCACAATTCCTCTCCAAAATGAAATTGAGATTGAGCTGAAGGAGTGTGCTTTATCTGGTTAATTTAGCTAGAAAGTTATTACATTTTATAATAAGGAATCCCTAAGGACATGTGACTTGGTTTAATTTTTACCTGGTGTTTACCACGCTGTACACTTCAAATTCTGTTAGCATCTATAAACTCAACAGCAGGTACTTGGACCTTACAGAGATTTCTGGAGCCAGATCCAAGGAGAGATGTAGAGTAATGGAATGGCAGAAATCCAGCTTCTAAAATAAATGTAATCTGTCTACTACTAATGAGAAACAAAACACCAGCTTCAAACTCCTCCAGAGGATGAAGCCACCTCTTGAATGTTTGATTGCATGAGGAATTTAAGTCCCCACAATTGCATCTGGGATGAAGTACAACATTTCTGAATGACCTGTGTTGAAAAGAAGTCAATTACAGCCTGGTCACATAGCTTTATTCATATTACACTAGCATCCAGGAAGCCCAGTGTTGTGGTTTATCTCTGGCCAAATGCCAAAGCCCCACAAAAGCTGCTTCTCCCCGCCTCTACAGCCAGACAGGGGAGAAGTATTTGTTACCAAGCTGAGATAAGGATACTGAGAGAGAAAAGACCCTCTAATTAAAGCAGGCTCAAAACTTAAAAGTGATAAAGTGAATTTATNCCCCCCCAGCCCTCCCTCCTTCCCTCAGAAAGCAAGGAGAATCAGGGGGTTTTCCCAATCAGTTCATTCCTCAGCTCTTTTCCCTTCTTGGCAAAATATCTGAAGGGGAGGTTGGGTTTTTCCTTCTCCTCTTCTTGCAAGCACTGTGGCAGTTTGCACAAGCTGTTTTTCTCTCCTGGCAAGCAGCCCGCCCGGACACCACCACCGCTCTTTCTTCCAAGGCCAGGCTGGTCCAAACTTAGGATAGGGGTGACACAAGGCTTTTTTGNTGGGTTTTTCCTTCTCCTCTTCTTGCAAGCACTGTGGCAGTTTGCACAAGCTGTTTTTCTCTCCTGGCAAGCAGCCCGCCCGGACACCACCACCGCTCTTTCTTCCAAGGCCAGGCTGGTCCAAACTTAGGATAGGGGTGACACAAGGCTTTTTTGACTCAATTGACTCCTTTAGTTCCCAGGAGCAAAGACCTCATTATCTGCGTCAGCCCTCACCAGACCAAAGTCCCTCCTGCAGGAATTCACCCCCTCCTGCTCCCTCCTGTAGGGTGGATCTTGGCTCCTTCATGGACCCTCAGGGTGCAGGGGAACACTGCATTGGTACAGTCCTTACCACAGGCTGCGGAGATGTCTCGGCTCCGATGTTTAAAGGACCTTCTCCCCCGTCCTTCTTCTTCTTGGCTGACTTTGCTGGTGTCCATATCTGTTGTTTCTTTTACATGCTTTACTCCTTCTCCCCTGCCTACAAATACCTAACTACTGCTACATGGTGCGCGCATGCGTACTCCCACGTTTGCTTATTAAATATGTTGTCAAAGAGGCGTTACCTTCCTTCCTAATTGGCCCAGCTGTGGCTAACAGCACCTCCATCTTCAGGAGCCATCAGAGATAGGCCCTGGCTGGACAGCTGTGGAAGCTTCTGGCAGCTTTTCACAGGAGACATCTTTCTGGCCCCTACCACGCCCAAAAAACCAGACCCCCTCAAACTAACACATCCAGAAAAATAAAATGAGAGGGGGAAAAGTGATGAAGCTCGTGTATTTGATAATGAAACAAATCAATTAAAAGTTCCTGGAAAACTAGGATGTAAAATAAGGACTCCTGGCTTTCTGAATACTAAGGCCTGTTACTTCCTTCAACCTGGTATAATATTTACACAGAAATTCAGCCTATATTCTTTATTTGGATACCTTGTAAATAGGACCTTCCCCTTCATCCCAGTGGGAATTATGAGAAAAGCAAAAAAACCCAATGATTAAATTGTTTCTGTTTTGCAAAGTGGTTCTGGAAGATCACAATCATTTCCTTTTGAAGCAGAAATTATTAATGCAGTCTAGGTTTGGTTAAGACAAAACTGAAAATACAGCATTCCAGGAGCAAAGAAACCTCACAGGAGAAAGACACCCTGACAGGTCATTTTGTCTGTGGAAGGTATCAACCTTACTGTGGTACTGAGTAAAATGTTGTGGTGCTGATGAAAATCTTGCAAAAGAGCCTTAAAAGGAAAACTTAATGTGTTTAAGAAGTATCAGTTTGACTGAACTGGAAAGAATTGTTTGTGGAATTGAAGTTAATTCCAAGGGGAAGAACAATCTTTAAGGGATTCAAACTTAACATTCAGGCTACAGAAGAGTGTATCTGCAATCTGCAATAGAAGGTGCTAGAGCACAAAGGAAAGCTCCACAAAGCAGGAAGAAGATAAAGTAGCATCTGGTACAGGTGTTATTATCAAAAGAGCTGTTAATAGGAAAATGCTTTATTATAATTATAAATTAACATAATCAGGGAACAATAACGAAGAGGGAGTCTTCTGAAAAATATTATATTTAATAATCCAGAAATAAGTGTACTTTCTAAAGGAAAATAAGGCTCCCTTCACAACTCCATATGTCAGGTCTGAACTTGCTGAGTTAAAGATTAAATAATTTTAAAGTATTTATGATGCTTGCATCCTTGACCACATTTATGCTGCCTCAGTTCAAGTAGTGATCAGAATCGACTAATTTAGGACCTCATCTCGTAGTCAGTGGAAAATGCTATGCGTCTTTAGAGGTCTCTTCAGTCATGAAGATATCAGCTATCCTAAGGAATTTCCTATTTCCTGGACAGACAATATCTTGATGAATTTAGAAAGAACTGAAAGCACCCACAATCCTAACTCATTTTGGTCTCTGATGTTAAGAAAAAAGTGCATTCTCTTACTTCACCTATTAGTGAATGTCAGAAATGGTTTCTCCAGGCAGTAGATTTGTCTGAACTCTCTTAATGTGTCTTACACTCAATCCCACAGAGGGTCTCAGACCCTTAGATGAGAAGTCCAGTCTTATACAGGAAAGGTTTAGAGGTTTAGGTGATTTTATTCTTTTATTTTAATTATATGAAAAATATAGCTTTAGGAAAAAAAAATAGTCTGTCACAGAGAATGTTTAAAATAACTGTAAAATGTTGCCATGTTGGACAACAGCTTGAAACCAAGGCTCTGCTAAAATATTGTTACTACATAGACTAAATCAGTGGAACACAGAAAAAAAATGTTGCAGGGTAAATCCAGGGTGACACCTACCTTTAGGTTCTCTGACTCAGCCTGTACATTATGAAACAAGGTTTCCTAGGTGGTCATTAGAATCAGTCACAGAGTTGAATCTGGTGTATACAGAGTTGAATCTGGTGTATACACCCACAAAAATTCAGAGTAAAAGAGCCAGGGGTAAGAGGGACCTCTTGTGACAATGGAAAATGCGCCATTTGACCCTGAAACTCATAGTTCATTTCAAGTGAGCATCTGCACTACTTAAAACAACAGTTAATTGCAACTTTGATTACAAAACAGACATTCTTGGCTTATAAACCCCAAAGGAGTCCGTTTGGAGCAACCGCAAGTGAAGTCCAAGGGACTGCACGTCTGGAATATGTGCTTGTTTAGACGAATCTCATTCAAACAGTCATAGCTGCAAACTATTTTTTCAAGTGCTGTGCAAATCTAAGACAAAATCACCTTCCAAAAGTATGGGCAAAAGAAGATTGAACTAGATAAGAAACAGAGCTAAGAGAAGGTACCCAGGAGAAGGATATTACAACAAGACCACTGTTGTAAATGGTAAGGTGTGGTGCACCTGAGGACTAATTCTTGTCCTGTTTGGAGATATTTTGTAGGTTACACAAGAAAAAAATAAGGAAGAACTTGAAACTCAGTAATGAAGCACCTGGGCAGGTGTTTCAATCATTCTCCCCAAACATGTTAAGCATCATATAGGAGAAAGTTGGGAATTTCTAACCTGAGAATTTGTAAGTAATAACCTTTTTTATTTATGGCCCAATTAAGAAGACATTATGGAGAGTATAAAAATGGGCTCTGGCAGTCTCTGAAGGTAAACCTTCCAATTGTTTTGATAGCAATGTAAAAGCAATATACCTTAGCCTCTCATCAATTTGATCTATTGAAGAAAAATCTGGGATAAGTGGGTAGAAAGAGGTAATTTCTTCTGTAATTTTTATTGTATTATTTTCCTTTCTTTAATGTGACTGTGTTTTATTAGCTGAAAGATATCTCTGTGGACATGAGCCACACTAATCTGGCCTACACTGTCATATTTTTTTTTTTTTTGCGATGAAGTTTAATTCATTATGCATGACACTGTGCAACAGATCAAAAAGATGGACTATGACAGAGAAGTAACTGAACACAAAATACCTCATTACACATTGATTGAATGCTATTTTCATACATAATAACAAAGCTGTGACCATTAGCACCAGGTGAAGTTTAGTGAGCATATTTTAACAGAGCTTTTGGATGTCTTCATTACTTTTTCCTATCCTTTAGGATTTTAATGCAAAACAGCTTGTTCAATTTAAATCAAAGAATTTTTAACAGATGGCTAAACAGACCCCACATTTCTTTATGATTTCGTGAAAAATATTGATGCAGATATGTTGTCCACAGGCATGTCTATGTCAAATTGAGGTAAGCTCATTAAAACTCATTCTATTAAGCTAGTCAGATTTATGCAATCAGCCAAAGTGACGAAAACAATTTTAAGTGATGAACTGATACTAGGTGGATCTTGAAATGTTGTACTATGTCCTTCAGGAGGCAGAAAAAGTATGTAGAAAAGCAAAGGAAATGGAGGGATCCTATTTTAGATTTCTCATTTAAATTCAAAAATATCCAAATATGTGTTATAGATTCATAGAGTATTTTAGGACGCTTGAAAGAAACCTCTAAGGTCATTGCATCCAGCCACTAACTCAGCACTGCCAAGTCCACCACCAAACCAATGTTCTTCAGTACCATATGTACACATCTTTTAAATACCTCCAGGGATAGTCACTAATCCACTTCCCCATGCAGACCATTCCAATGTTTAACCACTCTTTCAGTGAATAAATTTTTCTTATCTGAACCACCTGTGGAGCAACTTGAGACAATTTTCTATTGTACTATTACGTGTTACATGGGACAAGAGATAAGACCCCATCTTCCTACAACCTCCTGTCAGGCAGTTGTAGAGAATGATAAGGTCCTCCATAATCTTTTTTTTTATCAAGACTAAACAACTTCTGTTCCCTCAGCTGCTCCTCATAAGACTTCTGCTTCCCTTCACCAGCTTTGTTGCCATTCTTTGGATGTCCAAACTTAACTAAGGTCAGAGAAAATAAGAAACTCATATTTAAAATTCATATTCCCTTAAACAGCAAAACTAATAGTCACAGTGGAGTTTTCAAATGCAGTGATGTTAACTGTGCTTACACAGAAATTGCCATCTTCAAAATGAGCTAGCCATGGGCTAATAGATAGTGGAAGTCAAATAATTTTCTGTCAATAAAATTAAGATGTCTATACACATACGTAAATATAACCTGCCTGTTGTCTAGAGTGATATCAAAATAGAATATGCAATAATTGATTTTGAGGTAGTTCCAAGTGGATTTGAGTCTAGTATTTTAAAAACAGCAGGTCTCACTTCACTACTCAAATACTTTTGTCTTCCCTGTTTCTGAAATATAATTTATCACTCAGAAAGGAGAATGAGGTGTTTTACTAAATTCACTAATTAACAGCCAGAAACATGAGCTGGTTAGGTAAATAGAAAATTATTCATGGGTGTCCACAAAAATAAATTAAAATGGGGGAAAAAAAAAAGAAGGTGCCTCATTTGCCTAGAACCTTTACCACTAGTCTGCCTGGTCTTTAAATCAGAAGTCAGTCTCCAAACACCAAAGAAGTGCTTAAATATATGGAAGGAAAGAAGTAAAAAAAAACAACAAAAAAAAAAAACAACAAAAAAAAAACCCAATAAACAAAAACCAACAGAAAAGGGATTTAGGTAATTCTAATAAATTCAGTTATATGCTGGTTTCTAAACCTTGGCTTTAATTTCAGCATTTGACTAATTTGTGTTATTAAACACCCAAACTACTTTTCCTTTCCCCTCCTTCATCTGCCGTCTTCCACATGATGTCTCCATGGACCAGCATTTTGAAATTCCCTCTTTTCTCAGTAGATTGATGAAAAAGCAGAAAATTTGTTAAATATAAATAACTAGGTGTCATTTTCCCTCCCACATCCAAGTTCATCACTGTGTAAGATACAGGCTGATTTGCAAACTATTGTTGGGGCTCAGTAAGCTCAGTGATTACTGCAAATTGAAGGCATATAACAATAATTGCTATTTCTTCATGAAGTTACCGTTAGACAAAAAGAAATATAAGTGAATCGAGCATACAAAATGTGAAACTAATCAAACCCTGTTTTTTTTTTTTATTATGTGAAAGGGGTATGTTATAGAATCTTAGAGTCTTTTAGAGTGGAAAAGACCCCTAAGATCATCAAGTTCAACAATCTCTGCTGAGTCAATACCATGGCTCCCTGGTGGAGCTGTTACGGCCTCAGTGCCCGTCCAGCATGAACTGCCATGGCCTGTTTGCCCATCCTGTTGGCAGTGCTCCTGGTTACCAGTGCTCCCTGAGAGCTTCTTGTGTAGGAGCAAGAGCTGTGACCACCATTGATTCCGGCCCTGCCCAGATCCCATCAGTCACTGTCATGTGAGGTACAGGCTCCTGGCAGCCCTTGGATCCCCATGAAGTCCCCCTGTCTTGGGAACCTCCGTGTGTACCCCGCCAGAGCACTCTGCTGTTGATTTTGCTGGCACCAGAGCTACTCATCTTAGTGACTGAGGTTATTTGTCTTTAATTGTTCCTTTATTATTATTCCTTTAATTGTTCCTTTATTATTGTTTCTTTAACAGTTCCTTAATTCTTATTCATGTGTGGCTTCCCTCAGCTCCCTCATCCCCACTTCTGTTTAGACTGAAAACTGTTTTGATTAGACAAAATCCCTTTCAGTGATATATTTCTAGCCAGAGGAAAACATGACATTTACGGAACATTCCTGAATGGTCTTGGTCTCAAAAACATCCTAGACCAACTAATTTCCCATTAGTAATGCAGCACAGTCCTCTAAGCTGCTATTGCATAAGCAGTTATCTTGAAACCTTAAACTTGTCTCCAGCCTTGTGCTACTGAGCTCAAGTATCACTTTCCTTCATTCAGAAAATTAGCATTCAGAAATAAGCGGTGTTTAAAATGCAATTGTATGTGAGGACCCATTGACCTGCAGCAGTTTCCTATGTCTCACTCCCTGTTTCTCATTGTCTCCAATTCCAGGATTTCTCCCATCCTGGAAAGGAAAACTAAGCAGTTTCCTGCCTTTGCACTGAGAAAGTAGCACATAGAGACGGGGCCAGGAAATAATCAATTTCATTGCTGCAGAACGAAGATACCTACAAGATACCACTGCACAACATCAGACAATAAATCTAATTCAGAAAGAACAGATCCATCAGTATCTATTAAACACTTAATGATATGGTCACGTGTTCCAGCTTAGGAAGTCTCTAATCAGGCCTTCAGTCTACCTAAAACTTTTATTGCAAGCTGTTGTCTGCCTATGGATATGGGAATGTTACATCACAGTCACTATTACCCCATGGTGATGGAAGATGGTACCCTGTACCATAGAAGGGGACAGAAGCAGGACTGTTCATAACACACTGGTAACCAAACAGTAACCATAGTGCTTAGTTTTGATCACTCATTTTTTATCCAGTTTGCCTGAAAACAGACCATGTCTTGGTGGCTGGTGAGCTCACTTTGAGACAGCACTGCTGGACAGCTGCAGTTTGGGATGAAAGCAGTCCTTGTGCTATCCCATTACCCCCATTTCTGCAGGGCAGCCCAGGGCAGGATAGCAGCATTGCCAAGTTTTAGAGATTTTATATCTCTCTGTAAGCTCTTTTCAGCAAAGCAAGTCATACACAGTATTCTTAAAATCTCATTCCCCTTTCTTTAGATGCAGAAAATAGGAGAAACAAAGACAGAAAGAGAGCAAGAAAGACAGCTGGAAAATGCATTAGTGGGCCCTGATTACTCATCAAACATTTCCACAATGCTGGTATTATGGTTTCCGATAGTAATACTAGAATGCTGTTGCATGTTAGAGAAAGGACATTATTATCAGCTATCTCACTACAGCACAATCAAAGTAATGAAATCAATATATACTCAGTAAAGGTTGCCAAAACACTAAAAAGGATTCAGTTTCTCATTCTCTTAGGGAAAAAGAGTAGCAGTCATCCTTCAGTGAAAGAGATGCAATTCCAGAAGGGTTAAGGTGTCCACCTCAGACAAC
The DNA here is from genome assembly GCA_013398175.1 of Climacteris rufus. Classification (NCBI taxonomy): domain Eukaryota; kingdom Metazoa; phylum Chordata; class Aves; order Passeriformes; family Climacteridae; genus Climacteris; species Climacteris rufus. The sequence goes on along the minus strand of VZRZ01005074.1, from coordinate 320,580 downwards.
AAAGTCCAGGTGGCATTCTCAATTTGCACCAAACACTGTATTGGCAGTGACTTGAGCTGTGAAGAGAAGAAATCCTGCTCCTTCAGTTTAGAGCTGGAGGTCACTGGTCATAAATTTTGTCCACCTTAGCCCCATGTGCCACCAGCTTCAAGAGTTTTCATGACATGTAGAAAATCCCAGGAGGTCTCCTCTGCTCAGAGGGAAAATAATGGAATTTAGTGTAGTAAAGCACTTCTAAGAGGAGTAAGAGAAACTAACTGGAATGGCCAAGGATTTGCAGAACAGGGATCATCTGATGTAGTGACTAAAAGAGTGAGCCACCACACTACATGGAACTTCATTCCAGCCCCATGTTCCTACCACCATTATCACAAATATAATGTCATGCCCACATTAACTTTTATCTTGTTTTCAGCAAGAAAAGACAGAGAACCTTTTTCAATACTGTCTCTTTAAAAAACTTCTCATCTGAAGACAAGACATGCATTTTTTTCATGAGTTTTTGATTTTAGAAAAGTCAAAGTAGTGTGTTTACATTTTTTGGATGGAACTGTGATACCTTCATCTTAATTGGTTAAAAAATAAATTTCTAGCTCCCCTAGCACAGTGGTGTTTCATAGGTGATGCAGTATGGACACCTCATCATCCTATTCTGAGATGCAGATTCCGCTGTTGTCCCATGGTAGTCTGAAATCCTGTGGCATCCTGTGAGAGACTGAAATGGTTAATGGCTTATGCCCACTGTAGCAAATTGTAAAGACACAACTGTTAATCTGTGACCACCAAAACCCACCCCTCTCCAAATATGCTTACTAACTGGAGTTTGGACTGTGACAGGAACTTGAGATAAGGGAGATACTATTGTCTAATCATCCCAGATCTGGGGAGAAGAATGTATCCACAAGTGATACTGGAAGAGAGGCTGGGATGCTGATGGCTCAAACATTTGGGGGCCAAACTGCCCTGTGCACAGTACCTGCTTAGGTGCAGAGGATGAGCACACCCCACCTCAGGCCACAGCTGAGTGTTAAACGAGATAAGAAAAGAGGCAAACCCTGCGAGGCGGGAACTGTCTCCTTATCCTTACTCAGGTGAACTCAGCTGTGATAACTCCACTCTGGGGGAAGTACCTGGACATTCACATATAGCCTGAAAATGTTCCTCCCTCTCTGCTGGTGGGCCGTAATGGGCCAAAATGGACTTCACTGCACTGATGTAATGAGGCAGATGTATCATCTTAAAAGGTGTCAAAGACTCCCAAAGCTCCTGTAATCCAGAACATTACATCATCCAGTTGAATGTCTCCACTACAGGTGAGGTACCTACACGTTCCTACCTGAATCTGAGTGAGTATAAACCCAATAGATGGCACTGAGAATTTCTCCCTACTGCTTCTTTGGGACTTGGTGCATCCCTCTGTGCATCCATCACCTGGTGCATCCGTTCTGTGACCATCAATTGGACCAACAGACATTGAAATTGCAACAACTAAGTCTCATTGTGAGGCCTATGGGTAGTGAGACCTTTATGCTCTTATCCTTTCCTTCTCTTTCTTATACATTTTCTTAGGTGATATTTTTGTACTTTCATGTGGTTATATTACTATAAATAACAACAACCCAAACAGCTACAAAGCTGTTTTTCTAAGCAGTCAAATTGTTGTGCAATAAACCCTACATGTATAACATGTACACACTCATTCAATGTTGTTTTACTCTAACTTGTCCCAAGACATTTATTAACAAAAGCCTCAGCTACCCTCACCTTCTGCAGCATGTCATAACACATCCACAGTGTATTATGGTGATTTCTTAGGACAGAGGTACCACTGGAAACACAGGGATGAGTAAGGAAATCAGAAATCAAACCTCCACCAGTAAGTTTGGTCTGTGTCTAATTTGACTGCACACTAAATATTTTTTTTTTATTAAAATAACACATTTTTTTTCTTTTTTGACAATCATCATAGAAACCTTTTATTTGTTAGACCTTCTTTTATAATGAAACTTCAGTGCCAAAATGTGAATTATTTAATAATAGAGTATGGAAGCCCTATAAGACTGCCTATTTTGCCTGGATTTTACTTTTTTAACATTTTTTAAAATGTTTGTTTTAAAATCTTACCCCTTGTTTAACATGCCTTTTGATCAAAGCCAGCTGCAATTATTGGAGAATTTTTCATATTCTTCAGCAGACACTGGCTCTGCTGAGATCTCCTGATGCTCAGTGACTGCTTGGCAGTCACTCTGAAGTGCAGAATTGGTCTCAAGCGTTTTCTAAATGTTTGTTTTGTTTCTCAGGCAGCTCTAGTTCTTGCTAGCAGAAGATGACTAGAGCAAAACTAGACAGAAACATTTCATCAAAACTCTTAGCAATTTTTAAAATTATGCCTGTTTGCTTTAGAGTTGTTTTAAAAAAATATTGAGATGTTAACTATAAAGTGATTATAAAATATTGGTTATGGAAATAAGAAATGTCCTCTTTCTACTTTTTTATATGACGTTTTGTATTTTGATTAAAAGATCAGCTTTAAAAAATTTAAGTATAAACTATTTTGCTTTCATTGTGAAAAAAACAACCTTTGTTAATAAAAAATCTCTTTTTATTAATTTTTTTCTCCTCAAAACTGAATTTTCATTTATCTTTTCTTTTTCTATTTTGTAGCAAAAGAAAATTGGGAATCTCTGAACTTCTTGAAAGTCTGCTTATTCTTATGCACACCAACACACACAAAGGCCATACCTCAAAAGCTAGCTAAAACCCCATTCCCAATAGTAACTTGAGATTTAATTGGAAAACATTGTTTTTGAAATGCATTTTCCCCATCCATTAATGGGCAAATGTAGCAGAACCACACACATTAGTTATTCAAATGATGAGTGTGTGTCATGAGCCTTGCAGAACTGAGGTATATTTTGCAGTCTGTGCTGCATTCGGCGTTGCAGTTTCTTTCCTCGTGAGGCCTGTTCCCGGCAGCCACCATGGGGACTGCGCTGCGGGTGCAGCAAGGGGCCTGTTTCAGGCTGTGAGTAATGTGTGTGGGGATCGAAACAGAAAAGGTGAATGAGAGAAGGATGATTGATAGTAGGCCTGGGATGTTTTTTAATTAGAATTACTTTATAATACTTAATGCAACACCATCAACTGTATATGCCCTGATGATCATCCTCTTCATCCTTGTTTAGGCCTTAATGAACACTATACACACTTTCAATTACTGTCACATAAAACCACTTTATAACAACTTCTCCCCCAAATGAAGGAGCATTAAAAACAGAGTAAGAAGCATTTAAAATGGAAGTTCCTGAGCAATTATTCTGTGTTGCCTCTCCTAGAGTCAACATACATTTTCTTTGGCCTTAATAAGTCTTCTCTGAATGATTTTCCATCAGCTGGGAGAAGAGGAAGATGGATGACAGCCTCGTGATCAGTGATCGATAGTATAGAGATTAATCCAGTGGCTCCTGAGAGCCACCAAGTGTGTCTGTCCTGATCCCACTCTCATTCCCACTGATACCCATCAGAGTGCCTGTACACCTCATTTTTGGTCCTGTGGGTTGGTGCCTTGATCCAGTCTGGATTTTGCCAATGTGTGTATCTACCTGTGGCACTCATGCCTCTTAGGGAAGAAAAATAGAGCTGGCATTTTGTAGCTAGCAGGGAGTGTTAGTGGTAGCATCCTGGTCTCACAGATTTTTTTCCTGATGTGCTGAATTCTGTACTGAAAAAGAAAACGGAGACTGAAACACAACCCGTGAATAGCTAGAAAGCAAGATAGTATTTGCATATGATGTGGGATGGTGTATTAGGACCATGGAGAGAGTGGGCAAGAAATTTCATCCTGCAAATCTCAGCTCCACCATCAGAAAAAAATACAGAGCTTCCTATCTTTTTCATTGTACTGCTGCAAAAGAAAAATTAATTAAAGAATGTTTTCATCTGCTACGACCTCATCAAAATGCTGGTGGAAAAGAAAAATAATGAAAGACCTTTATCAGTTTCTGAAGAGTTGGAAAAGGAAAAAAAAAAAGGAAAAGCAGCAATTGACCAGATGAATAACTGATAATTACAATCTTGTGAGCATTTTTGTGTCCAAATTTAAAATTATGATTGTTTTGGACAAGCAATATCCAGACAGGCAGTGAAAGACACTATTTTCAAGTTCTGCATTTTGCAGAAAGCCAAAAAATATTTCCACAGAAAGATAAGCTCCATTCAGGGTTATTTGTTTTGTGGTGTGTCACACCCTTAACCCCAGAAATTGCTTTGAAGAATAACAAACAAAAATCCTTAGCTGCATAAAGAAATTTCATTGAAGTGAATGATAGTTTGTTGGCCAAATGTAGACTAATTCATTTATCCATGTGATCACAGAGTCATAGAATGGTTTGGATTGGAAAGCACCTTAAAGAGAATCCAGTTCAAACCATAAGTAGGGACACCTTCCACTAGACTAGGTTCTTCAGACCCCCACCCAAAATGGCCTTGAACCCAGAGGTGGGGCACCCACAGCATTTCTGGGCAACCTGTTCCAGTGCCTCACCACCTCACAGTAAGAGAAAAGTCCCTGATAGCTTTGGTAACTACATTCATCCTCAACCCGCTGTGTTACATGCAGGTAGGGAGTCCATGGCCAATAGACACACCTATGCATCCTAGAACAGATTCTGATGTTTGGTAGAGACTTACAGTCTCAGAAAGAGAAATAATCTGTGGATTCCTGAAATGCAGATCTCCTTTTACTGAGGTTTGCATAAGTGACCTCACCTGCTGATAGAGTTGGACAGCCTCCAGCCTGTACTGATGCTCAGCTGATGTGTGGTAGCTCCTTGAGCAGCAGAACTGTATTATGGATGTGGTTTTATTGTCATGATTTTCTTCATTCAGACTTAAAACTGCACTGCCACAGATTGGATTTATTGAATATTTTAAAATTGGCATATCAAAAAGTTTTAAAAGGCACAAAACATTCATTTGTGGAATTCTTCTGTTTTCCATTTAAGAAGTTCCATACGAAAATGGAATAAAGTGCTTATTACCAGAGATTAAATAAGACCATTTTTAGGTAGAGGTAAATTGCACTGAGACAGCCAGTCTCTGATTATCATTTTCAGTTGGAATTTTAATGCTGCTCATAGAAAATCACAGTGAAGGGTTATGATAACTGCTGAAAAGAAAATATATTTAGAGGAAATAATATGAAAGAGTGGGGGGAAATAACTAAGGTGGTTAAACCAGGAGTAATGGTCTACAATGAGGAAAAGAAAGAAATTAAGAATGAGAACTAGAAAAAATATTTTAACATCTGTGCCAATTAGGGAGAGCCTTAAGAGAGGTCAATGAAGCAGTGACGAAGATGTTAAAAGAGAAAGTGGATGTTCAGAGGACTAGTATAGTCCCTATATATTGTGAAAAGGACTAGCACATCCCTGCTTTTCCCCTCCAGTTATTCTGCCAGCTCAAATAAGTAGAAATCCTCCTCGTCAACCTTGAAAAACAGGAAGGTAGAGATGAAAATGGATATGGCAGCATCTATATCTCTATTGCCCTCACTTGAGGACTTTGCTTGAATGAAAACTTACGTACCTTTGGGATGATTGAAGGGACTCCAGCAGAAATGACTGTACAATGACTGTCACCTATGAGGAAAACTGTAGGACAGGGAATGACAGCCAGCCTTTCCTGCCTTCACCTCTCCCAGTGACCCTTGCAGCAGGTCTCAGCCTTGCCCTGCACAGATGAGGACAGGGTTTAAGGTCAGCTTCAAAGAGGGCGATGGGTAATTCCATCACTGGCAATTCAGGGACAGGCAGTGGTCTGGAAACGCAGGGGTGGGTCAGCAAGCGTTCTGGATTTAAACTTTTTTCTGACCTAATGCCTTAACAAAAGAATTCATATAACTTTCATTATGTAGCTATCTAGCAAAGGGGCATTCTTTGAGGAGGAATAGACAATATCTCATCAAAGAATAAAAATAAATATACAAAACTATCCTCAGTATGATCAATTCATGCTCTTACCATCCAAAATGCTGGATAAATTTCTGCTGCTGTATGGGAGACATTTTTAGAGAGAAGTAATTTAAAGAGCAACAAATTAAAGGTATTTCTCTTCCTCGGGAATTAATCCTAACAAAGACAACTAAAACATTCCATCAACTCCACCAGCCTATTTTAGGATGGGTTTTTTTTTTAGATAACAAGATAAAAAATAATAAACCAGCTTTAATTAATAATTATTCCTAAAACCTTTCCTCAAAAATGTGAGATTTCCCTTAAATAAAGGAGATATCCTGTGGGAAGTCCATTGTGTGCTAATTCAGTTTTCAATTTCTCCATACATATTTCTCATTTCAAGCTTTTTAATATCGTCTCACTCTTTTATTATTATCAGCAAAGACAGCAATGAGAAGGTGTTTCTTTTTCTTTAAATATTTGCTGTAGCTTGTGTAATTACTGCGCTTGGCAAGAGACATGAAGCACTATTGAATTTTCCAACCTATTTTTTTTGAAGAGTAAAATACTTTTGCCTCCCTCTTGAGAAACCTCCAGAGGAAGGCAGAAATAAATGTTGTTTAAAAAACAAAAAGAGAGAGAAATAAAAATAAGAGTGTATAAATGAGAAAATGTGGCTGAGTTTTGAGAATGCAGATTTTGCAAGTTATTTGCACAAACAAGCCACTTCGAGGATCACAGCATCTCAGCTGACCCAGATTCCACTAGCTTCCAAGCCCATTTGTTTGGAAATGTGCACAGCAAATATAACCTGTATAAAAGACTTGGCATTGTTGGAAGTACTTTTGCTCTTGAGGAACAAGAGAGAGGCCATTGAAAATCTCTCTGTGGCTTTTCCTTCTCTGCCGAAATTACAAATAGATGACTACAGTAATAAGATCAAGCTTCGTGTTTAATTCAGAGCTTGATTAAAATGTAGACGAGTCTGTAACAGCTTGTCCTTGTTCTGTCTATCATAATATGTAAGACTTTATTCTAGACTAAAGCTTTGGGTGTCTCCTGATGTTTTCAACTGAGCATATATTAGTGCTGTGGACATGCTATTTGACTAATCAGTATGATAACCACATGGCAGCAATAGATCAACTGTCTAGTTGTGTTGCTCTGTGCTAGAATATAGATTTTTATTGCACTTTTTTCCCCCCGAATTGATAATGCTAAGTATGGATCACACTTTCCCTCATTTTCCACAATTTCTCTGTTAATGGACTGACATATCTTGGAAAAAAATGTCAGTGCAGAGCTGAATAGCTGCACGGTAGCCGCTGCACATCCAAGGACCAGCTCAAAGGGAGGGAGAGGTCAGCCTGCTTTACAGCTGCATTGGTATAAAGGCTGCTGCGCTATTGCTGGTGCACTGATTTTAAACATCTCTCAGAGATCCTTTGTATTGAAGCAGGCAAATGCACAAAAATCAATTGGATGCTTCTCTTACACAGGCTGTTTTCTAGCTCTATTGAAATCCATTCTCTCTACTGGGAGCAGGTTTGGATATGAAGGTTAAAAAGTTCAAATGTGCCCATATGAATTAATTATCTACATCCCAGATGCTTAATCTGAAAATTCGTGGTCTTGTCCCTTTCTTGAAGGAGCCTGACTCCCCCTCCTCTTACAATAGAGGAAGTTCAGCCATTTCATGCATAACTGTTAAATCATCATAACTCACAGAACTGACTGAGAGCTCCCTGTGCACGCTATGCTGCAAACCATATAGCAGCTCAGCAGCTGCTGCAGGAACAGCTGATGCACAAGCTGGAAGAGGGATCTTGGGGACTGCCTTGGGGTGGTAGGAAGATTGTTGTAGTCTTTCCCTGCCAAGACCCACTGCCCAATCCGTCAGCACCTGCATGGTCACCACAGCAAGGTTTAACAACAAAAGACGAAGCCACATCAATGAGAGGCATATAAGAAGCCCTGCAGCCTAAAACCCTTTTAGTTATCCTGGCAAAACCCCGGATGCATGTTGAAAGACACCTGCTTTTGCTGGCTCATGCTGTTTCCAACCATGGTATGAGGGTAGTGATGAAAAAGATTTGGCTGCATTACACAGCTTCTACAGGAAAGCACTCTGCCAAGGTTGTGCCATGCTGAGAAGGTGCCCTTCAGAGACTAAATTCAGTGAAAAAAGAGAAATTGAAAGTGATCTCAAAGCTTATCCCCAAACACATATGTGCATTAACCCTCAGACACCCTCCTCTGTTTCTATCTGAGCTGACTGAAAGTAGTACTCAGATAGCTTAGTTAAAGACAGGCATTACAAAAATCCTTATTAAACCTCTTTAAGCCATAATTTGGGTTGGTCTGGAGCAGCCACTGGAAGTTACCAGAGCTGGCTCAGCTTATAACTTTACCGTGGTGTGATCGCTCCAAGAAGTTGCCACATGTGACAGGTGGGTGATAATGGTGTGGTTCTGTGCCGCAGCTTGCTCTGCAGGAGGATGCTTCCCTGTCAAGCCAACTCATTGTCCAATTTTTCAATCAATTTAAGCTTGAAATGGGTCACAATACACTGGGACACAAGTAACTGTCATGTGCAGATGAAAACCACTGCCTTAAGGATTCCCACTTTGATCCCCAAGGACACAATTTTTGTAACAGAACAACAAAATGAGAGCACTCATCTGATATATATTTTAAAGAGGACTGCATGAATTATTGATATTCATCCAAATATCAAAACGCTCAAATATATAATGTGTCATCCTGAAAGATAATGATAAGAAAATTCTGCATCTTTCCTGATTCTGTTCTAGAAGTGCCAGTCAGACATCCAAGAAACTGCAGTATGAGGCCTAATTCACTGATTCTGTCATTAAAATTTGTGTTTAGGTCTAGAGCTAGAGCTTTCTCAGCAGATTGTGCTTTCCTTGTTCATTTGGGGTTTTTTGATTAATCATTGAAACTGCATATTCTCACAGGAAAGAGCCATTTGGGTTAAGTATTTCAACAGTTTGAACATCCTAAGAAGTCCTGCTTCAACTCCTCATGCAGAAATAGATAATCTCTATTGTATCAAATTGTTGATAACAGCAACAATCCAGAAGGGAGTAAGAGCGATAAACCCTAGGGCTCAGGGTGTGTGGGTACATAGATGGCTGCACATTGTCTCTGTGTGTGACACAACAGAGAAGGAGAGATTTTAGACAGAAGTATTTACCTACTGGAGTAATGAAATATCTGGAAGGAAGAAAATCCGTGGTTAAAGCCTGCCTGCACCCAACCATGCATCAAATATTAACAGTGTATCTTCTGCATGTAGGACTAATGTGGCATAGCCCTGCAGGAAAATGATGAAAATTGTGAGGCTTCATTTCATGCAAAGCAAAAATCTGCTAAGGATGGGTATTGTGTGAGTGATGTGACACTTTGAAGCACTGCCAAACAATTGCCAGTAATTTTATGACAAATTTCCTACTGATGTGTGTAGGTTCCTTTTAGGAGAAACAAGAGCCGTGGTGCCCTATTGAAAACAAAAGGTTTGAGTGTTTCAGCAATACTCTTAACAATCCAAAATATTGTATGGAAGCATATTGATTTTAACAACAGTTTTGACAAGAACGTTTTCTGAATTTTACAGTTTCAGAAAGAGAACAAAAACAAGACTGAGAAAGGCAGAAAGAAGGACACAGGATTAAAAGGAAAGTAAAAGAAATTTAAAAATATGGTCTTTCCAATCGAGTCTTTTACACAACCAGTTAAGAAGTATTATTTCATTTTAGAGTAAGGTAGAAAACAAGTTCCCAATTCTGTCATGATTTAAGGATTACAGATACAAAAATCCCTTTGAGTGCGGTTTGACATCAAACCCACTTATTTATCTGATGAAATGTGTAAGATGGAGGGAAGGAAATTGAGATTCTTTTTTTCCAAATCTTAGCTCATTTCATGAAGCAATAATGAGTTACAGCACTAAGGAATTTTAAACCAAAACATTTATCAAATGAAAAACAGAATTCTGTGAACTAGTTTCTGCTATTGGATTTTGTATAACCTTCATGTGGTTATGACCAAACGATCTAATTACATACATATCTTTTCTAGAAGGTCTGGACACTTACTGTCCACTTCAGAAAGCCATGGTGAATGTGGCATTTGGGGAAAAAGAAAAGGAAGGGAAGGGAAGAGAATAGTATTGATTCTTAGGTTATACAAATTTCCAAATTGTGTTCAGGCACTTTCCTTCACATCCCCCACAGCATTCTGTGCATTAGACAACTGTTGCAATCCTCTTGCATTGGTTATCTGTGGCAGTGTGCGTGGCTAAAGCCACAGCATGTAAGCCTCAACGGTGGTGGAAGGGAACTCAGCACACTGTCCTCTGAGGCAGCTACTCTGGTTAGGGTGACACTGTTACCCATTCCATCATTCCTTTCGGTTGCTGTTTATGGTTATGCAGTTATGTAATGTTCTGTATTTGGTTATGCTCCAGAAAGTTCTTGTCTCCTCGGTTACCCATTGGTTATATTGTAATTTCTGTTCTCCTATTTAGCTGTATTCCCTCTCCCTTTCCCTATATAAACCCCACTTAAGCCCTGAGCTGGGTTCTTTGTTCTGGACCCTTCAGCTCACCTGGGCCGTCATTCCTGCTCCTGTTCCTGGACCCTTCCCTGGACCCTCTCCTGCAGCCCTACCCTAATAAAGACCTGAAAATACCGGACAAAGGCCCCTCCTTGGTCTTTATTCTCGCCGATCCGCCAAAGACCATCGGGCTCCGGGCAATCCTACTCAGCAGAGGAACCGGCACTGTCCAGCTTGGCACGGCTGGAACCCTGTTTGGGGGAGAAGCGCTGCAGCTTGGCAGCCAGCCCCTGTACCACCAGGGAAAGCCAATGCAGGATGCCGTGCGCCCTCGGGTCTGTCCCCAGCCCTCGGCAGAGCATGTCCACAGCAGCGCGGCTACAGTTATCCTCACTTAGACAAGGACAGGCTGCTCAAATTGCTGATGCACACATCCATCAGATTGGTGGCTTTGAAGATGTGCCAGACCACTCTCGCGTTGCTCCAGTCTGTATCTCCTCTGCATGTTTCCTGCAGAGTATTTAATTAGCAATAGTGCTCAGGGTTTCCTGCAAAGCCAGAGGGGGAGGAGAAAGATGTGTTAGCATTGCACCAAAATAAGGGAGCTACGGAAGGGACGGTTTAGAGTAAGAAGGGGTGGTTCAATTCTTCTTGGAACTGGTTATTCCACACAAGGTAGGAAGCAGAGAAAAGGGACAGAGTTACAGATCTCTGAGGATATGTAGCCTTACTGTTCATTTTGATACCCTAACAGGTTGTGATGAAAAGAGATAGCAATTGATCTTAAATGAAAGACAAAACCTTCTTCTCTTTCCACATATTGCTGCATATCTCTCAGCAGCAGCAATTCACTCCATGTTTCAGGGCTCTGAAACAAGCAAAGCACATTTTACTATATATGAATATCAAAAACCCAGTTTGATTGAAAAGACTGTCAGATAATGACTGGAAGAGTACAATTTACAAACACTGTTCTCCTCTTCCATGTATTCACTGCCCCTCTAAATGTTTGGGATGTTTCCCTCATTTCATATTTCAGAAAGCCTTGAAACAGCCCAATTACTCAGAAAGTAGCTGTGATATCTTTCTGTGCATTTGTGCTCAAACCACAAGTAGAAGTCACAACTGCATCTCCAGGTGTGTCTTCTCTGCCCTTCTCGTGCAAGTCCAAATCATAGGAGGCTCCTTTTCCACCCTTGCAGGTTGGTTTCCTAACCCCAGCCGTACACCCAATCTACTCAATGTCCTCATATTTTCCCTGCTACGTCTCCAACTAGCTAGATTAATGTTTTCAACTGACTCTGCCAGTGCTTTCTCACACTATACAACAGTCTTCTGACATTTAATCTGTCACCAACATTTCTGTTCTCTTTTATTCTGTGGGACTTTGTGATGTGTTTTGTTTAGAAAATGTCTCATAAACTGTAAATGGCTTGATCAATTTTCAGTGTAGAAACACATATTGACAAAAGTTCCAGAAGGTGATAGGGAGAGCCTTGGTCCCGTATCTGAATTGCAAGGTGCCATCTTCAGGTTTCTGTGTGTCCACTACATAGAAAATAAACTGAGAATATGATTCAGTGATTGCTTGTTCTGACATCTTGGATAGTACCATTAAACATTCTTTTTGTCTTGTACTTTTACAAATAGTTTCAACTTAATATCCTGTTTCAAATTTTCTTTACTAAGTATAAATTTTAATTGAAGTTGAGTGTCAGTTAAAATATCATATAGGGTTACCTTTAGTATGAAAGTAAGTGGTATTTCTTTTTCTTTATTATATAAATAAGTGTTTTGACAGAGAAAATTAAAAAATGTATTTTCAAGAGTAAACATTTTTTTTCAAGAGTAAAATTCATTCTTGTTGTTGGTCTGATTGTCTGTCACTCAAGTCATGGGCTATTAGCTGCATAGAAGGCAGCATAGGAGATTTCAAATAGCTGATGATAATAAGGAGATGATATTTTTCCCTACAACTCAAGCAAAAAGCTAGAGATGAACACAAAATGCTGGCTAATATCCTTCCATGAAAAGTCAAGGCTATTATTTTTCAGTTGTGAAATTATATCATACAATGGATGAAATAATCTGCATCAAAACCAAACAAGTAGTTCTCGGATAGTGTGAGTATCCTAGATGGATAGGAGTATCAATTTGTTCCTCTGTCTCTTCACTGGTTGTAGATGATTATCTTAACTAAATGTGGTCTTAGATGGGAAAAGAAATGAAACTAATCCATCACTCCTTTGAGATTTTTAAAAAATCTCTTTACTAGATACACTGAGATAAACCAGGAAACTGTCAAGTGTTTCTGCTAAGCATCTAATTTTTTAAGAACTGAGGAGTTCATACAACTAATAAATCAACCTTTGTCAATCTGATGCCTTTTTTTGGAGACACTTTGTCCCTTGTTTTAGTGACATTACATCCTTATGTTAACTACCTTCTGCATCAACCTGTAACAAAACTGACTCAAAAATAGCTGTGATGTTTTATTTGTTTTGTGGGTAAGGTACCTTTTAAATGCTGTGAAAGCACACTGCTGCCCTGTAAGCTAGACTTAGCTGCAGCCCTGCTATCCTTTTGTGTGAGCAGCAATGATCTGTGCATTGGGGCCGTGCCACATGTCTGTGTCATGTTTGGTAGTACTGCAGAGCTCATTTTAACTACATCTGTGTCTTTGAAACCTGGTCCAGCAACAAAATCCAAGTCTTTCATTTGAAAACTTTGAGCACGAACAAAATGTGTTAAAGTGACTTGAGAAATGTACAAGGGAAGAAAAAGAAGATAATAATGCTCTTTTGACAGGTTCTCCCCTGGACTGTTTCTCTTTGTATCATTTTGGAAGGAAAATAAATGTCCTTCGGTCTCATTGTTCCATTTCTACTTGGTCCTGGGGTAAATAGATTCTGGTCAAAACTGTTCAAGAGTTTTCAGCACCATTCAGATACAGAGGAAAATGTATTCTCAAACAACACACACACATGGAACTTTAATTCTATGATAGTTCCGTCACTGTGAAGGATATCATCCAATTCTGAGGAAAAATTTCATGTGAAAAAAACTATCAAGTGAAGAAAAACAAAAATCCAAGAGGAAAAGAGAGACTTTCAGCAAATACTCCTATATCCTCCAGAAATAGAAAAGAAGAAAACGAATCTCACTCCTGACTGTTGTTAAAATCCACATTTATTTTTCTGCTATTATTACTAAATAAGGTCATAAACCTAACACAGACTACAGTTTAGAAGGAAACTTGCAAACTTAAGATGATATAATAGAGAGTTCACATGGTCAGACTAAGGATTCAGAGCCAACATGCCAATATGTCAGACCCCAATTTATTTCCTTTTCTGTCTTTCTTTTTAGGATAACTGCATCAGTTTGGACTATTCAGTTCCTCAGGCAGCACACAGCATGCATCTCTCAGAGAGCCAAGAATAGAATTGGGATTCTTTATGATCAGCTCCCTGCTGTGTACTAACAAGCAGCCATGTAATATATTGAGAAGGTGTGAGCATGTCAAGCTCTTTCCCCAGCTGGATATAAAAATAGGAAATAAGCACCAAGACAAAAGTGCAACACAGATATCAGTAACAGTGGCATAGAATGGTTTGTCAAATGTGTGTGATACATGATACTTGCAGGACTGCTCTGCTTTTCTATAGGCACTGTGGAAACTCTTGCTCTCTTGAAGTAAATCTAATACCTTGCATGCAAGATTTTGGAAATGGAGTGATGGCCTTATGGAGAGACTGAACTTCTCATCCATTATGCTTCTAGAATAAAAAAGATGGAAAGTACTTTCCCTGATTTCTTATTTCCATTCTTGTAGGAAACGGGGAGTTGACACATCTTCCACATTATTTGCAGCCATTAATTATAATTTCTGTTTGCTAATTTTATCCTGTTGCAGCATCGTCAGATCTGTTTGTATTTATCAGAATACTCCCAGGAGAAAGATTTTAGTTCTGACACTGATTTTTTGGTTTTGGATTTTTTTACATCTGCATGAACTTTTCATGGTACAGAATATGTTTTATGTTCTTTGAGACCTTGAAATAAAGCTTTTACATTAGTCAGATGTATTTTTCAGAGAGTTTCATGAACATTTTAACCATATCTGTAAAATGTTCTTTGTGGCATTCAGTTGCATAGACATACAGGGCACAAGACTAATTTTTCATACCTGACAGAAAAAAGGTGAAACTTCCACTTCTATCTGTCACAAATGTTCATGATTCTGCATTTGAATTGTGTGTTTTGATTATCCTACAAATCATCTCTCTGCAGTAAACTTACCTCAAATAAATTACAGAACATAAAAGTTTTCAATATAATAGAACTGTACAATCACAGAATGCTTTGGGTTGGAAGGGACTTTAAAGATCATCTAGTTACACCTTCCACCAGACCAGGTTGCCCAAAGACCCATCAAATCTGGCCTTGAACATTTCCAGGGATGGGGCAAACACAGCCTCTCTGGGAAACCTATTCCAGTGTCTCACCACCCTCACAGTATTTACTCCTAACATCTAATCTGAAACTGCCGTCTTTCATTTTATAGCCATTCCCCCTTGTCCTATCACTACATGCCCTTGTCAGAAGTCCCTCTCCAGCTCTCTTGTAGCCCCTTCAGATGCTGGAAGGCTGCTATAAGGTCTCCCTGGAGCTTTCTCCTCTTCAGGCTGAACTCTCTCAGCCTGCCTTCATAGGAGTGGTGTTCCTGCCCTCCGATACTTTTTGTGTCCCTACGCTTTAGTCACTCCAGCAGCTCCTTGTCCTTCCTGTGCTGGGGACAGCAGGGCTGAACATAGCACTTTAGGGTGGGGTCTCATGAGAGCAGAGCAGAGGGAAAGAATCCCCTCCCTCGCCCCGCTGGCCACACTGCTTTTGATGCAGCCCAGGACACAGGTGACTGTGGACTGCAAGTGCACATTTTTGGGTCATATTCAGTATTTAATCCAGCAGTACCCTCAAATCCTTCTCCACAGGGTTGCTTTCAATCCACTCATTGCCCTTCCTGCATCTGTGCTTGTGATTGTTCCAATCAAGGAGCATGACCTTGCATTTGGCCTTGTTGCACTCCATAACGTTCACACAGGCCCCTCTCTCAAGTCTGCCCTAGTCCTTCTGCATGGCATCCCTTACCTCCAGCATGATGAATGCACCACACAGCTGTGTGTCACCTGCAAACTTTCCTTGCATCCCTCAGTCCATGTTCCTGGCAAAGCACCAGTCCAAATACCGACCCCTGAGAAATGCCACTTGTCACTGCTCTCCACTTGGACACTGAGCCATTGACGGCAGGTCTTTGAGTGTAACCATGCAGCCAATTCCTTATCTTCTGAGTGGTTCTTCTGTCAAATCCATGTCTCTCCAGGTTGGAGACGAGGATGTTGTGCTGAACAGTGTCAAATGCTTTGCACAAGTACAGGCAGATGACATCAGTTGCTCTTCCCTCATCCACCATGCTGCAAGTCCATTGTAGAAGGCCACCAAACTTTTCAGGCACAATTTGCTCTTCATGAAGCAATATTGGCTGTCACAAATCACTTCCTTTTTTTTCCATGTGCCTTAGCATGTTTTCCATTAGGATCTGCTCCGTGATCTTGCTGAGTACAGAGAAAAATTCATTTGAGGAAAATATGTATTCAGCATGGTTACTTTGTTATTTCATGTAGCTTTGGGAAGTAAATGAAAGTTGTAGTGTAGAGCAGCGGGAATAAACTGTTAGTTCTCAGGGCTGGGTTGCAACCACTCATTTTGAAATGAAACCATACTATTTCTCTTTAAAGCATTATTTAGTTAACTCTCAATCTGTGAACAGCAGAATTCCTCTAACAGTTCTACACAATCTTTTTCACAACATTCATAGAAGAGATGTATAGAATAGATTCAGTTCTGAACAGAAAGCCCCAGGTTATTTTCACTGAATAGTTTTTATCGTAGATATTGTGAACATTATAGAAATATCTAACCTCTAATTCTCCTTAAAGAAAGAAATACCAGCTCCTTGGGACACCATTGTTATCTCATATCTCTGTAAAGAAAAAGATAAAAAACGTCAGAAAAACCTGTGCCTCTACAGAAGCAGAAATTTTCCTGCTGAATTTCAAGCCATTTCCAAGCATCCAAGAAGCTGAAAGCGCACTTCACAACTCTTGTGTCCCTGTGACCTTGGTGAACTATAAAGACTTGGATGTCAGACTTTCAGCTGTGGAATGTAAAACTAAAGCTGTTTGACAAACCACATCAGTCAGTGCCTCTGAACAGTGGCTCAAGAATCAGGACTTACCCTTTCTCTATTGAATGATTTATCAGGGTGGTAGAAAATATTGAACTATTGCTTAAGAAATGCCAGAGGACACTGGACCCAGGAGGGATACATGCATAATTCATGAACTGATCAACAATATTCATAGGGAGCAGTAACTACTTACTTTTCCCACTTTTTTAGTAGACTTACATTTTATAAAAGGAAATTGTACAGTCACTCATTTTTATTCATAAATCCTAGGGCAGATAGTTTCCCAAACCCATCAGAAAAAGTATATGTGCAAAAGTATATTATGCATGTATTATTTTCCAAGACCATGTGTATCCTGAGCTACAGGGAATAACTGGGAGATGGGAAACAAAGAGAGGAATCTGCCAGTTCGCTCAGGCACTTTGGATTTGTAAAATCCACTGTCTGCTGCTATGAATCAGTAGGTTTCTTTCTGCTTTGAGCTGCCGGGTTTGAAATACAAAAACGAAACATTTTGTCACTTAAAATAAAAAGAAAGCTCTGATTGAGCTGAACTAAATGATGGAATGCTTATTCTCTGCCATAAATTAGTATTTTCCATGATTATCAGATGCCATTTGTTTTTTTTTGGCAGGATGGAGACACATATCATATTTAGGGGAAAGAGTTTCATTTGGTTAAATCTGAAGTTCTACTGTTATTAATTTCTCTCTGTCACTACTACAAAGGGGGAGCTGGCTACCCTAGTTCTGCCCATTTCTGGGAAGTTTTCATGCAGATTGGCTTCTCCCATTAGTTAAGCTGAAGTACCTTCCCCTGCTGCAAGGGCAGAGCACTCAGGCACACATGGTCACATATAAATATGGTCATTCTACTGTGTGGGAGCAAGTAACATGTTGAAACACAGGTGTATAGTGCCAATGCAGAGATTCTGGTATACCTTACCTGATTGCAGAAAGATTTGTGTCTCCTGTAGGTCCTGTATCATAATATCTGGTCTTGCACTGATGCTTTGGACAGCTGAAGATGTCTGAGAAAGTACTAGACTTCTAGATTTATGTACAAGAATTGCTCTTTTTAATTTTTTTAAATTTTATTTTTACATCAATTCCTTGCATATAGTGGGAAGTTGTGCCTCAAGGGCACAAAGTACTGAAAATATAAGATTACTGAAACAAACGTGTATGCCTTAGATCAGGTCATATGGAGCTCTTAGAAAATTATGTCTGCACTTAAAAGAAACACACTTTGAAAAAAGAAGGCAAAAAGGACTAATGTTAAAGGTTCAATAACTCATCAAAATTCAGTTTAAATAAATAACAAACCATATAACTAAACTCCTAATCATCAAGCTCCTGATTCTTTTGACTCACTGTTTATTAGCTTCTCAGTAAATTAATTTGTGTGACTTACCAAGCTAAATGCTTAAGAATAAAGAGGTTAATTGAAGGTTGGAGTAGGACATATTATTGAGTAGCTGCCATGTTGTCTTGATGTTATGAATAATATGGAAATAGTTCAATAGAGTTGCAACCTCTTTTTCCGAGCCTGAACTTGACCTGCAGTTTTTCTTGGGGAAGCATTGTCACTTCTTTATGTCTAACAGGGCTTTGAGTAATTTGGTTTTTTACCTCCCTCCTCAAGAATATGAATTATTAATAGCATGAAGAATACATTGAGGGAAGAAAAAAACAGAGCATATCACATCTCTCCAAATCTATAAGAATTTGAAAAAAGGGAGAACAAAAAAATTTAAACATCCATACCTGAGGTTGCTTGTTTGCATACCAACAAAAGATAGTGAAGGAACTACAAAGATGCTTTGAAATGAGAGGATTATTAGAACAATAAGAATTTTGAATTAATCAGGGCAAGCTTGTATAAGCAGATCCAAGATGCCAGAGGGTTTGGAAACTTTTTTCTATAAATTACTTCCTAACACAGATACTCTGTGAAAGGAAGAAGGGGAGGTGAGCATAGGGGGCAGATGGGGAAGAGGTGGTCCCATCTCTGAAACACTCTGAATTAATGCAGATATCAGGCAACAGCCGGGTGTGTAGAAACAGAATTCGACATCAAAACAAAGGTTTTGCAACTACTGTGCTAATGATGAAGGGCAGATCCACAGCAGGTTTTATTTGTCAGAGATCCAAAAGAGGTAATGCAAATCACACCAACTGACTATCTATCCCTCCATTTTGTACTATTTCTCCTCCTCTCCCAGCCTCATCTCCTTTCATTTTTATGATAAACAGGACTTGAACTCTGTTGAGCCTCACAATTCTGCATCTCATTGATGACTCATTAAGATTTTATCATTCCAGTGACACATTATTGAACCCAGTTTCCTTAGGGGGCTGGTCTGGTGATTACAGGAGTAACCAGTGACTGCTTAATCACCCACTTCATTATATTCATATTAATAATAAATACCAGGAGGTAGACAGTTATAATTATGTTTCTAGTTTAGGAAGACATGAGCCTATAAAAGTTGGCAACACTGAAATACAAATCCGGTCATATATATCATGTGAATAGATGTGACTTGGAAAGTGCAGAGAAAGGTAAGAACATAAACATGGTTATTTTAAAGAGAGTTATTGTCACAGCAAGCATGATGCTGTTTAATTAAGCAGAAGAAAAATACTTCATTGAGCATGAGTTGCCTAGAAGAGATGAGGCAATATGATATTCACATGTTTGTTTTGGAAGTATTTTCCATCAGGGAAAGACACCCCAAAGAACCCTCATAGCAGCCTTGCTGTGATGTTCTTTGGTGTAAGAAGCTGTAATTTCCTATGTCCATAGTGTCTCTAAAGCATGTCCCATATCTCCAGGGCTGAACTCTTCCACCTTTTATGAGCAGATACTTTGCAGAGCAGGGATTTTTCAGCATTGTGTAAGTCTCACTACACAGCAGTTCCCCAGACGTTCCAGAAATGCTGAGCCTCTTCTAACTCTAATGAACTGTGGCAAACACACTGAAAGGTTTGACACAGTATGATTCATCATAAAGTGGCAAAATGCTGAACTGGATGCACGCTGCACTGAAGACACCTACAGGAGAGGGCTGTTTTCTGGTTTACTGTGTATACCTATTTAAAGATTAGACGAACTGCCATCCAAAGGAGATTGCTTGCTACAGAAGCACAGGGTAACCATCTAAGTTTTGACACCTAAGTTAAAGATTATGTTGAGTGAGGGAAGGAGAGGGAACATATTGGACCAAAGAGTCATGAACAGCAACAGTATTTCTCCCAAAGAAAGATAATGCATTCATGGCTGAGAATTTCTGAAAACTATGGGTTTCCAATCAAACCTGATTTTTCTGAAAATCTGGAAGAATATCTGTCAGCTCCTCTCTGTGTTTAAAAAGAGGTTTGGCTGCATTTTATTTTGAACATAACAATTTTTAGTTGCAGAGGTTTGTTTTCTCATAACTGAAGATGTTATCTGCATAGTGCAGCTAAAGTAGTTGACAAAAATAAAGTGAAGGCAGAGTTGCATCCTGCATAGGACTAAGAAAAGTCTAGCCTAAGTTCAGAATGTGGATGCTCAGGCAGTTCATCACTTAATTAATTTCCTAGAGCTTCACATATTTAAGTCAGACAGCTCAGATGAGTAGAAGCTGGAAGTATTAGTACAAGCTTCTTCAGATAAGGGATTTACTACTCCCAAATGCTAGCTATTTTGTAAAATAGGAGGTTCATAATTCTGCCAAGTCTTGTAGACAATTTCACATGGTTTGAACAATATGTGCGTTTGGCCTGTAAGGAAAATAAGCAGTGTGTATGTGTATCCTAAAAAGGCTTAGACTAACAGTCACAGCCAATACTTCAATGAGTATTTGTATGAAGTGTCTCTGGGATTCAAACACTGAATATTTAGGTGCAAGGCTAATTTGACATCTACTAGCTTGATTAAAGTGGCTGACCATGACACCGGTCCCAGAATACTTGTTCTCTGGAGTCATCTTAGTATTTCAACTCTCCTTGCCAAGCTATCAGTCCAAGTGTGTTCATCCAGGGAGAATCTTGACTGTGCACAGGTTCTGACTGGTATGATACCTCAGTTTATAGAGAATTCATCATTATTTGCCAGGGTCACATTTCTTCCAGGGAAGAAACATTTTGTGAAGCTCTTAAGCTTAAAATGTAGACCTTGGGAGAGATTTGGGGAGTGGATCCAGCTGAAATAAAAACCATAGCTAGGAAAAAGGGAATAAATGATTAGTGGAAAAAGGTCATGTACACCTTGGAGTCCTTGAAAGATTGTGCATAAAAAATGAAAACTACTGAAGGGTTGAGGAACCAAGACTGGGAGATAAAGGAATGCTTCTGCAGTTGGGCAGACATTCTTTAGACAGACAGAAGCACACAGGAATGGTTTTGAGCAACCTCATTCATTTCTGCACATGTCCACTAATGCATACATGAATAAAAGAACAGTAAGCTCATTTTCCACCAAAAAAAAAGGGTATAGAACAGTACAGGAAAAGTAGGACACAAAGATTCATCTTTATTGAAATGGAACAGCTGAAGGTTCTGGCACCAGAATATATATTAAGTAGATCAAGAAAAGAAAAACTGCTATAATCCAGCCATTTAAAATTTACAATACTTTTATAAAAATAGACTCAAACTTTGCTAATATACATTTTGATTGACTATACATTTTCATCTCACTTCCATTGCTCCCTCAGGCTCCACATCCCCAGTTAGGCAAAGAGTTGGCCTTTACCAGATGACATTAAATTGAATTCACTATCTGAGTTACAATTAGATAAAGCATTCAGTTTTGATCCTTTATTCTTCTGAGTTACTGGAAAGAAAAGATAAAACCCCTACAGTCTTGGCCTCTGAGGCTTCCCACTCAAAAGCATATTGCCTCACCACAGTGAAATGTGCATAACTGGTTAGATTCTTCTCTAAAGATACAATTAGTAACTTGAATTCTGAGGTCTTCTATTGAGAACAGAAATAGGTATTCCAAAACCATGCGTCACTGTTTTCTCCCCAGTTTCAGCAGAGCTTTGACTTGAACAAAAAGAAGTGTAAGCAATACCTGCTTATAAGCAGGCAAAGCAGAGGTAACATCAGCCTGGACAAGAAGAAAGTGCAAGGAATTTTGTAGGACTCAGCTGAATGGTTTAGTGAAGAAATGTTGGGATGGAGTTTTCCAAGAGCAGAGACAAGAAACAGAATGTACTTCAGAAATTGGTATCTTGAAAAGCAGAATGAAAAAAATCCCAATTTCAACAAAGGTGAACTTTTAGCTACACACTTTCTTTGTAGTAACCTTATTTTTTTTGGATGCACATTTATTCTGGCTTCTAGTTGAACCAGTGGAAGAAAGAGTGATTATCCCTTTATTCTCTCTCTTTGCTGCACCTGCCACAGGGAAACCAACAATGAGCAAATGGTGAAATAATTAAAAAGTACCACAAAACATCTCTGAACCAGTGTGTGTTATTTACTGTTAGTTTCTGCTCTGAGAAGATTAACTATGGGATGGAAGTGCTCTGCTACACCACTCAGCTCTTCAAGAAGATAATTTTGTAGGATGTTATTTCTTATTAATGCTCCAAGCACACAATCACAGGAAAGTTCCAATTCAAGCAGTATTGTGCCACTTCCCATGTAACTATGTAGTCAGGTTCGTACATCTACCGGTATCCTATATGATTAAATGACCTCCATAACCCCTAGAAAGTTTAGGTTGCTTGTCCATTAGCAGACTTTTCTTTGGGCACTGAGTCTCCAAAGAAAAACACAGAAGTTTTTCAGTTCAGTGGGAGTCACTTGGGTGAAATCCTGCACACAGCTTTAGCAGCTAGACCTCTTATTACCACAGGAATGATGATAGGGTAGAAATGATGGAGGACTTGGTGATCAGACTAAAGTTGTCATTATACAATAACTTCCTGTTTCAACTCTCCCCTCTTGCTTGCAGGAGTTGTAATCATTGCCTTTCAAGAAATACAGAAGCAGAGGAGCTGTGCTGCCAAGTGGCCATATCCTAAATGTACAACGTTCTCCTGTTGTCAAATCCAAGTCTGCTCTTCTGATGTCATGTCTGCATTCATCCATATTAAACAGGGCTTCTTGCACATCTTAATAGTCATTTTTTCCCCTGCAGTTTTGGTACTGCAATAGGGAACGAAAGTAAAGTCCACAGAAATCTTTTACATGTTGTTGATCAGTCATTGATATAAAGAACTGTAGCTTCACAGAAATAAGGTTATGCTAATATATACACTAACATACAACTGAAAATCTGTCAATTTTTCCAGTGACTTTTCTAGACAATATGATATTTCCAGACTCGGTACAATGACAGATTTCATGGGAGCTATACCAGAATAAATCTCTGAGGTGACTCTGCTATGTCAAATCTTCCACAGAATTCAATTTACTCTAGACCACATATTTTCAAGTCCAGTTTTATTCAGAGCCCGTATATCTGCACTGGACATTGGCCTTGGGCCAATAATAAAAAAAACAGAGAAATGCAGTTATTCCTCATATAAAATTGATTCAATCAGTTGTTAATATTTTGCCTTATTTTCTTTCAGCTACTAATCTCAGAAGGTTTTGCAGATATGAATTTCTTCTTCTTTATTCTGTACATTAGGAAGGGCTCTCATGAGTTTTAATAAATATGCTAATTATAACATGATGATGATGCAGGGGGCGGGGGTGGTGTGTGTTTGAAGTGTGTGTTGTATGCTTAATTTCAAGACTCTATTTGCTCCACAGTACACACTCCCTCTAGGATTCTAATAAAAAAGGTAGGTACTTGGCCATGCTCTGTATAGTGGTTCCATTAATCAAGCTGTGATTAACTGATAAGGATTACAGAGTAAATATTTGGAAAGAGAACTCTCACTTCATACTTCTGCCCTGCTCAGCCCTCTCTTCACGTATGTTTTTAGCAGCTACCTTTTAAAATCTGCAGCCATGACATCTTCAGAAGATAATAATGAGCAAACTGCGTAAAGGAACAAATCCCTGGGACTGCTTTTATCCTTATGCATCTGTATGATATTGACCAAACACAAGACAATTTTAAGCTCTGGTTTTGATTTATCCTCCAGTTCAGAGTGAATGAGTAGACTAGAAAGTCATGAGGAATGACAATTTGTGCACAAGTATTTGTGAATAAGAACTGTTTCAGAGAGGAAAAGAGAATGGATATAATCATATTTTCACTGTGCTCTTTTCTCAAGCATCATCTGGAACAGTTACTGATCTCTGAATACTCAAGACAGGAGCTATAATTGTCAGGCTACATGGGACTTCTTTGGGAGGAACAGCAGCTCTTGCACTACCTTCTGAAATGGGGAATTTTCATTGAAATAAGTCAGTACAAAAAACATATCAGGATGACTGAGTGGGAAAGATTATGTGATATTTTAAGTAACTTTTACATATGGTAAAAAAGTTCTGTCTTGAAGAATATGCAAGAATAGTAATCATAGAATCATTAAGGTTGGAAAAGATCTCCAAGATCATCAAATCCAATCTTTGACCAAATACCACCATGCCCACTAAATCATACTGCGCCGTGCCATGGCCATTCAGTTTTTTTGAACACTTCCAGGGATGGAGCCTGTTCCAATACTTAACCAGTCTTTCAGTGAAGAATTTTTTTCTGATATCCAACCTGAACCTCCCCTGTCATAACTCAAGGCCATTTCCTCTTGTCCTATCACTAGCTGCCTAGGAGAGGATCCTCATCTCACTACAACCTCCTTTCAAGAAGTTGTAGAGGGCAATAAGGTCTCCCCTGAGCCTCCTTTTCTCCAGACTGAAAAACCCTAGTATCCTCAGCCACTCCTCATAAAAGTAGGTGATGGTCCGTTGCCACTGAAGTCTCCTGATCTCAGTGACATAGGAATTCATCAACAGGGTTGAAGTGAAAGGGGCACTTCAGCCTCCTACCCTCTTTGTCCGGAAGTGTGTGCCTCATTTGACTTAGCTAAGTTTTCAAATCAATAAGACAGGCATGTCCAGAGAATGCTTTGTCTAATGACAGGTGTTTATGAAAGGGTGGATAAATTACCTTCTCAAAGAACCTCTTTCCATTCACTCTATGTAGAGAACAGAGGTCTTCACATCATACTCTATGGAATTGAAAGTAGAATCCAGCCCAGCTTCCTTTGTTGTCTCATTACCTCTTAGTTTATAGTACATGGTAGGACTAATCTGTTGTTTCTATGTAAACAAATGATTTTGAGATTGATTCATTATTTCATCTTTGTTTTGGTTATTAATCAATCTCAACAACTGTTTATTGAACTTTATAGCACAATGCAAAAAAAATGATCATTTAATGATGTGATATTTTATATAGCATCAAAAACATAACACATTTTTTATACTGGAATTATTTTATTTTCTTTTTTTAACATATATAACCATTCTGTTTATCTCTGACAACAGATTTTTATTGTTACACAAGTGGAAATCTCTGTTTTGATTTTTCAGACTTTGTTCATTATTATTGAAAATGAAGAAAGAATTTGTTATATATGGGAGAAAAAAGTTTGCCTGATTGCATTTTTAAAATGCAAAATGCAGTGGTTATCTACAAACACGAACATTTTGTTAGGAGCAACCATTGTTTCAAAGCCTTTCTTGTTTTATATATTGCTACCTTCACTCATTTTTGTTTCCCACTGAAAGCAGGACACCATAACAGGATTTTTTTCAGACCTTGTTTAGATAAAGGTCTTCAGATAAATTCAAATAAAGGTCTTGCTTATTCTGGCTCTCTTTTCTAGCTGACCTTTTGTAACCTCTCTATCATATCTTTAATACACTGAAAATTTCACTCTGGAAATTTTACTGTCCTGATTTGGAACTGTTTTCATCTGAAATTTCCCACACACACTCCAGATCTTTTGGCAATTTAATTTCTTCAGTTTCTCATAAATCTCATAAATTGAGAAGCATCCTATCTCAAGGATCACTGTGCCACCCCACAGAAGATGTCTGACAGTGCTAAGGCATAGTTGATCATCAGCACTATTTTTTTTCATATCATTGACAAAGAAAATAAGAGGACTAGACAATGAAGATGGAGAGATGACTAATTAGTGGACTAAATTATGACAGTTCAGGGATATTCAACTACTCAGAGGTATTAATGGAAAGAACATGCTTCAACTTCATATTATCATAGAGAAATGCCTGGGTAAGACCACTGAGACCTGTCAAAAAAAAATTTTTAGAGTAGGAGTAAGAAAACAAACATTGGGAGATGTGATATTTCGACACTTGGTCTTAGGGAAAACAGACAAGTGCAGCTGCTACTATAAAGGAGGACTATGAGCCTAGGTGCCTGAAATGAAGCAAAAATTAATATAAGTCAAGATTGTAGCCGGGCTCCTGAAGTGATTAGGAAAAAGGATTATTCCTCTTTTCAACAGAGATTTTAAATGAGTTGTCTACTGCTACTGTGAAACAAAAGGGAAGAACTCGAGCTACTACAGGCTTGGATTTGGACAAGGTCAGAGATCTCCCTCATGTTATTTGGAAAGCAAACACTACAGAAAAACATCATTAGGAAGTTTTTTGGTCTTTTTTATTTTTTTTGCCAAAAGATCAGACATAATGGCAATGACTGTGCTACTATTTCTGGAGACGACAGTCAACAGAGTTTTCCAGGAAATCACAAGAGAAGTGCACAGAATACTATAGCTTTAGACAGAGTTTTGAAAGGAAATTAGGATACTATAATGGTCTCTTTTTTCTTTCGCTTTTTCAGGATCATGGTTTGGTTTCAGTTACCTGCAGAAAAAAAACCAAATGAGAATTGCAGTGGACGACACTGCTTTGAAAACTAGTTTAGAATTGAACTGGAAGAAGACTAGGTTTCTAGAAGGCAAGGACACCTGAATTTTTTCGAGGTCAAAGGACTGTACTGTCAAGAGCCTGTCTCTAACAAGAAGAAATCTTGTTGGAAGGGATTTCACTCCTAAATGAATGGTTATTCAATCAAGAAAGATGCTAGCAAGTAGGAAGGTACGTACACAAGATGGAAAAAGAAAGGAGTCATAATAAAAAATGTTGTGTCCTATATGTCAAGAAGTAAAAAAGTGAAGAGACAGTTGTCAAACTGTGGGATATGCTCATCTTTGCAAGGCATATTAAAAGAAATAGCCAGGTACCATTCAACTAAATGGAAAGTTGGCTGTTACTGAAAGTTGCTAATGACTCAGTTTCATGGTGTATTATTAATATACAGGAATGTCAGAATGCCACATCAAAAGATGCAGGGAAACTCCAAGACTAGAAATAGTAGGAAAATAACAGAAGAAGAAAACTTATGTACATTACCTTCGATAAAGTGATTATTAGCTGGAAATAGCCAAGGAAGAGGAGAAAGTAGCTGTGTTAAATGATTGTAAGATGACAATAAATCACCAAGATTTTTTTCATGTAGAGAGAAGAGTTTATTCTTATAATACTGCAAGAAATTGAGAATCCCTTCCAGTGCGTCCCAGTCTCTGATGCTCAGAACATATGAATTCAAACTGAAAAAGTAGTAGAGGCCTTCTGTAGTGGTCAAGAAATGGAAGAATGAAAGAGTTTTTCTTGATCAAACCCATAAAATAAAACCTGAAAAGATTATAAGGTCTTTGTCTGAAAATGTTTCTGGAGAATGAACAGCAGGAGGAGAAAGAGTCACACAGTCAAATATGTGCAAATACATAGGTATGATACAGATACAAGCAAACATAGGCTGAAAATTACAGAGGTTGTCCCAAAGTCTTAAATAGATTAACTGTACTTTACTGCACCTAGAGAAAACAGAAACACTGATTACTTTAAAAAGTGGATTTGCTAGCACCACAACCATGCAAACTGTAGTCTACATTGTTACTTAGACATAAATTTGAATGCCAGAATCAAACTTATCTTAACAAAAATGTGACTGAAATTTGGGATGCAAGTTAGATATTAAATGGCTCATCATCACTCTTTTTGTTCTGTGAGGATAAGCACCTTTCACAAACATAACAATGGCCTGAACACACCTGAGGGATTTTTTTAAGCACAGTATAAAGACAGTCTTTCATAAATAGTAGTAAAAAAAGTCTATCTAAATTTTGAGATGTACCCAGTGCTTTGTCAAACAAAAAATCCCAAATTGTTTGAACTTCTTAAATTGTTCATTTCATACCAGTAAAATCACCACCACTTTAGTTAATAGTGCTATTTTTGGCTTCCAGGCTGATATAAAATGTTAGTAAATCTAACCCAAAGAGCTGTATTTTTTGTAGCTGTTAGGCACTACCAGACATGCCATCTTCAGTAATTTCAGACAGTTCCACTCTGTGATAACATACAGAACCATTTTGAATATTTTGTTAATTCCTTTATCAAATACTAATTTCCCAGCAGTAAGAAACTGAGCAATTGTCTACGCTACTCTCTTGTTGTCATTTTGTCTATACGGGGTCTTTGTCATTTTTCTATACCAAATAAATTAGTACTGTCTTTTGATTACAAATCCATGAAAGCTCAGAAAAAACTTAATTATAATCTGTATTTAGGAGATTAGCATGTTGCTTGCATATCTGATTTAGTATAATTACATACAATATTGATTATGTAGAATTTCCATAGAAAGAAGGTACCACTACATGAAATGACATCACTACTTTTCTGCTGTTCTTCAGTGATGTTTTGTAATTCACGAAACCTATGGTCTACCACAAAAACACACTGCAATGAGTATCCATAGCTTTGAATATATTTTATTCTCTGCCACAAATAATTCATTTCCAAATATTGGCAGAAATAACGGCAAAACACTGTTATTCTCTTATTATTTAATAAATGCATTTCTTTGGCACCAATAAATTAGACTGTGGAGAGTGGCACAAGCTGCTGAAGGCAGGAGTACAGTGCATTGTACACTGTGCTTATTATTTCTTTTCTCACTACTCCCAGAACTGGCCATGGGAACCAAGAAGGTTCAGTAATGATACTTTGTTTTGGTATCTGTTATTGTGTATTGGCATAATTTTCCACTAATTTTACTAGCAGAACTTCAGGGAAGTCAAACTGGGAAAGTCCTTGTGCATCAGAGGGTGTTTCTCAAGGCCATGCAGAGCATGAAGTAGTGTTCAGGTGCTGGCAGTGTCTGTGTCTGTGCCTGAGCAGGTGTCACCAGCCACCACTGAGTCCAGAGCTAAGTGATTCTGTGACCACAGAGATCTGGAGTGGCCAAAGAGCCTAAAGGGGACGCCAGAGATTCTATCTGAGATTAGGAGTGAAGCAGGTACGTGATTGTACCTGACTCTGACTGCAGAATGTGAGAAATAGAAACAGGATTGAGTTCTGACTCCTTTGCCTGTTTTGAAGGAAGGGTTGTAAGCTGCCTTATAGAAAGACCACTAATTCTCTACCTCACCATACCAGTGTTATTGAAGTATAATGCCATTAAAAGAGATAAAATTACCTGAGGTTAAAATGGATGTCATCCACTGGAGAATCAGATTCATAACAATGAAAAGATTTCTTTGTGTGAGGGACATGCTCTGAGGCATAAAAGATTAGTAAATGCAATTGATGTATTTTCTTGTCACACATTATAATAGCTTCTATTTATTTGTGCTATTTTTAAACAAGTATAGAATTAGACTTGCAATTTTTTTCCAATGAACTAAGAATCTCAGTGAACAAGACATATTGTAAAACTCTAATCTTGAGAATTACAGACTGCAAATGCCAGACACCATACAAAAATATAGCAACAACATGTTATGGCTGTTTGGCATTGCTTTTTGTTTAATAAAATTGTATATTGTCTGCTACAGATTTTCCTAAAAAAATCTGTAGATCTCTTCAGGCTATTAAAATCATCTAGAGTGGAAAGCAAAGTACTTCTAAAGGTTTCCTTCTGCCCACCATATGTTGTTGGAAAATTGCTTACATATACAGGTAGCATGTATTAGAACTCTGCAAAACTGCCAAATACGCTTCAGGTAATCTTCCTGCATACACATAAAAAGTGCCAGATTTTGAAAAGGGGTAAATGCATCATACATGAATTTTTCATCTTGTAAGTCAATGAGATTGAATGAGTAGCCTCTAGCAAATTTGTCCAATACAGAGAAGGAAAGCATGTGTTTTTGCAGACTAAGGGCTATAAGAACAAATGAGGGAACCACAAGGCAGAAAATATGCTTTAATGCAATATGTATGAAATTTGGTAGGCCTTGGCCAAGATTCTGGAAAACATATGTGCTATAGATCAGAATAACAACTCTGTTCAAGTGACATCTTCAAAAGCACCAAAATATAATGCTTTATTAAAAGCTGATAAGTTTCAAGGTCCTAGCTTGCTGTGGAATTTGTGAGAATTAAACATTATGCTTGTTAGGACATCATCCTCCAAGCTCAGCAGGAAGATGAAAAACTTTTTAGAGAATGAATAATGTGGCACATTGGTTGAGCTAATTCGTCTTTTCCTCTTTCCCTTTCTCCCAGCATTGCAAATAAGGAGTGTAATTCTCCCTTCCCAAAGACATCAACTGTTAATAATTCACTATGATGATTTTGGACATTTTATATTTAAAGTCTGCACACAATCTACCGATTAAATCACATTATGAATAGTTGGATGAATATCTTATTTTAAAAATTACTTTCTTCTGCCACCACAAATTGTACTTTTGCAGCAAATGACTGGCCATTTTAATAAGAATGAATGCAATTATTTTTGTAGTCTGTGCTCTTTACAGGCTGGTCCGCTTCATTTTCATGTAAGAAGTCAGTGGGTTTTATTGGAAAGGAGGACATTTAAAGTTGCTATTTGTGTCTACAATTTACAGAAAATGACCTTGTCTGTAAAAAGTAAATAAGATATGGGGGATTTCAGTGAAATAACTGAACACAAGAAGACATCAGTCACTGAGTATTTTTTTTATTTTCCATAATCCCCATGGTGATACTTTCACTTGTTATTTTATCAACTAAACCACGAGAAAAAGAATTAAAAAGCTAAAATGAGCAAAGAAATCTTGAAACAAAGACAGCAGAGTGGACTTAATTCTTCCCCAGGATATGTGAAATCAGACTAGCAAGTTAAGACCTTAATTTTGCATCTTTTTCTCAGTTTTACTCTCAGATTATTTAATTTATTTTAATATTTATTCTTCGAGCTGCTGTAAGTGGTGCAAATGGGGGCTGTCTTTCAGCAGCCTCTTTCCATAGCAACTGCAAAGAGTGGGAATTAACAGAAGTCCATTTCACCTCACAGGTACCATGCAGCTGTTAGTGGTAATTATCAGAACTCAAAGAAACGTAATAAAGTAGTGCATCAGGGTAAAGACAGATGATTAAGTGACACATACGGGTGTCAAAATCCCAAAGAAAAGTGAGGGGATGTAGGTATCTGGCACTGAAGGTCTAGAAAATTCCCCTCCTTCAGCTACTGAGTGCTAGGAGCTTTGTGAAAATGGATCTCAGGCTTCTAAATTAGAAATTTTTGAAAGAAACATCTCTGTTCTTCTTTGACTACAGAACCAGGTAAGTATAACCAGTGATCAGTGGCCTCTGTATGTGCTACACTAGTGACTTATGGAAAGTCACTGAAAAAAAAAAAAAGTGTTTTAGTTGTTAAGGTCATATTGTGCTCAGCCTATAAACCCATCAAGCTACAAGAAAGAGACCTACTGCATACCTGCAAACCTAGAGTGCAAAAGCAAGGACACACAGAAACTGCTGTAGTTCCTTAGGAGTCTCTACTTCATCATCATTTAACTTGATCCTTCTGTGCCCTAATTTAGTTCCTTAATCACTTCATTGTGATATATATCCCCAGTCTCTTCTTTTTACCTGCTCTACAATGTACAATCAAATAAGTATTTTCTGAGACAAAGTACTGTTGCCAGAAAGCAATAGTTAGATATAGGCCTGATTTACTGAGATATGAGCCTAGAATCTCCTTGAATGAGAGTAGAAATAGATTGTAGGTCACTCATATTTTGCATCATTATTGTAGAGATTTTGACAAGGATGTGGATGGATGGAAGAGGTGGAGCTTCAGCAATTCTGTTTCTGAGGCAGAAATCCATGATTCTAAATGGATTTTAATGAGACAGAAAAATTCCCCTTATGTAAATACATATATTTGTGAATGTATGTCCATGTATATTTGTAGCTATATATAGTGTACATTTGTGTATATATATATGTGTGTATGTTTATGTAGTACCATGATTCTGTTTTGCAGCACAATTTGCTTGAAGTGGAAGCAGGTGACAATCCTTAGATGAGTTTTGCCCATGATACTACTCCTCTTGTTAACTAAAAAATATAGAAAATGCTCCACGAAAAAATAGCAGCATCAGGAAAAGGTGTTTAGACAGTCTCCAGTCTGAAAGACAAAGACATCTTGGAGACAGGAGATAGTTGAGAGGAGCAGTCACAATCACTGGCTGCTCATTTCCAGCTCTTTGTCATCCCTCCCTCCTTCTATATATACTTCAGTCATTTCTTATTGTCTTAAAAGTGACTTAAAAGTGTCTTAATGTCTTCTCAGTGTCTTGAAAGTACTGGTACATTTGATATGACCTATTGACAATGCATTACTGATGCTTTAATTGGCTCAGATGAGCCCTGTGATTGTGCTGATTCCATCTGCCACAGCAGGTTATCTCTTTACACCTCAGTATTTTGAACATATATTAAATTCTTGGTATTAGATTCCCAGGTAACTCAGTGTGCTTAAATGAGCTACCCGACTCTCCATCAACCCAATTTCACCCAACATTTCTCTGAAATTGTTCTTAGGTTATGACCTCATTGAGTAAGTTTCAATCAAGAGTGAATTTTTGTGATGTTTTGTAAAGCTGTGTAAATGAGTATTTATAATGGGAAGCATGAAACATCTTTACCTATAACTACACTGCTAGAAGCTGAAATAGTAATAGAGCTTACCCTGTTCCATTTCATATTGTATAAGCTGTTAGACCAAGGAGTTGGAAGTACAATTTAATTCCTCTCCAAGTACATTAGAGGTTTATTTTTTTAGTTCCTTTCACTGATGGTGTTTCACATTTTTGCCCTTAGCAGCCAATAAAAACAAAATAAGAGGAAAAGACAGAAAAAAAATGAAACTGCTGTATAAAATAACCTCAGAGAACAAGACAACTTCATTTACAATCTAATAAAATGTTTTTCATGGGTGTGGAGGGGTGAAAAGCACTCTGTCGTACCAAGTAACTCAAATCTGCTGTGTTGTAGGGAAATGGAAAAGTCAGCTGTCATAATGAGAGGGGCCACACTTCATACAACTGGTCTGCACCTAGTTAATTACAAAAACAAATTAACTGATAATTAGGAGATGAAGGCACAGTAGCCACTATGTTTGATCAATAACACTCTAGAAGGAGCTTCTGTGTTGACATTTTATTAGTCTTTTTTTGTTGGTTTTTTTTTTTTTTAGCTGACAACTCCCCATGTGAAGCAGTTCCTTTGCTGTTCTGATCCAAGTCTGATGTCAGTCTGCCTAGCAGTGCTGATTCACCCAGATAGTCCTAAAAGCCAAGAATTACTTGCCCTGCCCTATAAAGGTTCTTTCAGTTTCTCTGCACTCTCAGGAAATGAACTTTGGTATACTTAAAACAAATTTACCGCACTTTCTTGGGTGCAGCTGAATTTTTCTTGGGCAATACAATGAGTTTTGATCAAAAAGAAGCCTCTAAGAGATGGCAATAGAAATAGAAATTCCTGAATGTTTAATCACTTATGTCACAATTGAGATTTTGTGCAAATACAGAAAGACCTGCCAAAGACAATTCAGCCATTGTGCAGGTATTGCTTAAAGCAAAAATCACCAGTAGAACTAATCAACATGCAGATTATGTCATTTGTAACTAAGATGGGGGTTATACATTTTTACTAATCTTCTCATCTATAGCAAAGTTGGGGTTTCCCTTTTATCCGTGCCCTCCACTGCAGATCTAGTTCTTTCCATAAAATACATGCAAAGATGAAGGGAAACTGAGAGTGTTATTCTCCTTAAATTTCAGTATTATCCTCTGTCAGAGGTTGGGGGATGTCTTGGAATTTTTTCTCCATCACTGTTACTAAGTAACAAATAGGCGGATGATTAGGGCTATCAGCTCGTTTGTGAGAGACAAAGGGTATGCTTGGGCGGGAGCAA
This sequence comes from Climacteris rufus, assembly GCA_013398175.1. Taxonomy (NCBI): domain Eukaryota; kingdom Metazoa; phylum Chordata; class Aves; order Passeriformes; family Climacteridae; genus Climacteris; species Climacteris rufus. Next base: position 286,611 of record VZRZ01005074.1, on the reverse strand, counting down.
GTAAGGGAAGAGCCGAGCTGGCCGGGAGGACAGGCACTCACTCTCTCGTCGGACAAGGGGAGAGGAGAGGCTGCTCTCTTGCTTTTGGCTGCGACCAGAGGAAATCCAACTGTGCCCTGCTTTCTTTCTCCTGGCCGGGTGAGCTTTGATTCAACCTTTTTCACCACTGGGAAAGAGCACGTTTCCCCGGGCTGCCTTGTCTCGCAGCAGTTACCGGGAGAGTCCGTTTGCCTTTGCTGCCTGCCCCCCTCTGCCGCCTGTTCCC